>CM035428.1:159742748-160190248 GCA_020310875.1 Ceratopteris richardii | reverse complement strand
TCCCTCGATAGATCCTTGAAATATATGCCCTCTACATTTCTCCTACCATGCAAATATTCCCTTGTATTTCAGTACCAAATTTTGGCACCCATGTCAACTACATTCTCTCCCCTAATGACTAAGTTGAGTAGCCATCGACTTCTTCAGAAGACTGGGGACTCAACTCCTGGCATGAGCAACAAGGGAAAGATGTCTATAAGTTCGACGCCCTTCGTACATTCGAGGGTTGGCTTCTGAATCAACGGAGAGTGGAGCAGGTTCACTTTTATGTTGTGCAATTGTTTGGTTTGCCTCTTTCCTCTTTGTCTTCTTGTCTGCATAGCACTTGACTTGTTTACTCTTCTTTGCATGAATGAGTGACATTTTTCTTTTGCTTGCTCATTTTCTTCTACTTGCAGTGTGTCTTTGTAGCTTTCACCTTCTCTTAGCATGTGTCACTCCTCCTTTCAAGCCTGCACATTGTCTCTAACTGCTCATGGTTGGATGGCTCCTCCTTGGATTCATACTGATGTGAAAATGAAAATTCCATTTTTGACACCATTGTTGGGGATTGTCAATCTTCACCCGCGGTTTCTTTCTGGAAGCCTCTCGGAATTGGAAGCTCACAATTATTGATAGTGTACACCGTTTTATATTGAAACCTTGCTTGTGTATGCATGACTGTTTGCCCATGAACACCCAAGAGAGATCACTTGTAATCATGCTTGTTGAATTCTCCCTATAACTTCCTCACGACTACCAAAAAGACTGTCGAGAACGGCTTTCTAAAGTAAGGTTGATGTTTGTTACAACTGCCAAGGATATTGATTGACTAAAGTAGTACGGATGGCTTCCTGCAGAGGAGAGTGAAATGCCACTCTCCAAATAGTTGCAACCCCAGCCATAACTCACGAGTGCTCCCCGCTTCATGATTCCTCTCATTGTATTGCCCCGATTTTAATCAGGTCTGCCATCACCCGACATGACTGTGAAGATATTATTAGCAGTGCACATCAGATTTCCAACCATCTACTGGAACACGACTTCTCTTGGCCATAAGCTAACCAAGACCATAAATTGTTTGAGAAGACGATGCCCTGACTACCTTTCAATCTGTGTGGGGGGGGGGGGGGGGGGGGGGGGGGGCTCTTTATCGAGTAAAAGAAAGGGCCCTTCTTCGCTTGTTAAATGAGCCATCCCGCTAAATAAGGGTGATCGAGCAACACTGGCGGCAAACTTAGAGCAAAGGATTGGAAAGCAGTCTCTAAAAAGGGCATGGCTCAAAAGACTCCATCAGATAACAAAACCCACAGTGATCAGTGTTGTATAAGAAGACCTTCCCAGAAAGACAACGAATGGGCAGGACCCAATTGTGAGATGCAACGCTATCAAGCAGATTCTCCAAGTATTAGATTAAGATGACTACATCACCTGCTTGAGAGTGGGGGTGGTCAACAAAATAGGAACGTCCATTTACCTTCACTGCATTGGCAAAGAAGTGGTAAGATTATGAAATGAATAAGTGCCAGTGCCCCATGATCATCCCATGGGGGATGGAAGCAACACCAATAGAGAGGGTGCTAAATCGATGATGCAGAGCAGATGAACTTGGAATAACCCGGAGAAGCACTGTCGGATTGGGAATCCATCAATTTGGGGAAGCGCCTGCCCCAAAGTTTGGGTTAGTAGCCAATGCAAAAGGGGGCACCATAAACAAACTTAACGTATGATTGAGGATCCGTATTCCGGACCTACAGAAGTGCATTGTCAATCAACTTGGTAATTTCCCTTTTTAGAACTGATCTATGAAAACTAAGTCAAGCCTAATTGCTTATGAGTATAGGGATCAAGCATCAGGGAAGCTCATGGCAAGAGATCTTCAGGAGAAGGCCCTGGAGTGCAAGGGAAGCATTGCCTTCCAGTCCCCCAATGAGCACAAGTCAATGATTGAACAATTATTAGCTTTCAGGGACTCAGTTCTTATCCAAGTGGAGGAGCAACCGTGGAGGGAAACAAAAGAAGAACTTAGACAATGTGAAAACTCTCCCTTCGAAGCCAAACAAACTGCTAGAGCAAAGGCTAAAATTGAAGAAGTTTGTTCGTTGGTAGGACAGCATCAAGATAATGCAAATAATGCTCAATGCAAGCTCCTTAAGGCTCTACTCTCCAAGTGGGGGAGCAACCGTTGAAGGAAACAAAAGTAGACCTTAGACAATGTGAAAACTCTCCCTTCGAAGCCAAACAAACTGGCAAAGCAAAGGCTAAAATTGAAGAAGTTTGTTCGTTGGTAGGACAGCTTCAAGATAATGCACATAATGCTCAATGCAAGCTCGTTAAGGCTCTTCTCGGAAGGGTAGAGATCCTTAGGTTCGACTCTTCAATTTCATAAGGAAGAAACTCTCATTTTCGGCATGCATCATAATCACTTGAGGGGTTGTAACTGTCTTCTACTAGGAGATTGCATACACCAAAGTATTAAGGAACGGTATTGTATAATTCGACCCTAGCTATCAAAGTCCATGCCTATGATTGCATCACTCTCTTTCATCTCAATCACATGAAAATTTCTAGAAAAAGACCTATCAGAAAAAGTAAATGCAAGGTTTTCAATGTATCCTTTCGTATAGTGCAATTGTCCATTGGCCATCTCTACAAGTTTAGTTATCCACATATTTAGAGGAATCCTCAAATTTTGTACCAATTTGAAAGATAGAAAACAATGTGTACTACCTGAATTGATCAAAAATATGATTTTATGCACAGAAAGCATACCCGATGTTGATATATTTAGGTAGTGATGTGTGTGAACACACTAGGACCGCCGGGGCATTTTTTCCCTCTTTAGGAGGTTTTTTTCCCAGGCTTTTATATGCGCCTATTGCCCTAATGGGCTACTTATCTTTGTACATTCTCTAGTAATACATTTAGTATTGTGTGTTGTGCTCCAAGCTTCTTCTTCTTCCTTGTGTTGTTCGCGTACTTTCGTAGACGTCTAACTCCAATAATTGGTATCAGAGCATGTTGTCGCTTCATCTAGGGCGCCATCGATACTCCTCTGTTTGCAGTCTCAGAATCGCACGAATTTTGGTGAGCATACTCAACGTGTTTTCGAGATCAAAACAGCTTCGCTGTGTGGTGCCAAAATCACGATCTGAGCTCGTTTTGGCCTCTGAACGCACTATCACAGCGCTTGTGCAGGCTATTTCATCTTTTTGTGCCAAAGGTATATATCAGTTTTTGTTCGCCCGTATAAGCATCTCAAAGTCTGCTACAGGTCTAGCGGAATTCATCTGGGTAGTTTTGTTCAACTTTTTGAGATACAATCAATTTTCTGCATCAAGGTATTTTAGTCACCGACCATGGCTGAAAGCAGTGATGTATTCCGTATGTTGGCTGTTGAGGATAAGTTGCATGGTACCAACTATTCGTTGTGGGCTTATATGATGCGACATGTGTTGGTCGCAAAAGGACTGTGGAACATTGTGTAGGGTGTCGAAAAACGTCCTATCATACCTGCAACTGTTACAACTGCAAGTACTGAAGCTGATGCAGAAGGTATCGAAGATGGTGATATTTTGCATATTCTTGTTCGTGCTACGGTTTCTGCTGCATCTACTCTAGAGTAGATTCGTTGGGATGGCAGAGATGCCCAGACATATGCATTGATAGCTTTTTCTGTTAAACGTGCCAATTTTCCTCACATTTGCTCTTGTAGAAAAACTAAAGATGCCTCCAAAAACAGTTGGAGAGTGAGCACATGAATGAAGGTGATTCTATGGATAATTTCTTAATGAAGATCAAAGACTTTAAGGAACAATTGATTTTTGCTAATGAGGTTATACCAGATAGCTCACTTGTGCAGACCGTTCTGAATGGTCTTCCTGATTCATATCAGAGTTTTGCTTCTACTCTTCGGTTGATGATGAAAGGAAATCCAAATGCCTTATCATTTGAGGAGTTAGTTTCTATTCTGTTGCAGGAAGATCAGTCTAGGCAGAACAGGTCCATTATGCGAGTTGCAGATCAAGCTTTCCTGGCTAGTTAGAAGGGCAAAGGAAAATGAAGCTCTTCAACTAGTAAGCAGAAATCTGCTAATTCTGCACATTCGAAGAAAGAAGATAAAGATGAGAAGAAATCAGAAAAGCAGAAATTGTTTTGTAAGTACTGTAAAGGGAATGATCATATCATAAAGAACTGTTTAAAACTGACTGCTAAAGAGGCAAAGAAGAAAGAGGCTGGAATGGTTGTTGCAGCGGCCTCTACACCAAAAAAATAGTCTGCTAATCTTGTGTAAGAAGAAGAATGGGCGTTTACTAATGTCTGCAGTTTTGATCCATCTTCTCATGAGCAGTGCATGTCTGCAGTAGACTCATATGTTTGGTATTTTGACAGTGGGGCGACCAAACATATTACCTCGCAGCGCAGTTTCTTCTCTTCACTCGAGCCTACCCCTACAGGGAATACTGTTACATGCGCCAACAACTCCTCTTATCTTGTTATGGGAGTTGGTAAGATCATTTTGATTACTGCTGATGGTAGTTCTTTCACTTTGTCAGATGCTTTATTTATGCTAGGGATGAAGAAGAACCTGTTATCAGTTTCTGCATTACCCAAGATTGGCTTGGTTGTGAAATTTGTTGATGACATGTGTACAGTTTATGATCTCTCAAATGGCGATGTGATTATTGCTTCTGGCATTTTATGTCGTGGGATGTATAAGCTCATGGACTATGAAAGATCTGTAAATGATTTGGCATGTGCAGTAAATGATTCTCAGGCTATGTCAGATGCAAAACTTTGGTCATCTGAATTTTGCTAGTTTGCTATGCCTGCAGAAATCTGAAATGGTGTCCTATTTTCCTAAACTTGAGGCACGTGGAAAACATGTTTGTGAAGGCTATATTTTGGGCAAAATGCAGCGTTCATCCTTTCCAAAAGATGGTTCAGTTTGGGCTACTCAAAAATTGCAGCTTATACATAGTGATCTCTGTGGTCCTATGTAGACACCTTTTGGGAATCATCTTTACTTCATGAATTTCATCGATGATTTTTCCAGGCATGCATGGGTATATACATTGAAGGCAAAGTCCGAAGTATTCATGTGCTTCAAACAGTTTTTGGTTTTGGCTAAAAATCTGTCAGCATGTGAAATGGGCACTCATGGAGATGGCGTGGTGTATGGTCAAGAGTGAGGCTTTACCACATAGTTTCTGGCTTGAGGCTGTCATGTGTGCAACATATGTATTGAGCAAGTCTCCCACTAAAGCGCTGCAGTCATCACTCCATATGAGGCTTGGCATGATCGCAAGACATCTGTTGCTTATCTGCGTGTTTTTGGTTGTTTGGCATATGCATTAGTGCCTGAACAACATCGTAGAAAATTGGATGATAAAGTAGTAAAATGTATTTTTGTTGGGTACAGTTTTGAAAGTAAAGGCTATCGTCTGTATCATCCATACACTAAATGCATTCTGGTTATCCGTGATGTTGTTTTTATGGAAGATGCTATTCAACCATTGCGTTCATGTACTAAGGAGACATCTATTGGCTCCAAAGACATGTATGATACTTTGTTGCCTCTTTTTATATGTGGACAGTCTAGTGTTGGTCCCAATGAGGCAACTTCTCAGCCTTTGTAGGTTTCATGTGATGATGCAGATCATTCCATTTCTGATGCAGATTTACATGATGCACCGGTTGATGAGAGAGCTGATATTGAGAAGGCAAAAACTATGCCAAAATGGCTTGTGTAGACTTTGCGTGACAACAAATTAGATGCACCTCTGTGATATCGTACTCGTTCAGGCTCTCATAGTGCCTCTTTTGCATCAGATTGCTATGCTATGGCTGCATCTAGTCTTTGTGATGAGAATGAGCCTGTTTAATTTGATGAAGCATAAAATTCAGAAAATTGGATGGCGGCTATGCAATCTGAATATGATGCTATAATGAAGAATGGTACTTGGTCGTTATGTGACTTGCCTCCAGGCAAGAAGGCCATTGGCACTAAGTGGGTATACAAGCTGAAGCGTAAACCGGATGGTACAGTTGAGAGGTATAAGGCTAGGCTTGTTGCAAAGGGTTATGCACAGGAAAGAGGCATTGATTTTGATGAGACCTTTGCACCTACATGACGTATGACTACTGTTCGGAGCATCTGTGCACTTGCAGCTCATCATGGTTGGAATGTACATCATTTGGATATTAAAACAACATCTCTGAATGGTGACTTGCATGAAGAAGTGTATATTTTTTAGCCCCATGGCTTTGTGCAGAAAGGGCATGAAAACTAGGTGTGCAGGTTAAAGAAGGCATTATATGGTTTAAAGCAAGCACCACGTGCTTGGTATGAGAAGATACATGCCTATCTGATTGCACATGGTTTTGAGAACAGTCCAATTGAAAGCACATTATATGTTAAGCATGCTAATGATGTGCTTCTGATCATTGTTGTCTATGTTGACGACATGCTGCTCACTCGTCCTATTGAGAAACATATTGCTGATTTTAAGGCTGATTTGCATGCCTCGTTTTAGATGTCTAATTTGGGGCATTTGCATCACTATTTGGGCATTTAGTTTATGCCAGTTGATGGTGGAATGGCTTTGTGTCAAATGAAATATATTGACACATTATTGCAGCGTTTTGGCCTTGAAGATTATAAGCCTATTGCCACTCCTATGGAGACAGGTTTACGATTGAGTCTTCATGATGCTGGAGATGCATTTGATGCTGTTCTCTATCAGCAGGCTGTTGGATGCTTGATTTACTTGTGCATTACTCCGCAAGATATTCAGTTTGCTATCTCATAGATGAGCAGGTTTATGCATTGCCGAGGAGTCAAGCATTGGCAGGCAGTTGCACATCTTTCGCTATTTGAGTGGTACTCGGCTACTTGGGTTGTGTTATCCCAAGGAGGGACCACTACTGCTAGATTTGCATGTTTTTTCCAACTCTGATTGGGCTGGTTGCTATGACACTCGTGTGTCCACTAGTGGCTTTTGCTTTATGCTTGGTAGCTCATGTATATCTTGGTTGAGCAAGAAGTAGCCTACTGTGGCCACTTTCAGTTGTGAGGCTGAGTATAGGGCAGCTTTCACAGTGACTGTTGAGTGTGTGTGGCTCAGACGTCTTATGGCTGATTTGGGTGTTGGTCAAACTTCTGCCACCACCATCTTGACTAACAGTTAGAGCGCATTGGTAGTTGCGAGGAACCCTGTGTTCCATGCTCGCACTAAGCACATTGAGGTGCATTATCATTATGTCAGGAAGAGGTTCTCTGCTGGGGAGATCAGCTTGGCTTATGTGCCCATGCAAGAGAACATTGCAAACCTTTTCACGAAGGCTCTGCCTAGGGAGAAGTTTGAAGCTTTCCGCAAAGCTTTGGGCTTACTTCCTTTTGTGGAGTGATTTCCACATAGCTTGGCACTTCCTTATACATGAGTGCCGCTCCTTGTTCACCACATCACTCCTAGTGGGGATTTGTTGATATATTTAGGTAGTGATGTGTGTGAACACACTAGGACCACCAAGGCATTTTTTCCCCTCTTTAGGAGGTTTTTTTCCTCGGCTTGTATATACGCGTATTGCTCTAATGGGCCACTTATCTTTGTACATTCTCTAGTAATACATTCAGTATTGTGTGTTGTGCTCCAAGCTTCTTCTTCTTCCTTGTGGTGTTCGTGTGCTTCCACAGATGTCTAACACCAACACCCTAAATTGTAATGATAGAAGCCTTTGGGAAAGAATTAGCCACCATGCAATGTAAAGTAGATTTACGGCACTTACCTCCATCATCTTCTTTCTCAATCATTGTAGCTTCCTTGATGATGTTTATCACTTTTGATTGTGAGAACCGAAAGATTGCCTTATTCGGGCACTCATATGTCCAATGCCCTTGTTCCCCACAACGAAAACATAGACCAAGTCTTTTGGACCTCTCAATAAAATCACGGTGTTGTTGCCAATGGATTGGTTGATGCCTCCTTTGATTTTCCACATGAATAGGATTCTTACCTTGGTTATTAGAAGATGGAGTCTTTTTTGAATTGTTCATATTCATTGCAACAAGTCTCTATGGTCTATGTCCCATTGCAATGGATCTCCTTCTATTCGCCTTCTACAAATTGAACTTCTCCATCTTCCCAAAATTCTCAGACATCCCAATAACATCAAGAAAATCAATACATGCAGATCCCTTGACTTGATAGCGGAGTTCCTTACAAAGCCCTTCAATAAACTTGGTCTTCAGAGTGTCACCAGTAACCTCCAATGCATATTTAGGAAGACGTAGGAACTTCTCTTTGTACTCATCAACAGACAAGCTATGCTTATCACTTTCGTGTTTTCAAAAGATATAGAACTTCATCTTCTTCTCCATATGGTAGTGTGCAAAACAATAATGTTTTTCAGCTTGTTCTCTAAACTCCTTCCATAAAACTGGACTAGAACGTATCTAAGTCTGCATATAGGACTTCCACCATAGCTTTGCGATACCAGACAAGTGTAGATCTCAATTTTTGCCTTGGACTCCTCGCTAAATTGTCGAAGATCAAAGAAATCCTCCAACTCTTCAATCCATGCCTCAAGATCTTCAACACTCTTCTTCTCTCCATCAAAATCATTCAACTTTACCTTCTTGAAGACTTGGTTAAGGGCAAAATCACCTAGTTCCATATCTTCATAATTGCATTTTTGTTTTTCTTGAGGCACACTAGATGTTCCCACACCTTCACCCACTTCATCCTTCAGTTCCACAAATAAATTTGTTGCACCTTCTGGTTGCTTTTCACATCGTTCTGATACACAGGTCCTCCTATAGCAGAGTTAGATCGTCGCCAAAAAAAGTGTGTGATCCACAAATAAATTTAGAAAAAATCGAGTCTCTCCAAAACTTTCACAAAAATTCATGTGATTGTAGTGTGCTTTCTTTAACGTACCTATAAAAAATAGAAGAAAAACACCAAAAATATTTATCCGAAAATATCCATAATTAGACATGATGACACATAAGGACCAGAATCATGGATTCGAATAGAATTAGAGAAGCCCTCATTTTTTTTTCTTTAAAAGTGTTGGAAAACAGCACTTTTCAAAGCCCTGTAACTCAAAAACAGTGAGGAATTAGCTTAAGCTTGTAAGAGGTACTTTGATTCAATTTTGCGATGTGCAGAATAGTGTTAGAGATGACCTAAGTCCAAATCCACCTCCAAATGCCACTTTTGAGTAAAGAGAAATTAAAATCAAGACATTTTCTTACAATGAACCAAATGTAGAGCCATGAACGAGGTGCTTAAAACATGATTCACAAAAATTTCACACAGAGACTTTTATTCTCTTATACATGCTCTACCTTTCTCTCATACAAATTTTTTCTTAATTCTTTCATCTTTACCTTCAAATTTCAACTAGAAAACATGGTGCGAATAAGGTCTAGAGAAAGGATATGAAACTTGTCATCCTAAAATTTTTCCTACATGCATAAAATGAGCTAATTATCATTCTAAGCATTATCCCCATAATGAAATCCAGAAAGTTCAAAATAAATTATTTCACTATAAAAGAGGCCTATTATAATTGTTGGAGATAGACATCTGCGAAAGCACGCGAACAACACAAGGAAGAAGAAGAAGCTTGGAGCACAAACACACAATACTGAATGTATTACTAGAGAATGTACAAAGATAAGTAGCCCATTAGGGAAGTAGGCGTATATACAAGCCGGGGGAAAAAAACCTCCTAAAGAGGGAAAAAAGTGCCCCGGCGGTCCTAGAGTGTTCACACACATCACTACCTAAATATATCAACAAATCCCCCCTAGGAGTGATGCGGTGAACAAGTAGCTGGCACTCATGTATAAGGAAGTGCCAAGCTATGTGGAAGTCACTCCACAAAAGGAAGTAAGCCCAAAGCTTTGCGAAAAGCTTCAAACTTCTCCCTAGGCAGAGCCTTCGTGAAAAGGTATGCAATGTTCTCCTGCATGGGCACATATGCCAAGTTAATCTCCCCAGCAGAGAACCTCTCCCTGACATAGTGATAATACACCTCAATGTGCTTAGTGCGAGCATGGAACACAAGGTTCCTCGCAACTGCCAATCTGCTCTGACTGTCAGTGAAGATGGTGGTGGCAGAAAACTGACCAACACCCAAATCAGCCATAAGGCGTCTGAGCCACACACACTCAACAGTAGCTGTGAAAGCTGCCCTATACTCAGCCTCACAATTGGAAGTGGCCATAGTAGGCTACTTCTTGCTCAACCAAGATATACATGAGCTACCAAGCATGAAGCAAAAGCCACTAGTGGACACACGAGTGTCATAGCAACAAACCCAATCTGAGTCAGAAAAAGCATGCAAATCTGGCGGTAGTGATCCCCCCTTGGGATAAAACAACCCAAGTAACCGAGTACCACTCAAGTAGCGAAAGATGCGCTTAACCGCCTACCAATGCTTGACTCTTGGGCAATGCATAAATCTGCTCATCTGTGAGACAGAAAACTGAATATCTAGCCGAGTAATGCATAAGTAAATCAAGCATCCAACAGCCTACTGATAGAGAACAACATCAAATGCATCTCCAGCATCATGAAGACTCAATCGTAAACCTGTCTCCATAGGAGTGGCAATAGGCTTACAGTCTTCAAGGCCAAAACGCTGCAATAATGTGTCAATATATTTCGTTTGATACAAAGCCATTCCACCATCAACTTGCATAAATTGAATGCCCAAATAGTGATGCAAATGCCCCAAATCAGACATCTCAAATGAGGCATGCAAATCAGCTTTAAAATCAGCATTATGCTTCTCAATAGGACCAGTGAGCAGCATGTCGTCAACATAGACAACAATGATCAGAAGCACTCATTAGCACGCTTAACATATAAGGTGCTTTCAGTTGGATTGTTCTCAAAACCATGTGAAACCAGATAGGCATGTATCTTCTCATACCAAGCACGTGGTGCTTGCTTTAAACCATATAAGGCCTTCTTTAACCTGCACACCTGATTTTCATGCCCTTTCTGCACAAAGCCATGGGGCTCAAAAACATACACTTCTTCATGCAAGTCACCATTCAGAAATGCTGTTTTAATGTCCAACTGATGTACATTCCAACCATGATGGGCTCCAAGTGCACAAATACTCCGAACAGTAGTCATACGGCATGTAGGTGCAAAGGTCTCATCAAAATCAATGCCTCTTTCCTGCGCATAACCCTTTGCAACAAGCCTAGCCTTATATGTGTCAACTGTACCATCGGGTTTATGCTTGAGCTTGTATACCCACTTAGTGCCAATGGCCTTCTTGCCAGGAGGCAAGTCACATAAAGACCATGTACCATTCTTCATTATAGCATCATATTTAGATTGCATAGCAGCCATCCAATTTTCTGAATTCTATGCTTCATCAAAAGAAACAGGCTCATTCTCATCACAGAGACTAGATGCAGCCATAGCATAGCAATCTGATGCAAAAGAGGCACTATGAGAGCCTGATCGAGTACGATATGACAAAGGTGCATCTAATTTGCTGTCACGCAAAGTCTGCACCAGCTATTTTGGCATAGTTTTTGCCTGCTCAATATCAGCTCTCTCATCAACTAGTGCATCATGTAAATCTGCATAAAAAATGGAATGATCTGCATCATCACACAAAACCTGCAAAGGCTGAGAAGTTGCCTCATTAGGACCAGCACTAGACTATCCACCTGTAAAAAGAGGCATCAAAGTATAATACATGTCTTTGGAGCTAACAGATGTCTCCTTAGTACATGAAAGCAATGGCTGAATTGCATCTTCCACAAAAACAACATCACGGCTAACCAGAATGCGTTTAGTCTGTGGATGATACAGACGATAGCCTTTACTAACTGTACCCAACAAAAATACATTTTACTACTTTATCATCCAATTTTCTGCGATGTTGTTCAGGCACTAATGCATATGCCAAACAACCAGAAACACGCAAATGAGCAACATATGGCTTGCGATCATGCCAAGCCTCATATGGAGTGATAGATTGTAGCGCTTTAGTGGGACACCTGTTTAGTACATATGCTCCACACATGACAACCTCAAGCCAGAAACTATGAGGTAAAGCCTGACTCTTAACCATACACCTCGCCATCTCCATGAGAGACCTGTTCTTCCGTTCAAGAACTCCATTCTATTGAGGTGCATACCGCACTATACACTGGTGTTTTATCCCACGTTCAGCTAGAAATGCATTAAAATCAGAAGACATATATTCCCCCCCTCGATCAAAACGGAGGGTGCCCATTTTACATGCTGATAGATTTTCAACCAAAACCAAAAATTGTTTGAAGCACATGAACACTTCGGACTTTGCCTTCAATGTATATACCCATGCATGCCTGGAAAAATCATCAATGAAAGTCACGAAGTAAAGATAATTTCCAAAAGAAGGTGTCTGCATAGGACCAAAGACATCACTATGTACAAGCTGCAATTTCTGAGTAGCCCGAACTGAACCATCTTTTGGAAAGGATGAACGCTGCATTTCGCCCAAAATACAGCCTTCACAAACATGTTTTTCAGGTGCCTCAAGTTTGGGCAACGAGGACACCATTTCAAATTTCTGGAGGCATAGCAAACTAGCAAAATTCAGATGACCAAAGCGTGCATGCCAAAGCTTTGCATATGACATAGATTGAGAATCATTACTGCACATGCCAAATCATTTACACATCTTTCATAGTCTATGAGCTTATACAACCCATGACATAAAATGCCAGAAGCAACAATCACATCGCCATTTGACAGATCATGAACTGTACACCTGTCATCAACGAATTTCACAACCAAGCCAATCTTGGCTAATGCAGAAACTGATAACAGATTCTTTTTGATCCCTGGCATAAATAAAGCATCTGACAAAGTGAAAGAACTACCATCAACAGTAGTCAAAATGATCTTACCAACTCCCATAACAGGATAAGAGGAGTTGTTGGCGCATGTAATAGTATTCCCTGTAGGGGCAGGCTCGAGTGAAGAGAAGAAACTGCGCTTCGAGGTAATATGTTTGGTCACTGCACTGTCACAATGCCAAACATCTGAGTCTACTGCAGACATGCACTGCTCATGAGAAGATGGGTCAAAACTGTAGACAGTAGTAAATGCCCATTCTTCTTCCTGCACAAGATTTGCAAACTCTGTTTTTGGTGTAGAGGCCTCTGCAACAACCATTCCAGCCTCTTTCTTCTTTGCCTCTTTAGCAGCCAGTTTTGGACAGTTCTTTATGATATGATCATTCCCTTTACAGTACTTACAAAACAATTTCTGCTTTTTTGATTTCTTCTCATCTTTATCTTCCTTCTTCGAATATGCAGAATTAGCAGATTTCTGCTTACTAGTTGAGGAGCTCCATTTTCCTTTGCCCTTCTGAGTAGCCAGGAAAGCTTGATCTGCAACTCGCATAATGGACCTGTTTTGCCTGGACTGATCTTCCTGCAACAGAACAGAGACTAACTCCTCAAATGATAAGGCATTTGGATTGCCTTTCATCATCAACCGAAGAGTAGAAGCAAAAATCTGATATGAATCAAGAAGACCATTCAGAACGATCTGCACAAGTGAGCTATCTGGTATAACCTCGTCAGCAGAAATCAATTGTTCCTTCAAGTCTTTGATCTTCGTTAGGAAACTGTCCATAGAATCACTTTCATTCATGTGCTGACTCTCCAACTGTTTTCGGAGGTAAGCAACACGAGCCTCATTCCTTGCTTGGTACAATGTGATAAGTGTATCCCAAGCATCCTTAGCTGTTCTGCAAGAGCGAATGTGAGGAATAATGGCACGTTTGACAGACAATCAATGCATGTGCCTGGACATCTCTGCCATCCCAGTGAATCTGCTCTGCAATAGGTGCAGCAAAAACATCAGCACGAACAGGAATCTGCGGAATATCATCTTCGACACCATCTTCATCAGCTCTAGCACCTGTATTTGCAGTACCTGTAGTTAGAGGTGTAACAGGACGTCCTTCAACACCCTCCACAATGTTCCACAATCCTTTTGCAACCAATACATGTCGCATCGTATAAGCCCATAATGGGTAGTTGGTACCATCCAAATTATCCTCAACATCCAACATACGGAATACATCACTGCTTTCTGCCATGGCCGGTGACTAAAATACCTTGATGTAGAAAATTGACTGTATCTCAAAAAGTTGAATAGAACTGCCCAGACGAGTTCTGCTAGACCTGTAGCAGACTTTGAGACGCTTGAACTGGCGAACAAAAACTGGTATATACCTTTGGCACAAGAGGACAAAAAAGCCTGCACAAGTGCTACGATAGTGCGTTCGAAGGCCGAACAAGCTCAGATTGCGATTTTGGCACCACATAGCAAAGTTGTTTTGATCTCTGAAACACCTTGAGTATGCTCACCAAATTTCGTGCGAATCTGAGACTGCAAACAGAGGAGTGTCGACGGCGCCCTAGATGAAGCGACGACATGCTCTGATACCAATTGTTGGAGATAGATGTCTACGGAAGCACACAAACAACACAAGGAAGAAGAAGAAGCTTGGAGCACAAACACACAATACTGAATGTATTACTAGAGAATGTACAAAGATAAGTAGCCCATTAGGGCAATAGGCGTATATACAAGACGGGGGAAAAAAACCTCCTAAAGAGGGAAAAAAGTGCCCCGGTGGTCCTAGAGTGTTCACACACATCACTACCTAAATATATCAACAATAATTCTTCCCCCCCTTTAAGGAACCCTGTCCTTAGAGTTGGAAAGAAAGATAATGTGTTAGAAAATCATCTAAGTTCACCCAAGTCGAATCTTCTATTGGGTATGAGTATCATTTCATGAAAATTTCTACTATAGGTCTATTTCTTAGCAATGTTTCCTTTTTATCTAAAATTATTTCAGGTTGAAGCTCAAAAGAGCTATCATCTTTTAGCTTATAATTGTCCTGCAAAACATGACCAACATTAGGTACATATCTTTTAAGTAAGCTAACATGAAATACAAGATGCATATTTAAACTTTTAGGTTATTCTAGCAAATAAGCAAGAGATCCAATATTTTTCAAAACTTTAAAAGGACCTGCATATCGAGAAGAAAGTCTATGATCCTTCCCTAGCAACAAGTTAGATCGATGAGGATTAACTTTAAGAAATACCATATCATCAATTTGAAATTCAAGTGGTCTTCTCTTTAAATCGTAGAATTTGTTTTGTCTTTTGTGAGCTTCTTTTATGTGTCTCTTAAGTTTTCCGAATTCTTCATCCATCTTATCAAGCATTTCTTTGGACACTTTTGCTTTATTCAGAAAACCCAAAAACGAAAGTGGAGTCAAACAATTATAACCATACATAGCCTCAAACGCTGTCATTTTTATAGATGCATGCCATGCACTATTGTATGCAAACTCAACCAAGCGTAAATATTCACTCCAGTTATCCCGCTTTTCATTCACATACATATGCAACATATCTTTATCTACCGGATTAACCCTCTCGGTTTCCCCATCAGTTTGTGGATGAGAAGCTCTACTCATGCAAAGTTGAGTTCCAATCAATTCAAATGTTTCTCTCCAAAAGTTTGATGCAAATCTAAAGTCTCTATCTGAAATTATGCTTTTAGGCATTCCATGCAATCGAAAAATTTCTTTTACAAAGATTCTTGCAACATTCAAAGCAGTATCTATCTTTTTCATAGGGAAGAAATGTGCCATCTTTGTAAGCTGGTCAACTACAACAAATATGGGATCATGCTTACTTTTGGTCGTAGGTAGTTTAGTGATAAAGTCCATAGAAATAGACTCCCACTTCTTATTTGGAACATCCAAAGGTTGAAGCATTCAAGGCATTCTCTTAAACTCAATTTTCACTTGTTGGAACTTTAAACATTCACTAACATATTTTCTAATATCCTGCTTCATACATGGCCAAAAGTAAGAATACTTTGTTTTAATATAGGTCCTTGAATAACCTGGATGTGCAAAGAAAAGTGCATCATGACAATAATGCAATATTCTAAGTTTTAACGGAGACTTAGACGATACACATAATCGATTGTTACAATACAAGGATCCATTCTAAAAATGATTTTTTTCCTGATATATTGATCGCCTATTTGCATTCAAAAAATTCAAAATAGGTGCATAAAAAGAGTCATGTTTCACTTCTTCTTGAATTTGATTTAGAAAATTAGAATTTAATACAGAAAGGAGATTACATAAAGGTCTTTGACTCAATGCATCAGCGACCTTATTTTCCTTACTAGCCATATACTTAATGTCAAAATCATACTCACTTAATAATTCAATCCAAGGCTTCTGCCAGTTGTTAAGTAATGCTTGCATGAAAATGTATTTGAGACTCTAATGATGTGTTTTCAATTCAAACTTAACCCCTAACAATAGATGTCTCCAATGCTTAAGTTCATGCATAACAACAATCATTTCTAGATTATGGGTAGGATAATTAAGTTTATGTTTTCTTAATTTTCTGGACTCATATGCGACCACCCTACCATCCTATGAAAGAACACATCCTATATGACTACCGCTTGTATCACATGCAACCACAAAAGGCTTTCCCATTTTTGGTATTTTCAAAAGACAATTTTCAATGACTTTTTGTTTCAATGTTTCAAATGATTTTTGACAGGCATCACTCCACGAAAATCCTACACTCTTTTTTAGTCAATTCTGTGAGGGAAGTAGCTATCTTA
This sequence comes from Ceratopteris richardii, assembly GCA_020310875.1. NCBI lineage: Eukaryota > Viridiplantae > Streptophyta > Polypodiopsida > Polypodiales > Pteridaceae > Ceratopteris > Ceratopteris richardii. The sequence continues at coordinate 160,173,557 of CM035428.1, read as the reverse complement.
GAGAAATCTTTAATATGTGCTCTTTCATATTGCACCAATCCTAGAAAAATTCTAACATCCCTTACAGTCTTAGGAATTGGCCAATCAACTATTGTTTTTACTTTATCTTCATCTGTATGGATTCCTTCTTTTGATATGACTCTTCCTAGACACACAAGTTTATCCTTAGCAAAGAAATACTTACTCTTCTTTCCCTACAATTTGTGTTCCATAAGAGTTTGCAAAGTCTTCTTGAGATGTACCACATGCTCAGGATTATCTTTAAAGTATACAAATATATCATCAAGAAATGCTAAAATAAATTTGTATTGGTAATCATGAAAAACATTATTCATCAAGCACATAAATGTGGCAGGAGCATTTGTTTATCCAAAAGGCAAAATCGTAAACTCATAATGACCATATTGTGTTTGAAAAGCTATCTTGGGAATATCCTTTGTTTTGATCCTAATTTGGTGATATCCAAATCTTAAGTCAATCTTAATGAATACAATTGCTCCACTTAATTGAACTAATAAGTCATCTATGTGAGGGAGTGGATACTTATTTTTAATTGTTGTTGTTCTATTCAAGCCCCTATATTCAATGCATAATCTATAAGAGACATCTTTCTTCTTTTGAAATAAAATAGGTGCACCCCAAGGTGAGACACTCGATCTTATCAAGCCTTTCTTCAAAAGATCATCTATTGAATCTTAAGCTCCTTTAATTCATCGATTTTAAATCTATAGGGTGCTCTAGAATATGGTTCACTCCTTGGATAGAGGTCAATGACATGGTCAGTCTACCTAGGTGGAGGTATACCAGACAAGTCTTCTAAAAATACAAATGCATATTCTTTCAAAAGATTTTCTACATAATTTGGAATCCTTTCATCATTATCTTCCTCATGGAGATTGCTCACATACACTAGAAATGTTTTACAGCCATCACCTATAACTCTAGTTATCTACATAGCAAAAATAATAATAGGTGTAGGATTATATGCATCACCAAGAATGTGAATAGATTCACCATCTAACCTTAAAGTGATTGTTCTTTGTTTGCAATGATTTGTTGCAGAATTCTAAACTAACCAGTCCATGCCTATGATTGCATCAATTTGTTTCATCTCAATCACATGAAAACTTCCAAAAAAAGACCTATTAGAAAAAGTAAATGCAAGGTTTTCAATGTATCCTTTCCTATAGTGCATTCGACCATTGGCCATCTCTGCAGGTCTCGTTATTTGCATATTTAGAGGTATCCCCGAATTCTTTACGGATTTGAAAGATAGAAAACAATGTGTACTACCTGAATCGATTAGAAATTTGATATGTGGAGAAAGCATAACCAAAATTGTAATTATAAAAGCCATTGGGAAAGAATTAGCCACCATGCAACATAAAGTAGATTTAGGGCACTTACCTCCATCATTTGCTTTCTCAATCTTTGTGCCGTCCTTGATGATGTTTATCACTTTCGGTTGCTCGGGCCAAAAGACTGCTTTATTCGGGCACTCATGTGTCCGATGCCCTTCCTCCACACAACAAAAGCATAGAACAAGTCTTTCTGCCCTCTCAATAAAACCAGGGTCTTGTTACCAATGGATTGCTTGACTCCTCCTTTGATTTTCGACCTAAGCAGTATTCTTACCTTGCTTATTAGAATATGGAGTCTTCTTTGAATTCTTCATATTCATTGCAATAGGTCTCTGTGGTCTATGTCCTATCGCAATGAATCTGCTTCTATTCACCTTGTGCAAATTGAAATTCTCCATCTTCTCAAAATTCTCGGCCATTGCAACAACATCGAGAAAATCAATGCATCTAGATCCCTTGACTTGATAGCGAAGTTCCTCACGAAGCCCTTCAGTAAACTTGCTTTTCAGAGCTTCACCACTAACCTCCAATGCATATTTGTGAAGACGTAGAAACTTCTCTTTGTACTCATCAATAGACAAGCTATTCTTGTCACTTTCGTGTTGTCAAAAATTTTAGAACACCATCTTCTTCTCCATATGGTAGTGTGGAGAACAATAGCATTTTTCAACTTGTTCTCTAAACTCCTTCCATAAAACCGGACCAGAATGCATCCAAGTCTACATATAGGTCTTCCACCATAGCATTGGGATACCACGGAGGTGTAGGATCCCATTTTGCCTTGGTCTCCTCACGAAATAGTTGAAGATCAAAGAAATCCTCCAAGTCTTCAATCGATGCCTCAAGATCTTCAGCACTCTTCTTCTCTCCATCAAAATCATTCAACTTTGCCTTCTTGAAGTCTTTTTTTTTAATATAAAGGAAGTTCGGCAATAGCCTACTCTCCCGGACTTGAATTAAATAAAGAAAAGTACAAGAGAAGGGGACTAGTGCCCACGGGACCCCCCAAATCCCACAAAGCAGGGGAAGCTTTTATAGAGCTTAGATGAAATTACAAAGAAGGTTAATTACCCTCTCATCACCCTCATGTGGGGCCCACTTGGGTTTAAGCTTGTTATGGATCAAAAGGAGTACTTGATGATGCCTAAAGGGGGGGGATTTTTTACAGTTGACAATCCTTTTGCCAAGGAGGAACAGCGATTTCTCAATTGACCACTCCTTGGGGGAGTCACCGAAGTTGAAAGCACATCTTTCCCGCCAGATTTTCCATAGGACCTCCCCTCTGATGGCGTTCCAGAGAGTCGCGGAGCAGCCGATCGCTTCTCCCAGCAGGGCTTGCTGCCAACTGAGACGTTTTTGAAGTCTAATTCTCTTTCCAACCACCTGCCAGAGTCTGTTGGAGTTGGGGCAGGTAAAGAAGATGTGTGAAACATCTTCGATAGACCGGTGGCAGCGTTTGCACTAGGGAGGGATCCCACAAATTTTGCTAGCCTTAAGGTTGGTCCAGATTCCATGATGAAGGATTTGCCATAAGAGGACAGACTTTTTGATTTCTATGAGGGAGTGCCAGATAGCCATGAACTTCATGTCCCACCGAAGCCGCCTCCATGACAGGCACCACTTTTTGTTGAGGTTAGCCTGATAGTCGATCGTTTCTTTGATGTTCGGGACTTTTGATAGGCTATTCCCATTGTGCCATTTGAGACCAAGCGAGCTCGACATGTCGTGTCCCATGAGAAGGCGAACTTTGTGTCGGTCCCAGGCGAGACATCTGCTTTGCAGCGTGTTCCATTCTTCATGCGAAATGTTGATGCTAGGATCAATATCCTCAAAGTTGATCCAGCGGTTGGTGTCTTGTTTCCAGAGATGTTTCCATTTTTTGAAGCCTTTGTTCCATAGCTTCTTGGCATTTTGAATGTTCCAAGATTCCACACTCCGGATGCCATGGATCGGAAACCAGATAGAGTCGTTTTGTCTGATACCGGCAGCCCACTTCCAGTCTTCACTTATTCTTGTGAAGCTTTTGACTTTATTCCAACTCTTCCATAGGGAGCACACCAGATTAGAGCCTGTCGGGAAGACGGGGATCGGGGAAAACAACAAGGTCAAGATGTCAAGATTCTTCCAATTTGGGAAGCCCATGAGTGCCAACTCATTTTTGTTTCTGAAGATCAGCTTGGCCCACGAGGCCTCCCCGTTGCACCAAGCCTTAATCATCCATTTGGCCGACAGTTTGTTAGCCATGCACCCAATGTCCAAGATACCAAGTCCCCCACTATCTCTATGGCTGGTGCAGATGGACCATTTGATTTTAGGCACCCCCTCCTATTGTGGTCGCCCGTCCAAAGGAAGTTTCTACAAATACTATCCAGTTTGGACAGATCATGCTCTTTCGGTCTCCAACAAGAAAGGAAATAAATGGTAGATGATAGGAGGAACGTGTTGATAACCATAGCACGACCAACAAGATTGATTTGCATACCTCTCCAATAGTTAAGCTTGTTTTCGAGTTTGGCAAGCACCCAGTTCCACCGCTGTTCCATAGATACGCCAAACCCCAAGGGAATCCCAAGAAGCCAAAAAATTTGGCCCTGCGGAATGATTTGACAGCCATGATCAATGAGAAGGTCGGGTTGTGGCCCACCAATAGCTCTAAAGGCGGTCTTAGAGTGGTTGATTATGGATCCAGAGGCTTCACAAAAAGTAGCAAGACACTTCCAGAACGTCTCAAGGCTGGTACTATCATTGTGCACAAAAGCGTTCATATCGTCGGCAAAAAGTCTCATGGTGATCTGACTGTGGTCATGCGGCAAACGAAGGCCTTTAATGTTGCCCGCTTCCACCTGATGCTCCACCAGCCTGCTAAGCCCTTCTGTGGCAATGGCAAAGAGAAGGGGAGCCAATGGGCACCCTTGTCTGATAGATCTTCTAAGTTTGATCACCTTTGAAAGATTTCCATTAATGTTAATTTGGGTCGATGCGTTTTCGAGAAGGGTCGCGATCATCTTGGTGAATTTCTGACTACATCCGAGATCTTGTAGCGACTGTAGAATATAGTCCCATTCTAGCCTGTCGTAGGCATTATCAAAGTCGATCTTGAGGAAAACAACTTCTTGTTTAGACTCATTTGCAAATTCAAGACCTTCCCAGATATCTATAATGGTTTCCAAAATTGACCTGCCTTTGATGAAACCTTTTTGGTCCTCGCTTAACCACGCTCTCAAGTGGCAAGAGATTCTGTTGGCAATGACTTTGGCGATGATCTTGTATCCTGTTTGGAGCATTGTAATGGGACGCCAGTTCTCTATTCTGTTCTTTTCCCCTTTTTTGTGTACTAACTTGATAATGCCATTGTTGAGACAAGAAGGAAGCGCGCCAAACTTGAGTGCCTCTTGCCAAACCAAACGAAGAGGGGTGGCAACCACCAACTTGAAGGATTTATAGAACTCATTAGTGAGCCCGTCGGGTCCCGGGCTTTTACCTGAGGGGAGGGCATCAATGACCTCAATGATTTCGGCTTCAGAGATAGAGGCATGAAGCAGAGAGTGAAGGTTGGGTGGTATCCTGTGGGGGGAAACCCTAGATATGGCAGCCATACAGTCCCTTCTATGGTGGGAGAGGGGGTTTGAGGTCCCCAGGAGTCTCGTGAAATGCCCTTCAATGATCCCAAAATTATCTTCTTCCGTATTGCATACATTGCCATTTGCGTCTAGCAATAAGGGGATCGATTCTCTGTTGTGTTTCCTTTTGAGGATACGGCACATCTCTTTGGTGGGTTTGTCGGCTTTGCCAGCCCACCACTCCTTGAAGAAAATTTGCAAATTTTTCCTTTGTATCTCTTCCTCGTATCTCAGCATCGCTCTGATCTTTCGAAGTCCTTTCTGGGCTTGAGATTTTCCTTTGTTCACTTCCTCCTCGAGCCGCCAGAGTCTATGATATAGAGCTTCTCTCCGAGCCCGCCGCACAGTCTCCAGCATCTTCCTGGATCTAATCATGATCTGTCGTGACTTATCGACCGCACTTCTCCAACACTTGGCTGGGGACAAGCCAGAGGCGAATGCCTCCTTCCACACATCAGAAATTTCTTGATGGACGGAGGGGAGAGAGAAGGAGGGCACACTAGCATGGAACCACGGAGCCTTACGGATCTTGGTGGGGGGTTGAAAAGTGATGACGATCGGGTAGTGATCAGAGATGGTGAGGTCGGTGCGTTGCGAGAGGGAGGGGTGGCCCCACTGATGATTAAAACTCTGAGAAATGTAGCATCTATCAAGTCTAGCTTTCCTCAGGTCCTCGCCTGCTTGGAGATTTGACCAAGAAAAGCCCTTCGAGTCTTTGAATTCGACCAAGTCCAAGTGTAGTTTAGTTCTGTCCCACGTTTCTTTCTCCCGACTATCGATGACCCTGCCCTTGCCCATCCATCTGTCCATAGGGTCCTCTACCATGTTGAAGTCACCACAAATAAGCACGTTGTGGGGGAGCGAGTCCAAGGAGGCCCAAGTGTTAAGTCTCTCTACCTCCCCGTTAGGGGCATACAAAGAAACTAAGGTGAAACATAAGGGAGCACCGAAAGAAACAGCAATCCATCGATGGCAATCATCTTCAGTGGAGTTCTCAAGCTTCTCAAACCAGCGTTGATTAATACTGATTACCGTTCCACCGGACCCCCGCTGATGCGCCGTTGAAATCCAAACATGGGTCGAGGAGACATGTCTAAGCCGTTTCTGGAGGTCTTCTCCGTCAATTTTAATCTCTTGGATACATATAAAATCTGGGTTTAGGCTAATGTCGCAAAGCCATTGACCAATGATGGTCGCTCTTGAGGGGTCGGTTAGCCCTCTAGCATTTAGCGAGATGATGATCATTGTTGTTGTAATCCCTCTTTGCGGGAGGGAGCTTTGTCCTTTCTTTTCTTGGGTTCATCTTTCTTTTTCGCTCGGATCGGATCCCGAGTTAGCAATAGGTTCTTGTGGGGGCTTTTCCACGGTAACTCCATAGGTTGTTTTCCTTTGCGGGATGTCTCCTGCTGGGAAGAACAGGGCACCGATTCCAGCTCCGTTTCCGGAATAGTCGATCCGATGATGGAGCTTTCACTATCCATGTTATCTTCGTTGCTAGTGGTAAAGCCGTCTTCTTTGCTTGTAGTGTAACCCTCCTGCAAGGTTTCTTTATTGTCAGGGATCTCTAGGCCTTTGACGTCGGTGTCCACCTCGAGTTGGTTCCCACCAGGGTAGTCAAACTCGTTGATTTCCTTTTCCAGATTGCAATACAAGTTGCTGGAGGGGGTGACTGACTTGTTGTTTCGCTCAGAGGTTGCCCTAGGGCTTCTTTTCCTTCTTCTTCTGACTTCGATGAACCCGTCTGCATCAGCTTCTGGATTAAGGGGACCCTTGAATTCCTCTACTCCATCTTGAGCATTTTTGGGGGCTTCTTGATTTCGCTTGCTTTTACGTCTCAAAGGGCAATCTTTGATCCTGTGCCCTTGTTGGCCACAACGAAAGCACGCGTTGGGAAGGTTTTTGTAACTGATGTCTTGCTCCCATACATCCCCTTCGCCCAAGTCCAGCTTGAACTTCGATGGAAGTGGCATACTGAGGTCAGCCTCGACACAGATTTGAGGGTGCCACCGAGCGTTGAACGAGTGTCTTGCACCTTCATAAATGAGACCACCAATGTCCTCGCGTGAAGCCAACGGTTTGCCGATAGGAGAGACGATGTCCCACACGAAGTTGTACAAGAAGTATGGCAGGTTAGGGAGCTCAACCCATAGAGGGTACCTAAGCGATTTCGACTTGTCGGGAGTAAAATCAGGGGACCATCTGAAAAGGCACAGGGTCGCCCGGCCGAGTTGCCAAGTTCCGACACTAAGGGCTCGAAACGCCATATCTTCATTTTCAAAGACTAGCAGCAAGTGGCTTGCCGGTAAGAACTGACACTTACAAACAACTAGCCCGCGGGGGAACCACTCGTTGTGGAGCCACTGTCGCACAGTTTCGAGCGGGGGCCTAGGGCCGAACATTTGGCTGACGAGGCAAACTTCCTTGAGCTCCTCCTGAGTTGACAGAATTGCGGATCTACTGAGGGAGACCAAGGGGGGTTCAGCACTCTCGAAGGCCCCTAGGGCGGCACAAGAACCCCCCTCCAACAAAGAGGCCAGGTTATCGGTCTCCCCGTGAGGAGGGGCCAGGTTACTTCTCACAAGGGAGGGGGTCGCCAAATCCATGACAATAGAGGGGCACTCCGAGCTCCGAAAGCTTGAAACGAAAAGTCAAACGAGTTCAATTAAATTCTATTTTTTTGATCCCATTAAGTTTGGAGTCTCATGATCCTTCACTTTATGAACCTTCACTTTGTGAGGCTATTAGAGAGAATACTTGAATAGCCCACGAGTGTCTGTCATAAAAGCATAGCTCTAAATTCCTTTTCTATTTATTCTTCTTTTCTTGGTATCTTTCTCTTTTGATCCCTCGCTCATAAGTGGAAATACTTCTTTACTTTAACTTTGTTTTTTTTCGCCTAAGACAAGAAGCAATTTTAGAACTTTAACCTTCTTTCTACAAGTAAAGTTTTAACTCCTTCTACAAACTTAAATCACGGCGTGAAAACCCTCGTGCGAGAAACAAGGAGCCATCAACCATAGGGAAAGAGGACGATTTGACAGGCCCCAAAACCGTGATAGACTGAATGCACTGGCGCGATAGGCAGTTTTGCACCGTGAAGGAGCAGCACGATAAACGGTTTGGCACCGCAAAACCAGGAAAAACTACGATTGATGGTAAAACCTCCACGATAGACGGTCTAGAAATCTTCACGATAAACGGTCTTGAAGTCTTGGTTGAGGGCAAACTCACCTGGTTACATATCTTATTAATTGCGTTTTTTTTTTCATCGAGGCACACCAGATATTCCAGTACCTTCAACAACATCGTTTAGTTTCATGAATAAATTCCTTGCACCTTTTGGTTTCTTTCCACCTCATTCTTTGCATAATTCTCCAAGAAGCTTCTCAATAAACTTCTCTTGCTCACACACCTTCTGCATCAAACCTTCCATCATTCCTGAGAATCGATTCTGCTCTGATACCACTTGTCACATTTCCTCAATCACAATCTTTTGATGAACCTCTACTTCCCGACCACCCCTGAGCTATCACATTTTCATTCACACTCGCACTCTCAATCACACTCTCACTCTCACTCTCAATCACAAGGTAATTCTCTGATTTCTGAGCATCCTTTTCATTGATGCATAGGTCCTTCTATAGCAAAGTTAGATCGTTGCCCAAAGAAGTGTGCAATCCATCAAATTTAGAAAAAACCGAGTCTCTCCAAAACTTTTGCAAAAAGCCATGCGATTGTATTGCGTTTTCTTTAGTGTACCTATCATAAATAGAAGAAAAACACTGAAAAGACATATCTGAAAATATCCATAATTAGACATGATGACATGTAAGCATTAGAATCACGGATTTGAATAGAATTAGAGAAGCCCTGTTTTTTAAAAAGTGTTGGAAGATGGCACTTTTCAAAGACTTGTAACTCAATAATGGTGAGGAATTAGCTTAAGTTTGTGAGAGACACTTTTATTCAATTTTTTGATTTGCACAATAGTGTTAGAGATGACCTAAGTCCAAATCTGCTTCCAAATGCCACTTTTGAGCCCTGCAAGTTTCAAAATTCTAAAGAGAGTAAAATCACGACATTTCTTACAACGAATCAAATGTAGAGCCGTGAACGAGGTACTTAAAACATGATTCACAAAAATTTCACACAGACACTTTCATTCTCTTATACTTGCTCTACCTTTCTCTCATACATAGTTTTTCTTAATTCTTTCATCTTCACCTTCAAATTTCAACTAGAAAACATGATGCAAATAAGGTATAGAGAGAGAATATGAAACTTGTCATCCGAAAATATTTCCTACATGCATAAAATGAGCTAATTATTCATTCTAAGCATTATCCCCACAATGAAAGTAAAAAAGTTCAAAATGAATTATTTCACTAGAAAAGAGGGCTATTACAATTCTTCCCCCCTTTAACAAACTCTATCCTCATGGTTGGAAAGAAGGATAATGTGTTAGAAAATCATCTAAGTTCACCCAAGTTAAATCTTATATTGGGTATGAGTACCATTCACCAAAATTTCTACTATACATCTATTTCTAAGCAATCTTTCCTTCCTTTCTAAAATTATTTCAGGTTGAAGCTCAAAAGAGCCATCATCTTTCAGCTTAAAATTGTCCTGCAAAACATGAACAACATTAGGTACATATCTTTTAAGTAAGCTTACATGAAATATAGGATGCACATTTAAATGTTTAGGTAATTCCAACAAATAAGCAAGATATCCAATCTTTTTCAAAACTTTAAAAGGACCTACGTATCGAGGAGAAAGTCTATGATCCTTCCCTAGCAGCAAGTTAGATCGGTTAGGATTAACTTTAAGAAATACCATATCATCAATTTGAAATTCAAGTGGTCTTCTCTTTAAATTGTAGAATTTCTTTGGACACTTCTACTTTATTTGGAAAACCCAAAAACGAAGTAGAAGTCAAACAATTATAACCATACATGATGTCAAAGAGAGTCATTTTTATAGGTGCATGCCATGCACTACTGTATGCGAACTCAACCAAGGGTAAATATTCACTCCAATTATCCTCCTTTTCATTCACATACATACACAACATATCTTCAACTACCCAATTAACCCTCTCAGTTTTCGCGTCAGTTTGTGGATGGAAAACTGTACTCATGTGAAGTTGAGTTCCAATCGATTCAAATGTTGCTCTCCAAAATTTTGATGTAAATCTATAGTCTCTATTAGAAATTATGCTTTTAGGCATTCAATGCAACCGAAAAATTTCTTTTACAAAGATTTTTGGAAAATTCAAAGAAGCATTACTCTTTTTCATAGGGAAGAAGTGTGCCATCTTGGTAAACCGATCAACTAAAACAAATATGGTATCATGCTTACTTTTGTCATATGTAATTTAGTGATAAATTCCATAGAAATAGACTCCCACTTGTGATTTGGAACATCCAAAGGTTGAAGCATTCCAGACATTCTCTTAAACACAGTTTTCACCTTTTGGCATTTTAAACATTCACTAACATATATTCTAATATCCCACTTCGTAAATTGCCAAAATTAAGAATAATTTGTTTTAATATAGGTCCTTGAATAACCTGGATGTGTAGAGAAAGGTGAATCATGACAATCATGCAATATTCTAACTTTTAATGGAGACTTAGAAGTTATGCATAATCGATTGTTATAATACAAGGATCCATTCTAAAAATGAAATTTTTCCTGATACATGGATCCCTTGTTTGCATTCAAAAAATTCAAAATAGGTACATAAAAAGAGTCATGTTTGAGTTCTTCTTGAATTTGAATGAGAAAATCAGAATTTATTACAAAACGGATATTACATAAAGGTCTTCAATAGAATGCATCAGTGACCTAATTATTTTTACCAGCCAGGTACTTAATGTCAAAATCATACTTGCTTAATAATTCAATGCAATGCTTTTGACAGTTGTTAAGTAATGGTTGTATGATTGTAGTTTAGACTGTGATAATGTGTTTTCAATTCTAACTTAACCCCTAATAATAGATGTCTCCAATACTTAAGTGCATGCATAATAGCAAGCATTTCTAGATCATAAATAGGATAATTAAGTTCATGCTTTCTTAATTTTCTAGACTTGTATATGACCACACTACCATCTTGTGAATGAAGACATTCTATCTGACTACCACTTGCATCACATGCAAGCACAAAAAGCTTTCCCATTTTTGGTATTTTCAAAACAAAATTTTCAAGGATATTTTGTTTCAATGTTTCAAATGATTTTTGACACGCATCACTCCACACAAATCCTACATCCTTTTTTAGTCAATTCTATGAGGGGAGTAGCGATCTTAGAGAAATGCTTAATAGGCACTCTTTCATATTGCACCAATCCTTGAAAACTTCTAACATGCCTTACAGCCTTAGGAATCGACCAATCAACTATTGTTTTTACTTTATTGTCATCTATATAAATTCCTTCTTTTGATATGACTCTTCCTAGATGCACAAATTTATCCTTAGCAAAGAAACACTTACTATTCTTTCCATACAATTTGTGTTCTTTAAGAGTTTGCAAAGTCTTCTTGAGATGTATCACATGCTCAAGATCATCTTTAGAGTATACAAATATATCATCAAGAAATATTAAGATGAATTCGGTAATCATGAAAAACAGTGTTCATCAAGCACATAAATGTGGTAGGAGCATTTGTTAATCCAAAAGGTAAAACCGTTAATTCATAGTGACCATATCGTGTTTGAAAAGTTGTCTTGGGAATATCCTCTATTTTGATCCTAATTTGGTGATATATAGATCTTAAGTCAATCATATTGAATATAGTTGCTGCACTTAATTGACCTAATAAGTCATGTGTGTGAGGGAGTGGATGCTTATGTTTAATTGTTCTTTTATTCAAGCCCCTATAGTCAATGCATAATCTATAAGAGCCATCTTTCTATTTTTGAAATAAAACAGGGGCACCTTAAGGTGAGACACTCGATCTTATCAAGAATTTCTTCAAAAGATCAAATAATTGAATCTTAAGCTCCTTTAATTCATTGATTTTAAATCTATAGGGTGCTCTAGAATATAGTTCAATCCCTAGATATAGGTCAATGGCATGGTCAATCTGCCTAGGTGGAGGGATACGAGGCAAGACTTCTAGAAATACATCTGCATATTCTTTCAAAAGATTTTCTACATAATTTGGAATACTTTCATCATTATCTTCCTCATGCATATTTTTCACATACACTACAAATGTTTTAAAGCCATCATGTATACCTCTAATTATCTGCATAGAGGAAATAAGAATAGGTTTAGGATTATATGCATCCCCAAGAATGTGGATAGATTCACCATCTAGCATTAAAGCGATTGTTCTTTGTTTGCAATCAATTATTGCAGAATTCTAAACTAACCACTCCATGCCTATGATTGCATCACTCTATTTCATATCAATCACATGAAAACTTCCAGAAAAGGACCTATCAAAAAAAGTAAATGCAAGGTTTTCAATGTATCCTTTCGTATAGTGCAGTCATCCATTGACCATCTCTAGAGGTCTAATTATCTGCATATTTAGAGGTATCCTCAAATTCTCTACCAATTTGAAATAAATAAAACAATGTGTACTACCTGAATCGATTTAAAATCTAATTTTATGCACAAAATCCATACTCGATATTCTAACAAAAGCCTTTGGGAAAGAATTAGCCACCATGCAACGTAAAGTAGATTTAGGGCACTTACCTCCATCATCTTCTTTGTCAATGATTGTACCTTTATCGATGATGTTTATCACTTTTGATTGCACGAGCCGAAAGACTACCTTATTCGGGCACTCATATGGTCGATGCCCTTGCTCTCGGCAATAAAAACATAGACCAAGACTTTTTGCCCTCTCAATAAAATCAAGGTGTTGTTGCCAATGGATTGGTTGATGCCTCCTTTGATTTTCCACCTGAGTAGGATTCTTACCTTGGTTATTAGAAGATGGAGTCTTCTTTGAATTGGTCATATTCATTGTAACAAGTCTCTGTGGTCTATGTCCCATTGCAATGAGTCTGCTTCTATTTGCCTTCTCCAAATTGAAACTTCTCCATCTTCTCAAAATTCTTAGCCATCCCAATAACATCAAGAAAAGCGATGCATCTAAATCCCTTGGCTTGATAATGAAGTTCCTCATGAAGCCCTTCAATGAACTTGCTCTTTAGAGCATCACCACTTACCTCCAATGAATATTTGTGAAGGCGTATGAAGTTCTCTTTGTATTCATCAATAGACAAGCTATGCTTGTCACTTTTGTGTTGTCGAAAATTGTAGATTTGCATCTTCTTGTCCATATGGTAGTGTGGAGAACAATAGGGTTTTTCAACTTGTTCTCTAAATTCCTTCCATAAAACCATACTAGAACGCATCCGAGTCTACATATAGGACTTCCACCATAGATTTTCAATAGCACGTAGGTGTAGGATCCCAACTTTTGCCTTGGACTCCTCACTAAATTATCGAAGATCAAAGAAATCCTCCAACTCTTCAATCCATGCCTCAAAATCTTCACCACTCTTCTTCTCTCCATCAAAATCATTCAACTTTGCCTTCTTGAAGACTTGGTTAAGGGCAAACTCACCTCATTCCATATCTTCATAATTGCATTTTTGTTTTCCCCGAGGCACACTAGATGTTCCTGCACCTTCACCCACTTCATCGTTCAATTCCACAAATAAATTTTTTTGCACCTTCTGGTTGCTTTCCAACTTGTTCATTGCGTAATTATCCAAGAAGCTTCTCAATAAGATTCTCTTGCTCAGGCACCTTCTGCGTCAAACCTTCAATTGTTCCTGAGAATCAATTTTGCTCTGATACCACTTGTGGCGTTTTCTCAATCACAATCTATCCCCAATCACAATCTTTCGATCACTCAAGAATAATAGATGAGAGAAAAACATAGAGATTGCACAAGATAAAAGGAAATCTGATGCGGAAGAGTTGAAAAGATATGACTCAGAGAAAGAAGAATTATGATATTATAGATCTGAATCAATGGTTACAATAGTGTTGGAAAATAGCTTCTTGACCAAGCCTCTACCTCCCGACCAGCCCCGAGCTATCACAATCTCATTCACACTCGCACTCTCAATCACACTCTCACTCTCACTCGCAATGACAAGGAAATTCTTTGATTTTTGAGCGTCCTCTACATTGATGCATAGGTCCTCCTATAAAATAGCTCCATTCCCACCCAAAGAAGTGTGCGATCCACCAAATTTAGAAAAAATCGAGTCTCTCCAAAACTTTCGCAAAAAGCCATGCGATTGTAGTGTGCTTTCCCTAGTGTACCTCTCAAAAATAGAAGAAAAACACCAAAAAGACATATAAAAAAATATCCATAATTAGACATGATGACACGTAAGCATTAGAATCATGAATTTAATAGAATTAGAGAAGCCCTCTTTTTTTTATTTTTTTTAATCTTGGAAAACCAAACTTTTCAAAGCCCTGTATCCCAAAGATGGTGAGGAATTAGCTTAAGCTTGTGAGGGACACTTTTATTCAAATTTTTGATTTGCACAATAGTGTGAGAGATGACCTAAGTCCAAATCCGCCTCCAAATGCCACTTTTGAGCCCTCCAAGTTACAAACTTCTAGAGAGAGTAAACTCAAGGGATTTTCTTACTATGAACCAAATGTAGAGCCCTTAACGAGTGTTGGAGTTAGACGGCTGCGAAAGCACGTGAACAACACAAGGAAGAAGAAGAAGCTTGGAGCACAACACACAATATTGAATGTATTACCACTAGAATGTACAAAGATAAGTAGACCATTAGGGCAATAAACATATATACAAGCCAGGGGAAAAAAACCTCCTAAAGAGGGAAAAAGTGCCCCGGTGGTCCTAGAGTGTTCACACACATCACTACCTAAATATATCAACAAATCCCCCCTGGGAGTGATGTGGTGAACAAGTAGTTGTCACTCATGTATAAGGAAGTGCCAAGCTATGTGGAAATCACTCCACAAAAGGAAGTAAGCCCAAAGCTTTGCGGAAAGCTTCAAACTTCTCCCTAGGAAGAGCCTTCGTGAAAAGGTCTGCAATGTTCTCCTGCGTGGGCACATATGCCAAGCTGATCTCCACAAGAGAGAACCTCTCCCTGACACAATGATAATGCACCTCAACGTGCTTAGTGCGAGCATGGAACATAGGGTTCCTCACAACTGCCAATGCACTCTAACTTTTAGTGAAGATGGTGGTGGCAGAAGACTGACCAACAACCAAATCAGCCATAAGGTATTTGATCCACACACACTCAGTAGCCGCTATGAAAGCTGCCCTATACTCAACCTCACAACTGGAAGTGGCCACAGTAGGCTGCTTCTTGCTCAACCAAGATATACATGAGCTACCAAGCATGAAGCAGAAGCCACTGGTGGACACACGAGTGTCATAGCAACCAGCCTAGTTTGAGTCAGAAAAAGCATGCAAATCTGGTGGTAGTGATCCCCCCTTGGGGTAAAACAACCCAAGTAGCCGAGTACCAGTCAAGTAGCGAAAGATGCGCTTAATAACCTGCCAATGCTTGACACCTGGGCAATGCATAAACCTGCTTATCTGTGAGACAACAAACTGAATATCTGGCCGAGTAATGCATAAGTAAATCAGGCATCCAATAGCCTGTTGATATAGGACAACATCAAATGCATCTCCAGCATCATGAAGACTCAATCGTAAACCTGTCTCCATAGGAGTGGCAATAGGCTTATAGTCGTCAAGGCCAAAATGCTGCAATAATGTGTCATTATATTTTCATTTGACACAAAGCCATTCCACCATCAACTTGAAACAGAATGCCCAAATAGTGATGCAAATGCCCCAAATGAGACATCTCAAATGAGGCATGCAAATCAGCCTTAAAATTAGCAATATGCTTCTCAATAGGACCAGTGAGCAGCATGTCATTAACATAGACAACAATGATGAGAAGCACATCATTAGCACACTTAACATATAAGGTGCTTTTAGTTGGATTGTTCTCAAAACCATGTGCAATCAGATAGGCATGTATCTTCTCATACCAAGCACATGGTGCTTGCTTTAAACCATAATATGCCTTCTTTAATCTGCACACTTGGTTTTCATGCACTTTCTCCACAAAGCCAGGGGCTGAAAAACATACACTTCTTCATGCAATTCACCATTCAGAAATGCAGTTTTAATGTCCAAATGATGTAGATTCCAACCATGATGGGCTGCAAGTGCACAAATGCTCCAAACAGTACCAATGGCCTTCTTGCCATGAAGCAAGTCACATAAAGAGCAAGTATTGTTCTTCATTATAGCATCATATTCAAATTGCATAATAGCCATCCAATTTTTTGAACTTTGTGCTTCCTCAAATCAAACAGGCTCATTCTCATCATAGAGACTAGATGCAGCCATAGCATAGCAGTCTGATGCAAAAGAGGCACTATGAGAGCCTGATCGAGTACAATATGACACAGGTATATCTAATTTGCTATCACACAAAGTGTGCACTAGCCATTTTGGCATAGTTTTTGCCTCCTCAATATCAACTCTCTCATCAACAAGTGCATCATGTAAATCTAAATTAGAAATGGGATGATCTGCATCATCACATGAAACCTGCAAAGGCTGAGAAGTTACCTCATTAGGACCACCACTAGATTGTCCACTTGTAAAAAGAGGCAGCAAGGTATCATACATGTCTTTGGAGCTAACAGATGTCTCCTTAGTACATGAACACAATGGATGAATAACATCTTCCACAAAAACAACATCACGGATAACCAAAATGCGTTTAATCTGTGGATGATACAGATGATAGCCTTTACTTTTAGAACCCAACAAAAGTACATTTTACAACTTTATGATCCAATTTTTTTTGATGTTGTTCAGACACTAATGCATATGCCAAACAACCAAAAACATGTAGATAAGCAACAGATGGCTTGCAATCATGCCAAGTCTCATATGGAGTGATAGACTGGAGTGCTTTAGTGGGACAACTGTTAAGTACATATGCTGCACACATGATAGCCTCAAGCTAGAAACTATGTGGTAAAGCCTCACTCTTAACCATATACCTCACCATCTCCATGAGTGACCTGTTCTTTCATTCAACAACTCCATTCTGTTGAGGTGTATATGTCACTGTACACTGGTGTTTTATACCACGTTCAACCAGAAATGCATTAAAATCAGAAGACATATATTCCCGCCCTCAATCAGAATGGAGGGTGCCCATTTTACATGCTGACAGATTTTCAGCCAAAACCAAAAACTGTTTGAAGCACATGAACACTTTAGAGTTTTCCTTCAATGGATATACCCATGCATGGCTAGAAAAATCATCAATGAAAGTCACGAAGTAAAGATAATTTCCAAAAGAAGGTGTTTGCATAGAACCACTGACATCACTATGTAGAAGCTACAATTTTTGAGTAGCTTGAACTGAACCATCTTTTGGAAAGGAGGAACGTTGCATTTTGCCCAAAATATAGCCTTTAGAAACATGTTTTCCGGCTGCCTCAAGTTTGGGCAAAGAGGATATCATTTCAGATTTTTGCACGCGTAGCAAACTAGCAAATTTCAGATGACCAAAGCATGCATGCCAAAGCTCTGCATCTGACATAGTCTGAGAATCATGTACTGCACATGCCAAATCATTTACAAATCTTTCATAGTCTATGCGCTTATACAACCCATGACATAAAATGCGAGAAGCAATAATCACATTGCCATTTGACAGATCATGAACTGTACATCTGTCATCAACAAATTTCACAACCAAGCCAATCTTGGTTAATGCAGAAACTGATAATAGATTTTTCTTGATCCCTAGCATAAACAAAGCATCTGACAAAGTGAAAGAACTACCATCAACAGTAGTCAAAATGATCTTACCAACTCCCATAACACGATAAGAGGAGTTGTTGGCACATGTAGCAGTATTCTCTATAGGGGCAAGCTCGAGTGAAGAGAAGAAACTACACTGCAAGGTAATATGTTTGGTCGCCCCACTATCAAAGTACCAAACATCTGAGTCTACTGCAGACATGCATTGCTCATGAGAAGATGGGTCAAAACTCCAAACAATAGTAAATGCCCATTCTTCTTCCTGCACAAGATAAGCGGACTCTTTTTTTGGTGTAGAGGCCTTTACAACAACCATTCCAGCCTCTTTCTTCTTTGCCTCTTTAGCATCCAGTTTTGGACAGTTCTTTATGATATGATCATTTCCTTTACAGTACTTGCAAATAAATTTTTGCTTTTCTGATTTCTTTTCATCTTTGTCTTCCCTCTTCGATTGTGTAGAATTAGCAGATTTCTGCTTGCTAGTTGAAGAGCTCCATTTTCCTTTTCCCTTCTCATTAGCCAGGAAATATTGATTTACAACATGCATTATGAACGTGTTCTGCCTTGACTGATCTTCCTGCAACAGAACAAAGACTAACTCCTCAAATGACAAGGCATTTGGATTGCCTTTCATCATCAGCCGAAGAGTAGAAGCAAAACTCTGATATGAATCAGGAAACGATTCAAAACGGTCGGCACAAGTGAGCTATCTAGTATAACCTCATCAACGCAAATCAACTATTCCTTCAAGTCTTTGATCTTTGTTAGAAAACTATCCATAGAATTACCTTCATTCATGTGCTCATTCTCCAACTGTTTTCGGATGTAAGCAACACGAGCCTCATTCCTAGCTTGGTACAATGTGGTAAGTGTATCCCAAGCATCCTTAGCTATTCTGCAAGAGCGAATGTGAGGAATAATGGCACGTTTGACAAAGAAAGCTATAAATGCATGTGCTTGGGCATCTTTGCCATCCCAATAAATTTTCTCTGCAGTAGGTGCAACAGAAATTGTAGCACAAATAGGAATATGTAGAATATCATCATCTTTGACACCTTCTACATCAGCTTCGGTACTTGCAGTTGTAATAGTTGCAGGTGTGATAAGACGTTTTTCAACACCCTGCACAATGTTCCACAGTGCTTTTGCAACCAATACATGTTGCATCATATAAGCCCACAATGGGTAGTTGGTACTATCCAATTTATCCTCAACAGCCAACATACGAAATACATCATTGCTTTCAACCATGGTCAATGACTAAAATACCTTGATGCAGAAAATTGAATATATCTCAAAAAGTTGAACAAAACTACCGAGATGAATTCTACTAAACCTATAGTAGACTTCGAGACGCTTATATTGGCGAACAGAAACTATTATATACCTTTGGCACAAAAAGATGAAGTAGCCTGCACAAGCACTACGATAGTGCATTCAGAGGCCGAAACGAGCTCAGATGGCAATTTTCGCACCACACAATGAAGCTATTTTGATCTTAAAAACAAGCTAAGTATGCTCACCAAAATTCGTGCGATTCTGAGACTACAACCAAAGAGGTGTTGATGACTCCCTAGATGAAGCAACGACCTGCTCTGATACCAATTGTAGGAGTTAGATGTCTACGAAAGCACGCAAATAACACAAGGAAGATGAAGAAGCTTGGAGCACAACACACAATATTGAATGTATTACTACTAGAATGTACAAAGATAAGTAGCCCATTAGGGCAATAGGCGTATATACAAGCCGGGAGAAAAAAACCTCCTAAAGATGTAGAAAAGTGCCCCGACGGTCCTAGAGTGTTCACACACATCACTACCTAAATATATCAACAACGAGGTACTCAAAACATGATTCACAAAAATTTCCCATAGATACTTTTATTCTCTTATACTTGCTCTAGCTTTCTCTCATATAGAGTTGTTCTTAATTCTTTCATTTGTTCTTAATTCTTTCATCTTCACCTTCAAATTTCGACTAGAAAACATGATGCGAATAAGGTCTAGAGAGAGAATATGAAACTTGTCATCCAAAATTTTTCCTACATGCGTAAAATGACCTAATTATTCATTCTAAGCATTATCCCCACAAAAAAACTCAGAAAGTTCAAAATAAATTATTTTACTAGAAAAGAGGCCCATTACAATTGTTCTCCCCTTTAAAGAACTCTGTCCTCAGATTTGGAAAGAAGGATAATGTGTTAGAAAATCATCTAAGTTCACCCAAGTCGAACCTTCTATTGGGTATGAGTACCATTTCACCAAAATTTCTACTATAGATCAATTTCGAAGAAATCTTTCCTTCCTATCTAAAATTATTTCAGGTTGAAGCTCAAAAGGGCCATCATATTTCAGCTTAAAATCGTCCTGCAAAACATGAGGAACATTAGGTACATATCTTTTAAGTAAGCTAACATGAAATACAGGATGCACATTCCAATCTTTTTCAAAACTTTAAAAGGACCTGCGTATCAAGGAGAAAATCTATGATCCTTCCCTAGCAACAAGCTAGATCGGAGAGGATTTACTTTAAGAAATACCATATCATCAATTTGAAATTCAAGTGTCCTTCTCTTTAAATCATAGAATTTCTTCTGTATTTTCTAAGCTTGTTTTATGTGTTTCTTAATTTTTCCAAGTTCTTCATCCATCTTATCAAGCACTTCTTTGGACACTTCTACTTTATTTGGAAAACCCGAAAACGAAGGTGGAGTCAAACAATTATAACCATACATAGCCTCAAACAAAGTCATTTTTATAGATGGATGCCATGCACCATTGTATGCGAACTCAACCAAGGGTAAATATTCACTCCAATTTTCTTACTTTTCATTGACATACATACACAACATATCTTCAACTACCCGATTAACCCTCTCAGCTTCCCCATCAATTTGTGGATGGAAAGCTGTACTCATGCGAAGCTGAGTTCCAATTGATTCAAATGTTGCTCTCCACAAGTTTGTTGTAAATCTAGCGTCTCCATTAGAAATTATGCTTTTAGGCATTCCATGCAATCGAAAAAGTTCTTTTACAAAGATTCTTGCAACATTCAAAATAATATCAGTCTTCTTCATAGGGAAGAAATGTGCCATCTTGGTAAGCCGATCAACTACAAAAAATATGGTATCATGCTTACTTATGGTCGTAGGTAATTTAGTGATAAAGTCCACAGAAATAGAATCCCACTTCTGATTTGGAACATCCAAAGGTTGAAACATTCCAGGCACTCTCTTAACTCATTTTTCATATGTTGGCACTTTAAACATTCACTAATATATTTTGTAATATCCCGCTTCATACATGGCCAAAAATAAGAATACTTTGTTTTAATATAGGTCCTTGAATAACCTAGATGTGCGGAGAAAGGTGCATCATGAAAATCATGCAATATTCTAACTTTGAACAGAGACTCAGAAGTTATGCATAATCGATTGTTACACTTCAAGGATCCATTCTGAAAATGAATTTTTTCATGATACATCAATCCCATGTTTGCATTCAAAAAACTCAAAATAAGTGCGTAAAAATAGTCACATTTTAGTTCTTCTTGAATTTGATTGAGAAAATAAGAATCTATAATAGAAAGGAGATTACATAAAGGTCTTTGACTCAATGCATCAATGACCTTATTTTCCTTACCAGCTAGATACTTAATGTCAAAATTATACTCGCTTAATAATTCAATCCAACGCATCTGCCAGTTGTTAAGTAATGGTTGTGTGAAAATTTCTTTTAGAATCTCATGATCTGTTTTCAATTCAAACTTAACCCCTAATAATAGATGTCTCCAATGCTTTAGTGCATGAACAACAACATGCATTTCTAGATCATGACTAGGATAATTAAGTTCATGTTTTCTTAATTTTTTGGACTCATATGCGACCACCCTACCATATTGTGAAAGAACACATCCTATCTGACTACCACTTGCATCACATGCAACGACAAAAGGCTTTCCCATTTCTGATATTTTCAAAACACAATGTTCAATGACTTTTTGTTTGAATGTTTCAAATGATTTTTGACAGGCATCACTCCACGCAAATCCTACATTCTTTTTTAGTCAATTCTGTGAGGGGAGTAGCTATCTTAGAGAAATCCCTAATATGCACTCTTTCATATTGCACCAATCCTAGAAAACTTCTAGCATCCCTTACACTCTTAGGAATCGGGCAATCAACTTTTGTTTCTACTTTCCTCTTCGTCTATATGGATTCCTTTTTTTGATATGACTCTTCCTAGATACACAAGTTTACCCTTAGCAAAGAAACACTTACTCTTCTTTCCATACAATTTCTGTTCTCTAAAGTTTGCAAAGTGTTCTTGAGATGTACCACATGCTCAAGATCATCTTTAGAGTATACAAATATATCATCAAGAAATACTAAGATGAATTCATCTAGGTAATCATGAAAAACATTGTTCATCAAGCACATAAATGTGGAAGGAGCATTTGTTAATCCGAAAGGTAAAACCCTAAACTAGCAATGACCATATCGTGTTCAGAAAGCTATCTTGGGAATATCCTCTTTTTTTATCCTAATTTGGTGATATCCTGATCTTAAGTCAATCTTAATGAATACAGTTGCTCCAATTAGTTGACCTAGTAAATCATCTATGTGAGGGAGTGGATACTTATTTTTAATTGTTCTTTTATTCAAGCCCCTATAGTCAATGCATAATCTAAAAGAGCTGACTTTCCTCATTTGAAATAAAACATGTGCACCCCAAGGTGAGACACTCAGTCTTATCAAGACTTTCTTTAAAAGATCATCTAACTAAATCTTAAGCTCCTTTAATTCATTGATGTTAAATCTATAGGGTGATCTAGAATATGGTCCACTCCCTGGATACAGGTCAATGGCATGGTCAATCTTCCTAGGTGGAGGTATACCAAGCAAGTCTTCTGGAAATACATCTGCATATTCTTTCAAAAGATTTTCCACATAATTTGGAATCCTTTCATCATTATCTTCCTCATGCAGATTGTTCACATACAATACAAATGTTTTACAGCCATCACGTATACCTCTAATTATCTACATAACGAAAATAAGAATAGGTTTAGGATTATATGCATCACTGGATAAATTCACCATCTAGCCTTACAACGATTGTTCTTTGCTCACAATCAATTGTTTCAAAATTCTGAACTAATCAGTCCATGCGTATGATTGCATCACTCTGTTTCATCTCAATCACATGAAAACTTCCAGAAAAAGACCTAGCAGAAAAAATAAATGCAAGGTTTTCAATGTATCCTTTTGTATAGTGTCTTCGTCCATTGGACATCTCTACATGTCTAATTATCTCCATATTTAGAGCTATCCCCAAATTCTGTACCAATTAAAGATAGAAAACAATGTGTAATACCTGAATTGATCAAAAATCTAATTTTATGCATATAAAGCATACCCAAAATTGTAATTACAGAAGCCTCTAGGAAAGAATTAGCCACCATGCAATGTAAAGTAGATTTAGGTCACTTACCTCCATCATCTACTTTCTCAATCGTTGTACCTTCCTCGATGATGTTTATTGCTTTTGATTGTGAGGGCTGAAAGAATGCCTTATTTGGGCACTCATATGTTCAATGTCCTTCCTCCCCACAATGAAAACATAGACCAAGTCTTTTTGCACTCTCAGAAAAATTAGGGTCTTGTTTCCAATGCATTGGTTGATGCCTCCTTTGATTTTTCACCTGAGCAGGATTCTTACCTTGGTTATTATGAGCTGGAGTCTTCTCTAAATTATTCATATTCATTGCAACACGTCTCTGTGGTCTATGTCCCGTCACAATGAATCTGCTTCTATTCGACCTCTGCAAATTGAACTTCTCCATCTTCTCGAAATTCCCAGCCATCACAATAGCATCAAGAAAATTGATGCATCGAAATCCCTTGACTCGATAGCACAGTTCCTCACGAATCTCTTCAATAGCTCTTTAGAGCATCACCACTAACCTCCAATGCATATTTGTGATGACGTAGGAACTTCTCTTTGTACTCATCAATATACAAGCTATGCTTGTCACTTTTGTGTTGTCGAAAATTGTAGAACTCCATCTTCTTCTCCATATGGTAGTGTGCAGAACAACAACATTTTCAGCTTGTTCTCTAAAATCCTTCCATAAAACCGAACCAAAATGCATGAGAGTCTGCATATAGGGCTTCCACCATAGCTTTGTGATACCACGCACGTGTAGGATCCCAACTTTTGCCTTAGAATCCTCACTAAATTATCAAAGATCAAAGAAATCCTCCAACTCTTCAATCCATGCCTCAAGATCTTCACCACTCTTCTTCTCTCCATCAAAATCATTCAACTTTGCATTCTTAAAGACTTGGTTAAGAGCAAATGCATGTGGTTACATATCTTCATAATTGCATTTTTGTTTTCCTTAAGGCACACTAGATGTTCCTACACCTTCACCCACTTCATCGTTTAGTTCCACGAATAAATTTGTTGCACCTTCGAATTGCTTTCCACCTCATTCTTTGCCTAATTCTCTAAGAAGCTTCTCCATAAGCTCCTTTTGCTTAGATACCTTCCGCATCAAACCTTCCATTGTTCCCAAGAATGGATTCTACTCTGATACCACTTGTAGCGTTTCCTCAATCACAATCTATCCCTAATCATAATCTTTTGATCACTCAAGAATAATAGCGGAGAGAAAAACACAAAGACTGCACAAGATAAGAGGAAATCTGATGCAAAAGAGTAGAAAAGATATGACTTAGAGAAAGAAGAATTATGATATTATAGATGTGAATCAATGGTTACAATAGCTTTGGAAAGTAGCTTCTTGATGAAGCCTCTACCTCCTGACCACCCCCAAGTATCACAATCTCATTCACACTAGCACTCTCAATCACACTCTCATTGTCAATCACAAGGCAATTCTCTGATTTCTGAGCATCCTTTTCGTTGATGCACAGGTCCTCCTCTAGTAGAGTTTGATCAAGTGTGCGATCCATCAAATTTAGAAAAAATCAAGTCTCTCCAAAACTTTTGCAAAAAGCCATGCGATTGTAGTGTACTTTCTTTAGCGTGTCTGTCAAAAATAGAAGAAAAACACCAAAAAGACATATCTAGAAATATCCATAATTAGAAATGATGACACGTAAGCATTAGCATCATGGATTCGAATAGAATTAGACAAGCCCTCCCTTTTTTTAATGTTGGAAAACGGCACTTTTCAAAGCCCTATAACCCAAAAATGGTGAGGAATCAGCTTAGGCTTGTCAGAGACACTTTTATTCAATTTTTTGATCTCCATAATAGTGCTAGAGATGACCTTAGTCCAAATCCACCTCCAAATGCCAATTTTGAGCCTTGCAAGTTTTGAAATTCTAAAGAGAGTAAAATCAAGAATTTTTCTTACAATGAACCGAATGTAGAGCTCTAAATGAGGTACTTAAAAGATGATTCACAAAAATTTCACATAGAGACTTTTATTCTCTTATACTTCCTCTACCTTTCTCTCATATAGAGTTTTCTTAATTCTTTCATTGTCACCTTCAAATTTCAACTAGAAAACATGATGTGAATAAGGTCTAGAGAGAGAATATGGTCATCCTAAAATTTTTCCTACATGCATACGATGACCTAACTATTCATTCTAAGCATTATCCCCACAATGAAATTCAAAAAGTTCAAAATGAATTATTTCACTAGAAAAGAGGCCTATTACGATTCTTCCCCGCATTAAGGAACTCTGTCCTCAGCATGGGAAAGAAGGATAATGTGTTAGAAAATCATCTAAGTTCACCCAAGTCGAATCTTCTATTGGGTATATGTACCATTTCACCAAAATTTCTATATAGATCTATTTCTAAGCAATCTTTCCCTCCTATCTAGAATTATTTCAGGATGAAGCTCAAAAGAGCCATCATGTTCCAGCTTATAATTGTCCTAAAAAACATGAGCAAAATTAGGTGCAATCTTTTAAGTAAACTAACATGAAATACAGGATGCACATTTAAATGTTTAGGTAATTCCAAAAAATAAGCAGGAGATCCAACCTTTTTCAAAACTTTAAACGGACCTCCGTATTGAGGAGAAAGTCTATGATCCTTACCTAGCAACAAGTTAGATCGATGAGGACTAACTTTAAGAAATACCATATCATCAATTTTAAATTCAAGTGGTCTTATCTTTAAATTGTAGCATTTCTTTTGTCTTTTCTAAACTTCTTTTATGTGTTTCTTAATTTTTCCAAGTTCTTCATCCATCTTATCAAGCATTTCTTTGGACAATTCTACTTTATTTGGAAAAGCTGAAAATGAAGGTGGAGTCAAACAATTATAACCATACTTAGCCTCAAACGGATGGAAGTCATTCACATTCATATGCAACATATCTTCAACTACCTGATTCACCGTCTTAGTTTCCCCATGAGTTTATGGATGGAAAGTTGTACTCCTGCAAAGTTGAGTTCCAATCGATTCAAATGTTGCTCTCCAGAAGTTTGATGTAAATCTAGAGTCTCTATCAAAAATTATTCTTTTATGCATTCCATGCAATCAAAAAATTTCTTTTATAAAGATTCTTGCAACATTCAAAGCAATATCAGTCTTTTTCATAGGGAAGAAATGTGCCATCTTGGTAAGACGATCAACTACAACAAATATGGAAGCATGCTTACTTCTACTCATAGGTAATTTAGTGATAAAGTCCATGGAAATAGACTCACACTTTTGATTTGGAACATCCAAAGGTTGAAGCATTCCAGGAATTCTCTTAAAGTTAGTTTTCACCTCTTGGCACTTTAAACATTCACTAACATATTTTCTAGTATCCCGCTTCATACATGGCCAAAAGTAAAAATACCTTGTTTTAATATAGGTCCTTGAATAACCTGCATGTGCACTTTTGATTGCGTGGGAGGAAAGACTGCCTTATTCCAACACTCATATGTTTGATGCCCTTGCTCCTTGCAACCAAAACGTAGACCAAGTCTATTTTCCCTCTCAATAAAATTAGGTTCTTGTTGCCAATGGATTGGTTGACACCTTCTTTCATTTTCCACCTGAGCAGGATTCTTACCTTGGTTATTAGAAGATGGAGTCCTCTTTGAATTGTTCATATTCATTGCAACAAGTAGCTATGGTCTATGTCCCATCGCAATGCATATGCTTTTATTCACCTTTTGTAAATTGAACTTCTCCATCTTCTCAAAATTTTTGGGCCATTGCAACACCATTGAGAAAATCAATGCATCCAGATCCCTTGACTTGATAGCTAAGTTCCTCATGAAGCCCTTCAATAAACTTGCTCTTCAAAGCATCACCACTATCCTCCAATGCATATTTGTGAAGATGTAGGAACTTCTCTTTGTACTCATCAATAGACAAGCTATGCTTATTACTTTTGTGTTGTCGAAAATTGTAGAACTCCATCTTCTTTTCCATATGGTAGTGTGGAGAACAACAGCATTTTTTAGCTTGTTCTCTAAACTCCTTCCATAAAACCGGACTAGAACACATCTGAGTCTACATATAGACTTCCACCATAGCTCTGCGATACTGCACAGGTGTAGGATCCCAACTTTTGCATTCGACTCAGAGATGACCTAAGTCCAAACCTGCCTCCAAATGGCACTTTTGAGCCCTACAAGTTTCAAAATTCTAGAGAGAGAGTAAAATCGAGTCATTTTCTTATAATGAACCAAATCTAGAGCCCTGAACGAGGTACTTAAAACATGATTCACAAAAATTCCACATAGACACTTTTATTCTCTTATACTTGCTCTAGCTTTCTTTCATGCAACGTTTTTCTTAATTCTTTCATCTTCAGCTTCAAATTTCAAGTAGAAAACATGATGCAAATAAGATCTAGAGAGAGAATATGAAACTTGTCATCCAAAAAGTTTTCCTACATGCATAAAATGGCCTAATTATTCATTCTAAGCATTATCCCCACAATGAAGTTCAAAAGGTTCAAAATAAGTTTCTCACTAGAAAAGAGGCCTATTACAATTCTTCCCCACCTTTAAGGAACTTTGTCCTCAGGGTTGGAAAGAAGGATAATGTGTAAAGATTACATGAAATAGAGGATGCACATTTAAATGTTTAGGTAATTCCAACAAATAAGCAAGACATCCAAGATTTTTCAAAATTTTAAAAGGACCTGCATATCGAGGAGAAAGTCTATGATCCTTCCCTAGGAACAAGTTAGATCGGTGAGGATTAACTTTAAGAAATACCATATCATCAATTTGAAATTCAAGTGGTGTTCTGTTTAAATCATATAATTTCTTTTGTTTTTTCTAAGCTTCTTTTATGCGTTTGTTAATTTTTCCAAGTTCTTCATCCATCTTATCAAGCATTTCTTTGGACACTTCTACTTTGTATATAAAACCTAAAAATGAAGGTGGATTCGAACAATTATAATCATACATAGCCTCAAACGGAGTCATTTTTATAGATGCATGCTATGCACTATTGTATGCAAACTCAACCAAGGGTAAATATTTACTCCAATTATTGTGCTTTTCATTCACATACATAGGCAACATATCTTCAACTACCCGATTAACCCTCTTAGTTTCCCCATCAGTTTGTGGATGGAAAGGTGTACTCATGCAAAGTTGAGTTCCAATCGTGTCAAATGTTGCTCTCCAAAATTTTGATGCAAATCTATAGGATCTATCAATAATTATTCTTTTAGGCATTCCGTGCAATCGAAAATTATTTTTACAAAGATTCTTGCAACATTCAAAGCAGTGTCAATGTTTTTCATAGGAAAGAAATGTGCCATCTTGGTAAGCCGATCAACTACAACAAATATGGTATTATGCTTACTTCTAGTCATAGGTAATTTTGTGATGAAGTCCATAGAAATAGACTCACACTTTTGATTTGGAACATCCAAAGGTTGAAGCATTACATGCATTCTCTAAAACCCAATTTTCATCTGTTGGCACTTTAAACATTCACTAACATATTTTCTAATATCCTGCTTCATACATGGCCAAACTTAAGAATACTTTGTTTTAATATAGGTCCTTACATAACCTGGATGTGTAGAGAAAGGTGCATCATGACATCATGCAATATTCAAACTTTTAATAGAGACTCAGAAGATATGCATAATCGATTTTTACAATACAAGGATCCATTCTAAAAATGAAATTTTTCATGATACATTCATGGCTTGTTTGCATTCAAAAAATTCAAAATAGGTGCATAAAAAGAGTCACGTTTCAATTCTTCTTGAATTTGATTGAGAAAATCAGAACTTATTACAGAAAGGAGATTACATAAAGGTCTTCAACTCAATGCATGCGTGACCTTGTATTCCTTACCAACCAGATACTTAATGTCAAAATCATACTCGTTTAATAATTAAATCCAATGCTTTTGCCGGTTGTTAAGTAATGGTTGTGTGAAAATTTATTGTGGTCTCTCATGATCTGTTTTAAATTCAAACTTAACACATAATAATAGTTGTGTCCAATGCTTAAGTTCATGCACAACAACAAGCATTTCTAGATCATGAGTAGGATAATTAAGTTCATGTTTTCTTAGTTTTCTAGATTCATATGCAACCACCCTACCATCTTAGTAAAGAACACATCCTATCTGACTACCACTTACATCAGATGCAACCACCACAAAAGGCTTTCCCATTTCTAGTATTTTCAAAACACAATTTTCAACAAATTTTTGTTTCAATGTTTCAAATGCTTTTTGTCAGGCATCACTCCATGCAAATCCTACATTCTTCTTTAGTCAATTCTATGAGGGAAGTAGCTATCTTAGATAAATCCTCAATATGCGCTCCTTCATATTGCACCAATCCTAGAAAACTTCTAACATCCCTTACAATCTTAGGAATCAACCAATCAACTATTGTTTTTACTTTATCTTCATTTATATGGATTCCTTCTTTTGATATGACTCTTCCTATATACACAAGTTTATCCTTAGCAAAGAAACACTTACACTTCTTTCCATACAATTTGTGTTCTCTAAGAGTTTGCAAAGTGTTCTTGAGATGTATCGCATGCTCAGGATCATCTTTAGAGTATACAAATATATCATCAAGAAATACTAACATGAATTTGTCTAAGTAATCATGAAAAAAATTGTTCATCAAGCACATAAATGTGGCAAGAGCATTTGTTAATCCAAAAGGTAAAACCGTAAACTCGTAGTGACCATATCATGTTCGAAAAGCTATCTTGGGAATATGCTCTATTTTGATCTTAATTTGGTGATATCCAGATCTTAAGTCAATCTTAGTGAATCCAGTTGCTCCACTTAATTGACTAATAAGTCATCTATGTGAGGGAGCGGATACTTATTTTTAATTAATCTCAATCACATGAAAACTTCTAGAAAACGACCTTTCAAAAAAAGTAAATGCAAGGTTTTCAATGTATCCTTTCATGTAGTGCAGTCATCCATTGGCAATTTGTACAGGTCCAATTATCTACATATTTAGAGGTATCCTAAAATTCTGTACCAATTTGAAAGATAAAAAACAATGTGTACTACCTGAATCGATAAGAAATCTGATTTTATGTGCAGAAAGCATACGCGAAGTTGTAATTACAGAAGCCTTTGGGAAAGAATCAACCACCATGCAACGTAAAGTAGATTTAGGGAACTTGCCCCCGTCATTTGCTTTCTCAATCGTTGTACCTTCCTTGACACTGTTTATCACTTTTGATTGTGTGGGACGAAAGACTACCATATTCGGGCACTCATATGTCCGATGCCCTTCTGCCCACAACAAAAACATAGAACAAGTCTTTTGGCCCTCTCAATAAAATTAGGGTCTTGTTGCCAATAGATTGGTTGATGCTTCCTTTGATTTTCTACTTGACCAGGATTCTTACCTTGGTTATTAGAAGATGTAGTCTTCTTTAATTTGTTCATATTCATTGCAATAGGTCTCTGTGGTCTATGTCCCACTGTAATGAATCTGCTTCTATTCACCTTCTGCAAATTGAACTTCTCCATCTTCTAAAAATTCTCGACCATCGCAATAGCATCGAGAAAATCGATGCATCCAGATCCCTTTACTTGATAGCAAAGTTCCTCACAAAGTGCTTCAATAAACTTGCTCTTCAGAGCATCACCACTAACCTCCAATGCATATTTGTGAAGACGTAGGAACTTCTCTTTCTACTCATCAATAGACAAGCTATGCTCGTCACTTTTGTGTTGTCAAAAATTATAGAACTCTATCTTCTTCTCCATATGGTAGTGTGGAGAACAATAGCGCTTTTCAGCTTGTTCTCTAAACTCCGTCCATAAAATATGACCTCAACGTGTTCGAGTCCGCATATAGGACTTCCACCATAGCTTTGCAATACCGAGCAGGTGTAGGATCCCAACTTTTCCCTTGAACTTCTCACTAAACTGTCCAAGATCAAAGAAATCCTCCAACTCTTCAATCCATGCCTTAAGATCTTCACCACTCTTCTTCTCTCCATCAAAATCATTCAACTTTGCCTTCTTGAAAACTTGGTTAAGGGCAAACTCAACTGGTTCAATAACTTCATAATTGCGTTTTTGTTTTCCTTGAGGCACACTAGATGTTCTTGCACCTTCACCCACTTCATCGTTCAGTTCCACGAATAAATTTTTTGCACCTTTTGGTTGCTTTCCACCTCATTCTTTGCATAATTCTCCAAGAAAAGTCTCTACCTCCTGGCCAACCCTGAGCTATCACAATCTCATTCACACTCACATTCTCAATCGCACTCTCGCTCTCACACTCACTCTCAATCACAAGGTAATTCTTTGATTTTTGAGCGTCCACTTCATTGACGCACAGGTCCTCCTATAGTACAGTTTGATCACCATCCAAAGAACTGTGCGATCCACCAAATTTAGAAAAAATCGAGTCTCTCCAAAACTTTCCCAAAAAGCCATGTGATTGTAGTGTGCTTTCTTTAGCGTACCTATCAAAAATAGAAGAAAAACACTGAAAAGACATATGCAAAAATATCCATAATTAGACATGATGACATGTAAGCATCAGAATCACAGATTCGAATAAAATGAGAGAAGCCCTTTTTTTAAAATTTTTCTAGTGTTGGAAAATGAAAGTTTTGAAAGCCCAATAACTCAAAAATGGTGAGGATTTAGCTTAAGCTTGTGAGAGACACTTTTATTCAATTTTTTGATCTACACAATAGTGTTTGAGATGACCTAAGTCCAAATCCACAGATAAGCTATGCTTGTCACTTTGGTGTTCTTGAAAATTGTAGAACTCCATCTTCTTCTCCATATGGTAGTGTGGAGACCAATAGCATTTTTCAGCTTGTTCTCTAAACTCCTTCCATAAAACTAGACTAGAACATGTCGGAGTCTGCATATAGGACTTCCGCCACAGCTTTGCGATACCATGCAGGTGTAGGATCCCAACTTTTGCCTTGGACTCCTCACTAAATTGTCAAAGATCAAAGAAATCCTCCAACTCTTCAATCCATGCCTCAAGATCTTCACCACTCTTCTTTTCTCCATCAAAATCATTCAACTTTGCCTTCTCAAAGACTTGGTAATTGCAAAATCACATGGTTCCATATCTTCATAATTGCATTTTTGTTTTCCTCGAGGCACACAAGATGTTTCTGCACCTTCACCCACTTCATTGTTGTGTTCCACGAATAAATTTTTTGCACCTTCTGGTTGCTTTCGACCTTGTTCTTTGCGTGATTCTCCAAGAAGATTCTCAATAAGCTCCTCTTGCTCATGCACCTTCTACGTTAAACCTTCCATCGTTCTCGATAATTGATTATGGTTTGATACCACTTGTCACATTTCCTCAATCACAATCTATCCCAAATTACAATCTTTCGATCACTCAAGAATAAGAGGGGAGAGAAAAACACAGAGATTGCACAAGAGAAGAGGAAATCTGATGCAAAAGAGTAGAAAAGTTATCACTCAGAGAAAGAAGAATTCTGATATTATGCATGTGAATCATTGGTTACAATAGCTTTGTAAAATAGCTACTTGACGAGGCCTCTACCTCCAAATCACCTGCGAGCTATCACAATCTCATTCACACTCACACTCTCAATCACACTCTTACTCTCAATCACAAGATAATTCTCTGTTTTTCCCAAAGAAGTGTGCGATCCACCAAACTTAAAGAAAATTGAGTCTCTCCAAAACTTTCACAAAAAGCCATGCAATTATAGTGTGCTTTCTTCAGTGTACCTATCACACATAGACAAAAAACACCAAAAATACATATCCAAAAATATCCATAATTAGACATAATGACACATAAGCATCAGAATCATGGATTCGAATAGAATTAGAGAAGCCCTCTTTTTTTTTAAGTGTTGGAAAATGGCACTTTTCAAAGCCCTGTAACTCAAACAGTGAGGAATTAGCTTAAGCTTGTGAGAGACACTTTTATTTAATTTTTTAATCTGCACAATAGTGTCAGATATGACCTAAGACCAAATTTGCCTCCAAATGCCATTTTTGAGGCCTGAAAGTTAAAAAATTCTAGAGAGAGAGTAAAATCAAGAAATTTTCTTACAATGAACCAAATGTAGAGCCGTGAACGAGGTACTTAAAACATGATTCATAAAAATTTCACATAGAAACTTTTATTCTCTTATACTTGCTCTACCTTTCTCTCATATAGAGTTTTGCTTAATTCTTTCATCTTCACCTTCAAATTTCAACTAGAAAACATGATGCAATAAGGTCTAGAGAGAGAATATGAAACTTATCATCCCAAAATTTTTCCTACGTGCATAAAATCACCTAATTATTCATTCTAAGAATTATCCCCATAACAAAATTCAAAAAGTTCAAAATGAATTATTTCACTAGAAAAGAGGCCTATTGCAATTATTCCCCCTTTAAGGAATGCCCTCATAGTTGGAAAGAAGGATACTGTGTTAGAAAATCATCTAAGTTCACCCAAGTCTAATCTTCTACTGGGTATGAGTACCATTTCACCAAAATTTCTACTATAGATCTATTTCTAAGCAATCTCTCCTTCCTATCTAAAATTATTTTAGGTTGAAGATCAAAAGACCCATCATCTTTCACCTTATAATTGTCTTGCAAAACATGAGCAACATTAGGTACTTATCTTTTAAGTAAGCTTACATGAAATACAGGATGTACATTTAATGGTTTAGGTAATTCCAACAAATAAGCAAGAGATCCAATCTTTTTTAAAACCTTAAAAGGACCTGCATATTGAGGAGAAAGTCTTGTTGGGTGTGTGCAGAAGTGCAAGAGACACACGAGAATCACACACAAGGAGCACAAACACAGCAAGACACACGGAGAAGATAATGGGTGGAATAGCTCTCTCTATTGATTATTAACTAAATTGAAGTAAGAGCCGAATAATATCCCTAAGTACAAAGTACCACCACATATGAGAGTATCAAGTATGTGGTAACATGGGGAAAAAACCTCTAGCCATCACTAGAGTAAAAAGTGCCCATGCATAGGGAAAAGGTTCACATTAAAGCTACTCAAGGAACACATAAGTGTAACAAACCCTGCTGAAGCGAATGATGTGAACACATACAGGGAGTGATAGATCAGCCCCCACAAGGTAATAAGCCTAAAGCTTTGCGAAAAGCTTCAAAATTTTCCTGTGGAAGAGCTTTGGTGAATATGTCTACCACATTATCTTGTGTAGGCACATATACCAAATCAATATCTCCTGCATGAAGGCACTCTCTCACATACTGATAATGCACCTCAATATGTTTGGTCTGTGCATGAAACACTGGGTTTCATGCAATAGTTAAAGCACTCTGACTATCAGTGAGAATATTCGTAGCAGCATCAATCTTCATGCAAAGATCTATCAATAGGTGTCTCAGCCATATACACTCTACTGTAGTTGTGAAAAATGCCCTGTACTCAGCTTCACAACTCGATGTTGCCACTATAGGTTGCTTCTTACTCAACCAAGGTATGCATGAGTCTCCAAGGAAAAAGCAATTACCACTAGTGGACACACGAGTATCATAACAACCAGCCCAATCACTATCTGTAAAAGCATGCAAGCATGGCTGAATATCTCTGCCATAAAAGAGACCTAAGCTCAAAGCGTCTCGGAGATATCTAAACATACGTTTCACTGCTTGCCAATGCTTAGTGCCAGGGCTATGCATTGTGTACCTAAGTCAAGAAGACTTAAGGACTTGTGCCAAAGAGACTAAATCTCATTTGCCACACAAGTGCGTATAGTGGGGAATTGACACACACTTATTTGTCAATCCAATGAAACGACCTAACCAAGTGTATGAGGACATGTGCACGTGTGATGGAAAATGAAGTGGTTCAGCTTATATGCATGAGAAAAGACTAACCAACCTCTCTAACTCAGTGAAATACTAAAAGTGTCTGTCGCGATACCACTTACAGTAGTTTTCACTAAATCAAGAATTTCTCCTAGCTCCGAACTCTGAATATGGTAAATACCGGATTCATTTTGAAGCTCTCGACAAGACGCTTCTAATGGACGTGGTTTCACTTGATTCTGACAACTGTGCTTCAAGTTATGACCAAAATAGTGAATGGTGGGAAACACCCACACGCACTCCACAATTTCCACAAGCTCACATACACACTAGAGTAGCTCAAAAATAGGGGGGAGTGGTAGACAATAGTCCTACACACGCACTCCAAACATTGCACACACATAGAAGATCAAAGAGAAGATGAAAATCTGCAAGAAAGAAGCAAATTCGAAAATCAAGAGCTCTCCTTCTTCACAATGGCAAAAAAGTCTCTACAAAGAGTCACAAAGTGACTTATATACATGTGCCCTAAAATTGGTCCTTTCACACAAGAGATCGGCACTTTATTACTAAAAAGTGAATTTCCTACTAATTTACAAGGAATATATTACAATAAGTTGGGATTACGCATCTAGAGGACTCCTCTAGTGCATTTACATGGCTTGAGGGAATTTCCTAAGGCTTTGAAGAAGAAAAATGTGCCCATTAATTTGAAAATTTTGGGCTCCCTTTTCATGCCTCTTTGCTCTGCAACACCTTCCCCCTCTTTGTCTCTGTCGTTCCTTGACAAGCTTTTGCTTCTCGTTTGTAGCTCATCTAAGAGTTCTGAATACACACACCCAATGGTCGAAGAAGTGACAAGGACTGTCAAAGAATTTGTTATTTTGTCCGATGTATGTCCTTTGCTTCTGTTTTCCCCTTGGTATTCCATACATCACAAATCTGGGTTGCTGTATTCAGTCGGGCTACCACACACGCCATCTATGACTAAGAATGTGCTGTTCTTAGTCACTCTCTTCAACTTCTCAACCTTTGCCTCTTTCTAGCTTTTGGTCTTCGGCTTTGTCTTTATCTTCACACATCTGACCCTGTTGTATTGCTTTGAGCCTGTTTATTTCTTTCCACTACACGCTATCAGCGGGAGGATTATTACCTGCCAAGTATTGTCTTGCACTTCTTCATGGATACTTCCTTGCCTTGGTTTGTCCTTCCCATGAAATGTCCTAGTTCTGATTGTTCTTTAATTCCATTCCTCAGGACTTGGATGTTTGGCGTTGTTTCCTGATGCGTGCCCCTGTGGGGCTTTGGGCAGAGGGTGGTTCTTTTGCTTTATGATCTTCATTCTTTATTGAGCAATTTTGGTCTTTGATTTTCTTCTTCTTCTCTTCTTGCTTGATTCCCCTTCCGCACGTCCCTCCTCCTGAACTCTATCGTCCCCGACAGGCTTTTTGTGGTGACGTGAGTACGTTTGAATGGAGGTTTGCTCTCATTGATTAAGCAGGTTGGTTTTACATATCATAAATTCTTTCCACTGGGTTGAATTCACTCCATCCTCTGATGCTTGTCGGTGATCCGCAAAGAAACTTGTTTCATAAGCCATCAGTCTTGTGTTAAGATTTGAAGTCATCTTTACAAAAATTTCTGTAGTGATTCCGTCCTTCTCCCATTCGAAAGTTTCCTTAATCAAGTCATGTGTAAATTGAATGACTACCCGTTCACCTACTCCGTCCATGACTCTAGCTTCTGGCACCAATGGGTCATGTAGTGCTGGTTGTAATGTATTCATCACCTGCGTGCATCTTTGAAAGTCAGGTTTGTAGATCAGTAATTTAAAGTATTTGTGTATACCCGCTTTCTTCAAAATGTCAATGGTAGACGGAAGCTCATGCACCACTTTAAAATCTTGAGACATAATCGAGAATTGATGATCCATATCCATGATTTTGATAGTCACCAGGAAGAGATACTCCCCGATCAGTTGATCTTCTCTAAAACAATGTCCCTTTGCTTTAGTCACACTTTGTGGAGGGAAGTCCATCACTTCTTCCTAAATCGTTGCTTCAAAATCTTCAGAAGCCATCTGCACTTGTAACGAAAAGTGCATTAGCTTTAGTAGAAGATATAGCAATCGTGTGGTGCATTGTAGTGACATGTCATTTCGTCACTCCGTTTCCCTTTGCTTGTATAAGTGAGATCTCTTACCACATATTTTTATTTCTTTTCTGAAAGAAAACAAGGATTAGTATAGCCGAAGCAATTATTTATGTACATAGTAGGTCCATTCCTAAGGAAGTTGAAGCTATGACCTATTCCTCATTGGAGAATGTGCACCACTAATTTCATTATGTACATCAAGTGCCGAATGCGTGGCCTTGTAATATGGCCCTATTATGCATACTTTAGGTGCATTTGATACTTCATGAGTGCAATTGGAATCTTCATTGTTCTGGTGGTCCATTCCTCACAGTTGCTTTGGTTTCCAAATCCATTTCGTGGTCGCATTGATAGGTTGTGCCTTCTCTTTGGTCCTTCGAGCTTCATGTGTTTCCTTTGTTTCTTCTAATGTCCTAATGATAGAGGCTTTTCTCTTCATGTTTCTATGACGAGTATGTCTTGGCCCCATTGTCCGAATGTCTCGATGTAATGTATCCTCCTATTTGCTTATCTCTTGATTGACTGCTTGTTTGACCTTCTTGGGAATCCATATCTATTGTCGCGCCTTCTGAGCTTCAATCAAAGGCTTGGAAAGCCATACTTGCAAGAGTCTTTTTGGTTCGGATTTCGGTGAAGCTGACTTCTTATTCTCCTTTTTCTCCTCATGAGTTGGTGATGAGGTCTCTGATTTCTGCACTTGATCCTTGTGTACCCATTTGAATCTGACCTTTCCTGGATGTGAGTATTTGATTGTGGTTTTCCAAATTTTTGGCCTTCTATCGTGTGAGAAACTCTCAGATTGTTGGTTCCTTAATGTCTAGCTGTTCACCAATTGAATAGGATGAATTCACTTCTTCCGTTACATGTTAGGGTTTGAACTTTCTGCTTCTTCCAATTTTGCTTCTGAGGGATTGAGACAGGAATTATGTTCTAAATGCTCTTCTTTGAGTTCTTCCGCACTTTCAATGGCTTCCGGTTTCGGTGAGGGCTTCTCCCCTAATAGACTAAAAACTTCCTTGTGTCCTATCTTGGCTGAAATATAGCCTTGTGCTAGGTGGATGCTTACTTCATTCTCAATGATCCAATCTTGTCCTAGGATCAAGTTTTCTATTAAGTCTTCATCTTTGCACACTAAGACTCATTGTTCCATGGAGGAATTTCCTAGGTGGAGGGATACAGTCATTTCTCCAATGCATTCTATGACGTGACCTCCAATTCCTATCATATGAGCTTTCGTGGGATTCATAACCATTTTCAGATCTTGGATGACTGTCTTTCGTATGGAACTGAGTCCTGCTCCTGAGTCTATCAAGGCATCTATCAATTTGTACTCCGTCTTGCCAATCCCTAGGTTTAGGTAGGGTTGTGACATGTAGGCATTAGTCGTGTTAGAACTATGGACTTGGTAATTAGCCATAGGGATAGGCTCTTCTCCGTGGAGATACCATTCGTCTCTTTGCCTAATCCACTCTTTCCATTTCTTAATGCGTTCTAGGGCTTCTTGTTGTGCCTCCTCTCTGATCCTCTCTTCCTCTTTCTTCCTATTTTGCGCACCTACGAGACGTGCTAACATTTGATCCGTCAATGGCTCCATGAACCATTTCACTCTACATCCACTTATGTAGTTATGAAGAATATCTCCATCGTGAGTGGCTAGATTAACCACTCCACTCGTTGAGATCCTATTAAGGATTAGAGGTCCATATCCGCATTTTTGTAACTTCTTGGCATGTTGCTTCAAGGTCTAGACCAGGACTAGGTCTCCTTCTTTTAGTCCTTTGTCTTTTATGTGAGCATCATAATATGCCTTTTGTTTTCTCTTGGCTGCATATATTCCTGCGACAGCTTGCAACCTAGTTTCATGCAGCTTCTCGATTTGGTCTAGTTGTTGGGATAATTCATGCCCTGTTCATTCATACTGTTGGGCTACTCTCAAGATGGGTATCAAAAAATCAATTGGTAAAATTGCGTTCTGTCCGTATACTAGATTGAATGGGGTAGTTCCAATGGCATTCTTGTACGCGACGCGGAAGGCCCAAATTGCATGATGCAATTGTTTGTCCCAGTCAGACCTCCCATTATTGACAATCTTTGTCAATACTGTGCATAACACCTTATTGGAACTTTCTGCTTGACCGTTGGCTTGAGGATGGTATGGGGCTAATTTTTTATGGATCACTAAAAACTCATTCATTAGAGACTTTATCACCTCATTAATGAATTGCGTTCCTCGGTTACTCACAATCTCAATTGGTAATCCGAAACGAGTGAATATATGCTCAAAAAGAAACTTAGCAGTGGTTTGAGCATCGTTCCTTCTAGTAGCCTTTGCCTCTACCCATTTGGTCAAGTAATCGGTGGCTACTATGATATATTTGGCATGTGACCCTTTGGCCGGTTGGTTAATGGGTCCTATGAAGTTAATACCCCATTTAGAGAATGCACTAGCACAAACCATAGGTCTCAATGGCATGTCATCTCTCCGGATCGGGTATTTAGCTCTTTGGCATGCCTCGCAACTTGGTACATAGGTCTCCGCATCCATATGTAAAGTTGGCCACCACAAGCCCGCAAAGAGGATCATTTTCACGGTCCTCTCAGCTGAAAAATGACCTCCTGCCGCACCTGTGTGTGCCATCTCTAATACACGTAAATATTCTCCCTTGTGCACACAGTCGTAATTGGTTGTCTTTTCCTCTTTTAAACAAGTTTCTTCCTATGAGTGCATAATCCTTGCTCTTCTCTTCTAGGGATCATTTCTCGCTAAGCTAACTCCTTCCTCGTGTTCTCGTGTCTTTAGGAATTTGACCAATGTTTTGCTCCAATTGGGTGCTATGGTTGAGAAAGGTATGGATGTATGATCCTCAGGGATAGTCTCCTGGCATTCTGCGTAGTTACTCACATAGTCATGGGCATCCTTAGGCATGTCTGGCCAGTATACTCCTAACCGCTTTAACTCCCTAATGGTTTCATGAGCTCCTTTGTGTGTCCTCCATTTGTTCACGTGAGCTTCTTCAATTAGCTTCAATTGTTCATCTTCCTCAACACATCTTAGCAATACTCCATTGGGTTCCTTGTAGTACACACTTCCCGCAATAATGTGCAAATTCCTTGACTGTAGAATTTCCTTTTTAATCTCTTTATTGATTGAGTGTTGTGGGCCATGAGTGAGTATATGAATTAGTTTCTCTGGGACACACTTCCAAATTAAACAAATAAGTGTCTGGCAGATCATCGGGTACTCTACTTGGTGGTTCTCCGTGTGTTAACCTAGAAAGGTGATCTGCTCTTACATGGGTATTTCCCTTTTTCACTATGACTTCAAAGTCGAACTCTATCAATAGTAGAAACCATCTTACCAATCTTCTCGTGTTACAAGGCTTATTGACTAGGTACAATAAAGCCTGATGTTCTATGAAGAATTTGAATTTGTTGGCTAAGAGATAGTGTCTAAATTTTTTCACGGGATAGACCATTCCTAATCCTTCTTGCTCGGTAGTTGTATAGTTCCTCTCAGCTTGATTCATTTGTCTACTCGCATAGGCAATTGGGTGATCCAACTTTCCTTCATCTGTTGGTTGAGCTAAGATACAACCTATTGCGTAATTAGAAGCGTCCACATGGATATGAAATGGCTTGTTCCAATTCGGAGTTTTTAGAATTGGAGCTGTGCTAAGCTGCTTCTTTAACTCATTGAATGCCTTCTTGCATTCCTCTGTCCAAGTGAATTGAGTTAAGAGTCCATACAAGGGTTTGGCAATTATGGCATACATGTGGATAAATCGACAGTAATATCCAGAATGCCCCATAAATGCTTGTACCTCTTTCGCATTCTTAGGTTTAGGAAGCTCCAAAATAACTTTAATCTTGTCTTCATCTGTGGATATTCCATTTCTAGAGACTATGTGTCCTAAGACCTTCCCTTGTCTTACCATGAAGACACACTTCTCCGGGTTCAGGCAGACTCTGTATTGTCGACGTTTATTAAATATTTTTTCGTAATTCAGGAATGTGGTCTTGTCTTTGATTTGAATATGTACATAGGTCATCTACATACACTTCCATGCTCTTCTTCAAGAATTCTTTGAAAACATGACACATCAATCGTTGGAAAGTAGCAGGCGCATTAGTGAGTCCAAAAGGCATCACTCAGAAAGCATAGACTCCCCATTCAGTCGCGAATGTGGTCTTATGTTGATCCTCCGTAGCAATAGCTACTTGGTTGTATCCAGAGAATCCATCTAAGAAGCTATAGACTTCTTTTCCTGCAACTCTTTCCAATAGATGGTCACTGATGGGTAATGGGTAGCTGTAACGTATAGTGGCTGCACTGAACTTTTTCAAGTTAATGCACACTCTCAGTTTTCCATTCTTCTTAGGCACAACTACTAGTGGCGATGCCCACTCGGTGTGATTTATTTCATATATGAATCCTACCGCTAGTAGCTTGTCTATTTCTTCTTTAATCTTGGCAGCATAGACCTCATTGTATGTATAAGGGTGTTGTTTAGAGGGTTTGGCCTCAGCCATCGTTGGTATTCTATGAGAAGAAATAGAGGGTTCCACACCCTTGAGATCCTTATATGTCCACGCGAATACATCTCGATATTCTCAGATCAATTGTATTAATTCTTCTTCCTCCTCAATTGACACATCTTTACCTATGTATGTACATTGTTCTTCTCCATCTTCCATTATTACTATGATTTTTTTTGTTTGCTCTTTGTTATCGTATGCTTCTCCTTCTCGAGCTTCTCTCTTAGGCATTTGAATGGCTATCTTTCTCTCTTCCACTTCGTATCTTCTAAAATGCTCCAGAACCTCAAAAAGATCTGGATTTGGTCCGACTTTACTCATTCTTTCCTCTTGCTCTCGTTCTATGGGGCCGGCTTCTATTGCCAAGATCTTGGTTGGTTCCAACTTATCTTTAGTTCGAATGGTGTCTAGATAGCTTTCCTCTGAATCAAATTCTGGTTCCATTTCTATACTCTCATATTCCTCTTTCCACTCTTTTTCTAAGATTTCCCTTGCTTCTACTTCTTGAAGGACAACCATGTACAAATTTACATCATAGCCTTCTTCGTCTATGCACTCATTCATAGTTAGGACTTCCTTATTCACACATACATCTAAGGTTGCTAAGATTTCCATCCATCCATGCGGTTCAAAGGTTTCATCAGGAAAGATTTGAGGCATATACCTTGGGTCCTCTACCGGTCGATAGTTAGGATGTCCTATTGGCCACTGTTAGCAGTGGACAAGGGAGAGAAGGCACAAGCAGACAAGGGAGTCAACGAAGATCTGGCAAGTAGGCCAACAATTCTCTTCAGGAAGAAGCACTTATGAACATTCACACAGATTTAGCACTAAGGCAACCTTAATTTTTCAAAACCTCTACACCAATTAAAAGTGATTCTCATCACTAAGCACCATTGTAAATATCATTTCATCTTTTTGTAGCTCCATTTTGTGCAAGCCAAGGAGTCCTTGAGCTTGAGGAGCATTAGAAGTATCTACCTGCCAATTTTCGTAATTTTTGGATCTCGTTTGAGTCCCCAAATAAGCCCTGGAACCTAATTTTTAACTAGGCCGGACACTAGGTCTGAACAGGGCCAAAGCTAGTCAAAAACTATAAAAGGAGCTAGAGAGCTCATTTTTGAGGTAGATTGTAAATGAAACGACTTGTAAGAGCATTTTGAAAGTAACTGAAAAACTCCATTGATTCTCACTCTTTGTCTTGCCGTGTGTGCACGTGTGTGTATGTGTGTGCATGCTAGTGTGCTTCTCACTCACGCACTTGTGCCACCACTTGCTCGAGGTCTTCATACCATCCTCACGTCTTCCCGGATTGACATTAAAGGAGGTGCTACTCATCATTGAGCTCCACCAAATTTTGGCGCCGTTGCCGGGGATCGAGCTTTGAGGACGAGCGTGTGATGGTAAGACGTAGAGTTGACGCGTTGGAGTTGTAGGTATTTTCTTCACTCTCATCGATTTTCTTTTACTTTCTTCTCCATTTTCATTTCCATCATCATCATCATCATCTCCCACCTCCATCTCCATCATCGCGAAAATTTCTGTTTTTTGATCATATCACCTTCCCCACCTCATTTCCCTCATTTCACTTGTGAGAGAGAGCGAGAGAGCGATATTGTGTGTGCGGATTTTGCATGTTTCTTGAGTTTCATTGCAGGTTCTTGCCGTATCATCATCCCCAGCTTCCCGCGCAGGTACGAAACTCGACGCAACTG
The DNA here is from genome assembly GCA_020310875.1 of Ceratopteris richardii. Classification (NCBI taxonomy): domain Eukaryota; kingdom Viridiplantae; phylum Streptophyta; class Polypodiopsida; order Polypodiales; family Pteridaceae; genus Ceratopteris; species Ceratopteris richardii. Next base: position 160,130,075 of record CM035428.1, on the reverse strand, counting down.
TCTCGCGGTCGCAGGCTTCTGTCGATCGCGACTGACAAAAATTTTTGGCTTTTTACAAAATTGAGTGCACCACTAGAACAAGCACAAAGAGCACATCCTAAAACATTAAAAACAGTAGAAAAATTCCGAGGTTTTCTGTCAATCGCGACCGACAGCCTCTGTCAATCGCGACCGACAGACCCTGTCAATCGCGACCGACAGACCCTGTCAATCGCGATCGACAGACCTCCACGATTGACTGACTGCCACGTAGGACCTGTCAATCGCGATTGATACCGTCGATCGCGATCGACAGCCACGACCGACACTTCTGTCAATCGTGATTGACACCGTCGATCGCGATCGACTGAAATTCCACGATTGATTGACTTTTGCGCGTAGCCACGTGTCCATCGCAACTGATAGGCCCCCGATTGACTAAAATTTCGGCGAAAAAACCGGAAAACGTGTCGATCGCGATTGATACCGTCGATCGCGATTGACAGCCACGATCGACTCTGTCGATCGCGATTGACACTGTCGATCGCGACTGACAGCCCCGACGGACACCTCTGTCAATCGCGATTGACAGACCTGTCGATCGCGATTGACAGGCTTTTCGGCCAAAAATTAGGGTTTGATTTTGTTCAAAAATTTGGGATAGTTTTGGGGCAAAATAGTCAATCTATTAGCATTTTGGGAGGTTCCTACACTTGTGATTTGGAGAAAATCCTAGGATCTGTCGGCCAGATTGAATCTTAATTTAACCCCTAAACCCTGAACAGTCATAACTTCTTCATATGAAATCAATTTTTTGAGTTCTAGGGCTTGTTGGAAAGCTTGTGGCATATACCCAGAGGGTATTTTGAAGTTGACCATACCCAGAGGGATCAAAGTCAGGGGTCCTTAGGATTGTTTTCTTGAAAATCACCATGCAAGTTTGTGTTTGTGCTACAGGAATGAAAATAATTGGTTCTGTCTTTGGAACTTGAATCTCAAAGCTAACTTTGGAGCTCTTACAGATCTACTGAGAGTATCGGAAGGCGTTCTAAGCAAGTGTAAGTGCGAGCTCGGGAACACATTTCCTGGGCACTCAAGGGCAACCGAGCCGGAAACAAAAGGTTGGAAACTTTTAACCCCCTCTGTCAATTCATAGTTTAGGCTAAGAACGACGAGAGGTAGGAGTAAGTCAGAGCGACGAGAGGCAGGTATCAAGTTGAAGACTACCTAAAAACTCAAGTTCAAGCTATAAACCTAATCTCTGTACTGTCGATAACATAAAGGAAAAGAACCTAACGGGGAACGATCAACCTGAAAGTACGAGGAACATTCAAGTATTCCTGACGACGTAATATCAGACAAGACCTTAAACACGAGGAATAACTAAAAAGAATCAAGTGACTGATACCAATTGATCGGCAACGAGGTTGTACTCTGGGCAAAAATTGGGCTAATCAGTTAGGCATATGAACCTTAGATCAGGACGACACCTAGTAAGAGAGAGACAAAGCCTTAGGTCTTCAGAGGCTAGTGTCAATCACACTGCAAGGTCTTGGGCCCAGCAGTTGAGTCACCACTCTAATTATCCTAGCTCTGATACCAGTGAATCAGGGATGTCTCAAGGCATGGACAGACCTACGGGAAGTTCAGGAGTGCCTTACTTGCACAGGGTAGAAGGCCCTTACAAAACGCAGTTGGAATACCTTAGGACCAACCGATTAGGTGCTAGCATCTATGAGGACGGCTTGGGAAGATCTGTGGTACAGATTAAGAATCCTGATCAATCCATAGGACTAGAGCACCCAGCTGTCAAGTTTGAAAATGGTGCATACCTGGACAAAGAAGGAACCATATATGTAGTCACTAGTCACCCGGATAGGACAGATGAATTTGGGAATGTAATCTCAGAAGCGGACTTAGGTGACTTGGAACAAGGGAACATGGGTGCGGAACCTAGAACCCCTCGAGGTAAATCAGTTCTCACTAGGATTATCACACCTGAGTGGGTACCCCAAGACAACAAGAGCATAGAGTTGCTCCTCAATCGAGAAACCGACGAAGCCTTCTGGAGGTATAAATCTAATCAACCAACTGATATAGGAAATATCATGATCTATGAGTTTAAGGATCCGGATAGCCCAGGTAGAGTGACCTACTTAGATCACACTTCAGAACGGATCTTTGCGGTTACGGAAAATGATAGGCATGCTTACACGTGGAAGGGTGAATTCATTTTCCCCCAACCAAGAGCGAATGTGTCCTACGGTCACCCTGGAGCCGGAACATCTCAAGCTCATGGAATGCAAAGAGATAGAAGCAGAGATAGACCAGAAGTAAGCTTTGCTAACCCAGTAGGCAGAGAAAGAACGAGGACGGAAACGAATAGGGTAGAACCTGAGATGCTTAGAGTTCACAGGAACCAAAGAAACGTGGATGGATTCCCGCTGCCGAGACCTAGAGAGCACACAAGAACTCTGAGACCGACCCAGCTAGTTAAGTCCATGAAGAATTACTTTGATGGCACAGGAGATCCCTATGATCATGTGGCGGAGTTCAAGCAAGTCTTGAGAGCTGAACAAGTGGAGGATCTATTCACGCAGTACAATGCCTTCGGTCTAACCCTTAGGAACCAAAGAAACGTGGATGGATTCCCGCTGCCGAGACCTAGAGAGCACACAAGAACTCTGAGACCGACCCAGCTAGTTAAGTCCATGAAGAATTACTTTGATGGCACAGGAGATCCCTATGATCATGTGGCGGAGTTCAAGCAAGTCTTGAGAGCTGAACAAGTGGAGGATCTATTCACGCAGTACAATGCCTTCGGTCTAACCCTTAGGAACACAGCACTTACATGGTTTCAGCCATTGGATGAGCGACAGTTCAGGAGCATAGACCAACTCCTAGAGGCTTTCATTGTAGAGTTCTCTAAGAGTGGCATAAGACACAATACCTCATCCTTGATTCACAGCTTCAAACAGACTCCCCAAGAGACTGTCAGATTGGCAGGAAGAAGATTTAGACAATACCTTGAAAGGTGCCCTGTTTCGGAGCTACCCACATCTGCTAAACAAGTAGCCTTATTTCTTGATGGATTGCTGAGTACGAAATTGAGATCCTATGTGTATCTGAAGGACCCTAGGACTATAGAAGAGTGTGTACGTATGTGCATTGACATTGAGGATAACCTAGGGGAAGAACTAGAGCTTTCCAAAATCTACAAAGATTCAGATAGTGCATCTAGTCACTCTTCCACACAATCCACATCAATTGAGGAACTTGCAGAGAAAGTAGCTCAGAAATTAGGTGTGACTAGCAAACAAATCCCAAGGTTTGCCCCGGTGAAAAGGTGCTATACATGCGGTGGTGACCATATGGCGAATGTCTGCCCTATTATGGCTCAACCCCAAGTAAATCCTAGTAGCCAGTACTGCACCATAGAACGGAGATACACCAATCACACCGCACAAGATTGCCCATACAACAGGCAGGCGGTCAGGCAACCCTACCCACAGCCATACCCTCAACAGGGAAGATACCAGAACCAGTACTCTCCACAGCCATATGGCAGGCCACAGCAACCCTATCAGCAACCATATCAAAACCAACAAAGACCTCAGCCTGTGCTAGCACAACAACCCCCAGCTCCAGCTAATGTGATTCCGGTAAAGTACACGGCTGCAGAAGAGAACCTGAATAGAGCCTTAGTCCCAGTAACATCCTTGCTTTCTGAAAATGACCTCAGTGACCATAGCTTTGATTCTACACAGGTCGATAGTCCCCAGGCTTACTACATGCAGTCTCCGGAACATGGTGAGTCCTACTATAGTGAAGAACCGAGTGAACCTAGTTGGGAGTCACACTACACAAACGTCATGTATGCAAACCCCAACCCTAGGCCTCAACCTAGGCAGATACGACCACCATTTCCTAGAGGACCATGCTACCGATGTCAGGGAGATCACTTCATTCGTGATTGTCCCTCACCTCCACCTACACAAACTCAGTACGTGACGATCCAAGGCTTTTGCCAAGATTGTGGAAAAGAGCATCTTTTACGAGATTGCCCAAAGAACCCCAATAATATGCCAAAAATCACTCCTATCAATGTGATTGGTTTGGTTGTAGATTCCTCAGGAAGTGTCACTTCCACTGCACCAGTACAGGTAGTCACTAGAGCTCAGGCATTGCAGCAAAACCAAGAGGCAAGCCAGGAAAAGGGCCCAGAGGCTAGTGAAACCGAGAGCGTGACAAAGAGAAGGACTAGAGCGTGGAAAGATAGTCGAGAAAGAATGAAAAGACAATGGGCTAAAAAGATGAGTGAACTCGAGGAAAGCGTAAGGGAAACAAGAGCCAGAATAACCGAACTCACAACTCAAACTCCCTCTCACACTACTCCACCACCACTCCCATCTCCATCCGACCCACCACCTTCCCCACCGCCTCATCAAATCCCACCACCCCCTAGAGTAGGATCAGTCCTAGCTGATCCCACTCCCGAAGACCTAAACATGATGCTCAAAGCATATCAGGCCAGAATCCAAGAAGGGCCAACCATAACCGATCATGAAAAATGCTACCCTAGAGCCGAGCTAGAGCTTGAACGAACAAAAATTTGTGCAAAGATGGTGGAATTGGCCCAAGCCATGTTTGAAGCTAGCCGCCTCTTTAATATCTCTAGCTCAGCTAAGACGCAGTTACACTTTGATGGACTGCTGGAAAGAATAGAGAGGCTAATTGCACAATCAGAAAAGGAATCTGTTCCTCCAAGAAAGGAAAAGGTAAGAGAACGGATAAGCCAGCTTCTTCAGGAAGCCCATGTGCCTCCTCAAGAAGCTTATCTTCCCCCCCAAAAGGCAGATGAGCCTCCCTCGAAAGCTTACATACCTCCACAGGTTGCCCACATTCCTTCTCAGGGAGCGTATGAGCCTGTTCGGAAAGGAAATAGAATAAGTAATCCCCCCCAGGAAGCTTGTGCTCCAACCATCTATGAGAACAAGGAGAGAGCCAACGATAGAATAAGCCCTCCTTCCCAGGTTGCTTATGTGCCTAATTCTACGGAGCCAGACACTTCTTCTTCTATGAATCGGTTTGCACCAGACTTCCTACGAGAGATTCAAGAAGACAAATGGGATAACGAAAGTGAAGTCGCCCCTCCCTTTGAACTTGTGGATGATGCACACGACCAATTCCCACAAGACATCCCATCTATTTACGGGGAACATGAGAGTACTCAGTCTCACGAGAGATTGGACTTTGAGTCTAATTCCATACAAGAGCTACCCCACTTCACAGGCCCATGGGAAGCAAAGTCCACGTGTATGAGAGCACCCACAGTCATGGTAAGGAATGAAGACTCAGTCATATCAAGGAATACGGAGGTAGTAAAGAACACCAAGGCGCAGCACGATCTCACTTTGGAAGAACTGCCTAAGAATAGACCAAAAGCACAGAAATATGTAGCCAGTCAAGTAACTGAAGTTGCAGAACCTCGTTCTCGGGTAGGGTCCCATAGGACAGTGCCAGAAATTCCCTTGGATAAGATAGGAGATATGTGTGAAGGTGAAGAAGGGAACACCTATCTTCCCATCACCTACCAGGAGTACACCACCAAGGCAATTTTGGACTCAGGTGCAGGAGTTGCAATAGCCACTACTTCCCTATGGAAGCGTTGGGGCAAGCCGGCACTCAGGCCAACGAGAATGAAATTGCAGATGGCCGATGGTCACATAGAGAGACCCCTAGGATTGCTAGAAGGAATAACTCTCACCACTTGTGGTGTCGAGTTTGAGCATAGCTTTGCTATATGTGACTTCAGCAAAAATCATGCCTATGAGATGATTTTGGGAAGACCATTTATGCGACAGTTGCAAGTGGTACAGGATTGGGGAACCAACTCCTTGTATTTGCAACACTTGGGTGTTACAACCAAAGTCAATCTCAAGGATTATTCTCATAGAGATGTCCCTCCTATCCAATGGAATCCCATCCATAGAGCCAAAGATGATACGGAATCGGTGCATTCCATAGGGTCAGGATCCTCATGGATGCATGAAGACACCCACTTATGGATGTGCAAAGTAGTAGTAGAGGAAGAGAAGAGAGAAAAGGCCAGAGAAATAGGTGCAAACGAAACCCATAGACCCATTCAAGACCCAGCCTATGCACCTGTAGTTTTTCCAGACGAGGAATTCGAACCCCATGGCTGGGCAGAAATTTTAGCAACAATGGATGTAGCCATCAATGAAGAACAATGGACACCTCACTGTGATGAGGATGGCTATGACATTTCAGTCTTCTCCATAGAGCCAATCATGGGAGAGGCAGTTCTAGAAGAATGCGAACCTAGCCCTGATGCATATGAGGATGCAAGTGACTCCGATCTCGAGTCTATCATTATGGACCCACCATTTGCATCAGATGAAGAATACTTCCATGAAGTAGAATTTCAACCCCAGAGGCATGGAGAGCTTACAAACGATGTAAGATTAGCAACACATGTGAGCCCAAAGGAAGAAGGAAAGAAACGAAAAAAGAGAGAAGTCTCACCAGAAGAGGAAGAATCTTTGTTTGAGGTCCCAGAAAATTTTAAGAAGTATGAGATAGACGACAGGAGAGTCATGATAAGAATGCCTAAACGAGAGGCACAAGTAGGAGAGGCCTATGATAACAAAGAAACCACCAAGAAAATAGTTGTGGCCATAGAAGAAGGAGAGGAGAGATGCACGTACATAGGCCATGACCTAACAGAAGAAGAAGAGTACGAATTGATTGCCTTGCTAAGAGAATACAGAGATGTATTCGCTTGGAGTTACAAGGATTTGAAAGGTGTCGACCCTGATATATGCTCACACACTATCCCCATGACCTCAGATGCCAAACCCTCTAAGCAAAAGCCTTATACATATAATGATAATTACGCTGCTAAGATCAAGGAAGAGATAGATAGACTGGTCGAAGCTGGATTTATCTATGAAATTGAGCACACTGAATGGGTATCCCCCATCGTAGTGGTGCCCAAGAAGAATGGCAAACTGCATGTGTGCATTAACTTGAAGAAGGTTAATGCAGCCACAATTCGAGATAACTATCCGCTTCCCATCACAGAACATCTCTTAGAAAGAGTGGCAGGCAAGGAAGTGTACAGCTTCCTTGATGGATTTTCGGGTTACAATCAAGTAGCCATAGCCCCAGAGGATCAGCATAAGATAGCCTTTGCCACAGAATGGGGCATTTTTGCTTTAAGAGTAATGCCATTTGGGCTTACCAATGCACCAGCTACCTTCCAGAGGCTGATGTGCCATGTGTTTAAGGAGTTCCTGAGGAAGAGTTTAGAAGTCTATGTTGATGATCTTTGTGCTCATTCCAATATTAGACAAACCCATATTCCTGAACTCAGACAAATCTTTGACAAATGTAGAGAATATCAAGTCTGCCTGAACCCAGAAAAGTGCGTTTTTATGGTCAGGCAAGGCAAGATTCTAGGACACATAGTGTCAAAGAGTGGCATATCCACTGACGAAGAGAAAGTGAGAGCCATAGCAGAGCTACCTAGGCCAAAGAATGTCAAGGAAGTACAAGCTTTCATGGGGCATTGTGGTTATTACCGACGATTTATACACATGTATGCTGTCATTGCAAAGCCCATGTACGGACTTCTGACTAACTTTGAGTGGACGGATGAATGTGAGAATTCCTTCCAGGAGCTTAAACGAAGATTATGTTCAGCACCAATCTTGACCGCACCAGATTGGAATAAGCCATTCCATGTTCACGTTGATGCATCCAATTATGCTATTGGATGTGTGCTTGCACAACCTACTGGTGAAGGTAATATGGATCTTCCAATTGCCTATGCCAGTAGACAATTGAATGCGGCTGAACGGAATTACACCACTACAGAACGAGAAGGATTAGGCATGGTGTATGCAGTTAAGAAATTTAGACACTATTTGCTTGCAAATAAGTTTAAATTTTTTACTGATCATCAGGCATTGTTATATCTTGTAAACAAGCCATGCAATACAGGAAGATTAGTAAGATGGTTTCTCTTGCTCATGGAATATGACTTTGAAGTGGTGGTAAGGAAAGGTAGGACTCATTTGAGAGCTGATCATCTCTCTAGGCTCACATCGGGAGAAGCCCCACAAGGAGTGTCAGATGACCTTCCTGATGCTTACTTGTTTAATTTGGAAGTTGTACCGCAGTGGGCTAAGCCATTGGTACCAGTATTGACACACGGGCCTAACCATCCAGTGGTAAACACACGGAATAGAGAGGTTGTAAAAGCCCAAAAGTACCACATCATGGCAGGAAGTATGTACAAGCACACAGATCAAGGGATCTTGGCTTGCTGCGTAGAAGAAGATGAGTACGCTAAATGGTTGCAATTAGCACATGTAGGTGCGTTAGAGCAACACCATTCAAAGCAACGAACTTTACAGACTCTAAAGAGATTCGGAGTGCATTGGCCAACTATGGAAGCGGGTGTCCAAAAGTTGTGCAAGGAATGCCCAATCTGTTGCACAAAACCACCAGTGGAACACGCCACTCTGTATCAAGTATCCATTGTGCCAGATTGGAGTGAACCACTAGTATCCTTCCTAAGGACGAAAGCATTCCCGCCAGACATGACTCTGGCTAGGAAAAGGAGTTTAGAACAAGAAGCCCTGGATTACTCACTCATTGGTGATAATCTATACAAACGCGGTAAAGATGGTTACCTGAGACTATGTGTCCACGAAAGTGAATATCTGAAGACCTTAGAAACCGCTCACCAAGGCGTAGCAGGAGGACACTTTGGACCGGATCGGGTTATCAAGGCAATACTATTTGCGGGCTTCTGGTGGCCTACCCTTCACATGGATGCACATACCTATGTGAAACGGTGTGATGTCTGTCAGAGGACTCAGTATCCTATACGCAAAGATGAGATGCCACTGAAACCTATGATGGGTGGACGTGCGTTCTCTAAGTGGGGAATAGACTTCGTAGGTCCTATTAACCCCCCAGCTAAGGGTTCTCATGCGGAATACATCATTGTTGCAACAGACTATCTAACTAAGTGGGTAGAGGTAAAGGCTACGACAAAGAACGATGCTCAAACAACTGCTAAATTCTTGTTTGAGAATGTATTCACGAGATATGGGCTACCTATAGAGCTTGTAAGTGATAGAGGCACTCATTTCTTGAACGAAGTGATTGAAAATCTACTCCAAGAATTCTTGGTAATACACAAGAAGTCTGCCCCTTATCACCCTCAAGCTAATGGACAGGCTGAGAGCACCAATAAGATCTTATGCAATGTACTGACTAAATTAGTGAACAGGAAACGCTCTGATTGGGACAAACAGCTACACCACGCTGTTTGGGCATATCGAGTTGCCTACAAAACGGTACTCCAAGCCACCCCCCTTTCAGATGGTATTTGGCCAGAACGCTGTGCTACCTTTGGACTTCTTAATACCTACGTTGAAAGTAGCACAAGAGCACGAATGGACAGGTCATGAACTCTCCTCTAGGATCTTTGACCTTGAACGATTAGGAGAAACAAGACTGAGAGCCGCTGCAGGAATATATGCAGCCAAGAAGAGACAGAAGGCATACTTCGATGCCCATGTGAAGGATAAAGGTTTGAAAGCAGGAGATCTAGTTTTAGTCTATACACTGAAACAACACGCAAGGAAGCTAGAAAAGAGAGGCTACGGACCTATGATCATCAATAGGATCTCCACGAGTGGAGCACTACAATTGGCCACATTAGAGGGTGATGTTCTCCCAAACTATATTAGCGGTTGCAGAGTCAAGTTGTATCAGGAACCCCTCACGGAGGAAATGCTCAGCCGACTCAACATTGCTAAAAAACGCAAAGAGGAAGAAAAGCGAGTTCGAGAAGAAGCTCAAGCAGAAGCTTTAGAACGCATCAGAAGGATGAAGATACGAAGGCAAGGTAGAGATCAGCCTAGAGCGAATGACTATGCAGATCAAGGATATCCTATGGCCATGTGTAAAGTTGCAGGAACAAGCTCGCATAGGATAATTGATAGACGTCCTTTCATAACACTAGATATAGGACAAGGAAAGAGTGCAAGGAACGTGAGAGCCTTGACTGACTCAGGCGCAGCCACTAGTGCTGTTAGAGTGTCTTACTGTCAAGAGTTAAAGTTAACTGTCAATCCTGTGGAAGCATATCTCATAGGATTGGGAGGCGTGGAAACCCCTTGCATGGGCGAGGTGGAACTTCCCCTCTACATTCATGATGAGGGAATGACTGTGAAAGTACTGGTGTGTCAAGATGAGGATCTCACTGAACCTCTGGTCTTGGGTCAAGATTGGATCTATGACCAAGCAGTCAATTTAAACCTAAGAAGTGGACTTCTCCAGGTTTGGGTCAATCATAGTCGAGTTACAGTAGAATTAGACAATGGAGCACTCAAGGAACTAGGAAAGGCACAGACTCCTGGTCCTTCCAGGGGTAAACATGAAGATGACCATGCTGTTCTTGTCCAAAACCATGTGTTGCAGAGGAATGATATTCGCAAAAAAGGAGTCAGGGATGCAACGGAACTCCCTTCTTTTCCAAAGGCCAGAAGAAGGCAGCAACCCAAGGTGGATCAAAGGCAGAAGAAGCAGAGTACTACCTATGTCCGAGATCAAAAGTACCTGCGCAGCAGAATGTCCCAGAAAGTAAACCATGTGTGGGTGCGGAAAGGCGAACAACCGGATGCACCACCGCCAACTACACGGGCTAAGTCTCTTATTAATAACCAACAACACGACATTAATAAGAAGTCTTGCAGAAATTCTCCTGCCAACGTGAAATCTATTTGGGTGCCCAAGAAGTCGATGAAGGCTAGCCCACAATCAAGACAAATTTGGGTGCCTAAGGCTTGCTTGAGGGCACAAGTAGCTACGCGAAGGCCACAACCTATGCAGCATAACCCATCTACGCGTACAGCCAGTATTCACTCGTTCTCAACACTCAGGAACACACCAAGACCCAAGAGCACGCATGTAATCACTTGTACATGGGTCCCTAAAAGGCCTCATTTTCAAACCGCGACACCTAGAAAGCTCTCTAGTGTCTCTACGAAACCGAAAGCAAAGCCCATCCACTGCATTTGGCAGCCTAAGACCTGTAATAAGCCCCCCGACCCCAATTTGTAAATTCATCCCCACTTACTAACTTCATTAGTCTCCTAGGACAAACAAGCATTAACTACACACACGTGCACCGAACACTTACTAACCCATTATTCGCTCCCGACCCTCATGTTAATATTGTGATGGGAACAACAACGGTCCTCCCTTGTCCTGTACAATATTAACACATGTTTGTATATTCTCACAGAGACAGACAGCAAGAAGTAAAATGGCAGATACAGTAGGAACTAGCTCCTAGGCAGGCACCAGCCCCCAAGTGGTGGACATCGAAAGTCTTCCGATCGAGGAGGAATTAAAGGAAAGACCAGCGGCATTACGGGCATTACATGCCATACCAATTCAGAATCCTCCACAGGGTCATACCATGCCGGTGGGCAAAACCTCACACTGGTTCAGTGACGTTGCTGGCCCTGTGGGTGAAGGCACATATATGTGGGAGTCCGAGGTAGAATTCAATGGACGTTGGGGCAGATACCATTTCTTTACCAGGGAGTTTGAAAAGCTACAGAACAACGAAGGACTGAAGCCGATATGGAAGAAGGCTGGGCTTTATGACTACTTCAAGTTCCAACTACCAAAGCCAGATTTCCTAAGATGCTCATATCTAATTAGTACCCTCACCCCCAGCAAAGACAAGAAAGGATACAGCTCCTTTGTGCTCCCATCACTCACAAGGGGCAACGAGCTGAAGCGTTTCCGCTTGACTATCAACCTGGTAAGAGAAGCGCTCGACATGACTGGTATGCACATTCCAACAGAGAAAGAGACTATGGTTCCAGACAACATGAAGAACAGGAATCTGACGAAGTTGAAGGACATGGTTGCGATGACACCTACGATTGCCATCCACTTACGCATGGTCATGCAACATTTCGCCTTCCCCGCGCAGGAGAGGTTCACAATGCCTCCCAAAAAGATCTGGTTTAGCCTCTACCTGGCGGATGCTTTTGAGTTGACCATCAATATGCCCCACTGGATTATCGACCAGATTCATATGGCTCACCAAAGATGGTATAAGAAGCAAAAATCTGTGTTGTATGGTTGCTGTGCACTCACAAGAATTGTATACAGATGTCTTGCATATGATGTACCGGTGCAGAGGGCTCTGATCTGGTCTAGAGCACAGGAATTTCAACGCAGATTGTCAGCTGTAGGGCCTCCCTCAAAGAAGATGAGAGGCGCCGTCCAGATGCCTTGTGCACAAGCTCGCGGTGCAACCCTGACGCCTGAGACAACCCCAAGACTTCCACGACGAGTGCAACCATTTACTATCAGGTTACCCAGGCACAGCACAGATGGCCCTAATCTTGTATTTCCACCAGTACCGACTGATCTGGAATTCCCGCATGGATTCACTCTGGAGGATCTAACGGACGAAGACGTTGCAAGAATCATCGAGGCCGTAAACGCGGAAGTTGAAGAAGAACAAGCCCAGCCCAGCCAACCGGACGTAGTCAACGTGGACGATGAAGAAGAAGCTCAGGAGGAGGCACAGGGTGGACAATCAGAAGCCAAAGAACAAGAGTATGATCAAGAAGCCCTACAAGTACTGGAAGGTGCTCCCGCCTATACTAGCGCATTAAAGAAGCTTTACTATACAATGAACTGAGTTCAAGAGCAACACATGCTCTCATTAGCTGCAGGTAAAGCTCTCATGAACCAGATTCTGGAGGAGGAAGGTGTGGATGAGCAATACCGTGCCACCTTGGAAATGATATCAGATGCTTTAGGGGTACCGGAAACGGTGCACACCGCACTAGTGCACTCACGAAGAACAGAGAGAAGATATGGAAGACGCCCCCCACGATCGGGAAAACGAATGAATGTATTAGGATCAGGACCACAAGGCACCCCCACAACCACGGGCACATCACACACAGTTCACGACACCGAGGAAGCCCACACATCGAGTGCACCCCGATCTCCTCCCTTGCCACCTTCTCCCCCACATCCACCTCACTCACCTCCCTCTACCACTGTAACCTCCACGGTCACCACCTCTGAAACCACTACACACACTAACGCACAAACCATCAGTGAACCCACACACTCTACTTCCACTGAAAGCACAAGTCTAACTACAGCCACGGTACACCTCACTACCCCGAGCGCACTTCCTAGGAGTTCACAATTACACACACCTCTATACACATTCACAACCCTCACTGCTACCACAATCCCCTTGTTCACAGTCACTCCCACCACGACTCCCACTTTCATGGAGGTGTCACCCACCTCTGCACCTCTCCCACCCCCCATTTACCCACAATCTCCCATTCCCCCACCTCCCCCCTCCCCCGTCCCCAATACTGCATCCACAACCCCCTTTCCCTTTCCCTTCCCCTTTGCATTCAACACCATTCCCCTCAGTAACTTATTTAATAATATGCATCAATGCATGGCCCAACTTCAGCAACACTATCAACACCTGGACAACCAACATACAAGACTCTTCCGAAGCCACGAAGAACTCCAAACACGATGTAAGGATCTTGAAGAGCAGAAGCAGCTACTAGAACAGCAACACGTGACATTACAGGAGCAATACGCACAATTAGAAGCCAACCCACCCCAAGCAGATGATGAAGAACGACGACACATGGATGAGCTGCTACATTCTCAGATCACGGAAAACCTAAAACTGCGACGGAACTTGGGCCTCCTCCGCAAGCATATGTCGACAGCGCTAGAGGAGAATAAAAGATTACAGAAACAGAACGAAGAAAATCTGGAGGCGGCCATGGAGGGTTCCCCACAAGAGATTGACCCAGAACGATTCAAGGCAATTCCCTCTGAGAATATGCAGGTGGTGTTAGAAACTCATGCAGATCTAATGGAGGCCCATGCCGCTTTAGAAAAAGAAAGGGATGAGTTACGAAGACAGTTGGCCACCCGACAGACAGAACCCAGCCAGAGCATAACCGCAGAAGAGACAGCTGAAGAGGTCACTAAACTCCGGGCCGAACTTGAGGAATTACGCAGCAAGGTCATGCAATATGAGCGTCAGCCCTCCCCTCTGGTAGAGCCTGAGCCTGACGATCTGGTGCCAATTGAAGTAGAAGAAACATTCGAGGATCCCTATGTACCAATGCCAACACCCGGCGGTAAGCGCACAGAACAGGGCATGGACACAATTGAGATTGAGGCACCGGAATGGATGCAAAAGTTAGAGAAAGTAGCCACGACGCATGACGACAGGGTGGCAGTCCAAATCGCATTGATGTCAAAATTGGAAGAGGTGGTAATAAAATCTGATTATTTTCAGAATCTTTCACACCATAGGTGGATCGGCCCATCGGATGATCTGTATGTACCTTTTTGCGTGCTAATGGCGGATTATAATGCGGAGATCAAGCGCCACACCTCAAGGGAACCCACCTCTGCCACCCAGTTTGCACCCGATGACATCCTAGAGAGTGCCAAGCAAGGACATATTCGCCAACCAACGTGGAGAATTCGGCTGCTCGAAACCTACCCGGAAATGGTAAGAACATGGAACAACATGCCATTGTACATCAAATATAATCCATGTTATTGCCCTGTGTTTCGAAGGAGATCCTGGCCGGAGTACACACATACAGTGCTGACGATCAAAGGATGTGAGAAATGGCTAAATTACGTGTACTTCGCACCCCCTAAGGGCGCACCTACAATTGGATATATGATTTCAACGATTCGGCATTGGGGGGTCCGTTTCAAGAATGTTCCTGATATCATGACTCAGATGTGCCTGAAAATTTTCGAACTTATGCTGGTCACCTTCAGGACCTTCAAAAATGTCAAGGAACCGCATCTCTCAGCACTAGGATTTAATGAAGGGAACCACGACCTTGTATACGACATGAGCACAACTCCATCGATCAATGTTGTGTATGCATGGCACGCTCGCATCAAATATCTACCGGCCTGCTTCAAACAAATGTTCGAAGAGATGTTTGTCACGGGATTTTGGGAATATCACTCCGAGATATTCATTCCCAGACCATCCCATCTCTTGCAGTTGTTTGCAGTGGAACAAGCTCTCCACTCCGAAAAGCTACGTATGCCACATCCAGAGGTTCCTGGGCCGGTAGACTGGGATGCTCTTCTGACAGATTTGGCTAAAGGGTTGCGAATTGCTGAACATCATTTAGCGCAGGACGTCGTCGAGTACTACATCCAAAAACCCTCTCAACAAGGGTCTGTCAGGGACGACAGACGCGAGAGAGGGGGGGGTGTTAGCAGTGGACAAGGGAGAGAAGGCACAAGCAGACAAGGGAGTCAACGAAGATCTGGCAAGTAGGCCAACAATTCTCTTCAGGAAGAAGCACTTATGAACATTCACGCAGATTTAGCACTAAGGCAACCTTAATTTTTCAAAACCTCTACACCAATTAAAAGTGATTCTCATCACTAAGCACCATTGTAAATATCATTTCATCTTTTTGTAGCTCCATTTTGTGCAAGCCAAGGAGTCCTTGAGCTTGAGGAGCATTAGAAGTATCTACCTGCCAATTTTCGTAATTTTTGGATCTCGTTTGAGTCCCCAAATAAGCCCTGGAACCTAATTTTTAACTAGGCCGGACACTAGGTCTGAACAGGGCCAAAGCTAGTCAAAAACTATAAAAGGAGCTAGAGAGCTCATTTTTGAGGTAGATTGTAATTGAAACGACTTGTAAGAGCATTTTGAAAGTAACTGAAAAACTCCATTGATTCTCACTCTTTGTCTTGCCGTGTGTGCGCGTGTGTGTGTATGTGTGTGCATGCTAGTGTGCTTCTCACTCACGCACTTGTGCCACCACTTGCTCGAGGTCTTCATACCATCCTCACGTCTTCCCGGATTGACATTAAAGGAGGTGCTACTCATCATTGAGCTCCACCGGTCGATAGTTAGGATGTCCTATTGGCCACAATTGCCTCTTATTGTCCTCCTTCTTGGCTTCCTTACACATCCATAACTAGGCGTCCTCATACTTCCAAGATTGATCACTAGATGCAGCGCTATGAATGGATAGGTCATCTTCCTCCTTGTGTATGGGATTCCATTGTAATTGAGGGACATATCGATATGCAAATGTATGTAAGTTTATCTTGGTAGTATTTCTTTGATGTTGCAGGTATAATGAATCTCTTCCCCAGTCTTGCACTATCCGCATTTGTCTCATGAAGGGTCGACCTAATATCATTTCATAATTGTTAGCCTTTTCGAACTTACAAATGGCTAATGTGTGTTCAAATTCAACTCCACAGGTGATTAGTTTGATTCTTTCTAATATTCCTAAGGGTTTCTCCACGTGACCGTCTACTAATTGGAGCTTCATGCGTGTGGGTTGTAAAGCAGGCTTTCCCCATTTCTCCCAAATTTCCTTAGTGGCAATTCCTACACCAGCTCCTGTGTCTAGTATCGCCTTGGTCATGTACCCATTGTAAGTGACAGGTAGACATGTATTACCTTCATCCCCTTCACTAAATTCTCCCACCTTATCTACTGGGATTTGCATCTTAGATGGATTTTCTTTTTCCTTTTTTTCCTTTTCATCCTTCTCCTGTCCTAATTCCAATTGACTCGCTAATTGCTTCCATAGTTGCGGTTTAACCCGGAGTAATTCTTCCATAGTCAGTTTGCATTGTACTTTCGTCTTTTTAAGTTCCGTTAGATTGTGTGAATTCTTTTCTGAGTTTCCTTTTCCTTTTCCCTGTACTGTGGGTGCTCGGATTATCATGGATTCTTTTTCGTATTCTCCCATGTAATTTGGTAAAGTTGAAATGCTATGTGCTTCTTCTCTATTTCGGTCTAGTCTTGATACTTCCTCATATACTTCTTCCATGTTGGGACTTGGTTGATAAATTTCCACATCTTATTCCTCAAAGGGAGGCTTAGTCATTCCATTCTTCTTCCATTGTTCTTCTCAGATTCTATTCCATAATTCCTTTGGCCAATCAGCCTCTAAGTCGGGTATTGGTGACATAGGTTCATCCTGGGTTCTCACTCACTCACACTTGTCATCCTTCTCTTTGGGTTCTTTATCCTTGGCTTTGACATACTCCTTGTATTGATCATCTGCTATCCTCGTCTCTTGAAGGGCTGGGATAGTCTTTTCTAGAATAGCTTGTGCTACCTCTATAAGTTTTCTACATATCGCAAGCCTCTCTTTTTCTAAATCTCCTTGTGGGTAAAGCTTATCGTGTTGTTCCACATTCGGTCCAATCTTAATTTTAGCTTGGTAAGCTTTCAACCACATGTCTAAGTCGTCCGTTTTTGGGTCATCTAGAATCGATCCTAGTTTCTCTCCTTCTCGGATAAGCGGTGGAATGGGAATTTCCTCCCGAATCTCTGGTTCTTTATGCCCTTTCTTACTTCTGGTTTGTTTCTTATTGTCTTGACTCTTGTTTTTCATCCATTTATCTTTAAGCTTCTCTCTTCTTTCCTTCCATTTTTGTGCTTTTATGTTCTGGGCATTCTCACGCGAATCCTCTGAATCTTCTACTATTTGAATTTTTGGACTTAGAGTTCTATTGCTTTCTTGTTCTTGTTCTGGTTGTTTTCCTTTTTGTTCTTTCGTTTGAGCTCCGATAATGGCCTTTAAAGGCACGGTCTATTCCTTATCAACTCCAGGTTCTTCTATCACTTCAATTACATTAATTGGTGCAGTGTCTTGGACTTTGGTTGGATTCTTAGGGCAATCTCTGAAAAGATGTTCCTTTCCGCAATCATTGCAATATCCTTCCCAAGTTCTAGGCGGTGGTGGATTGTAAGGCCGATGACATTCTCTAATAAAATGGTCTCCTCCGCACCTATAACAAGGTCCTCTCGGCATTGGTGTTCTAATGGGTGGTCTTACGGGTTGTTGTGCTTTAGGTGCAGTATACATTAAAGTTGCTACCTCCATTCCATAAGCTTGATCATAGCCTTCATATCCGTAGTATGCCGAATCATATGCTGGTTCGTACTCTAACATGTTGGCTTCATAGGGATAGTAATCTCCTGGGGGCAGCTCATATCCAGGGTTTGTTGATTCTACACTAGTCATCGTTGAGGTTGGCATTATAGCTCTTTCCAAATTTTCTTTTGGCTGGGCATACTTTACAGGTACCACATATTGACGATGTGGAGGTTGTGGTCCTAACACTGGTTGAGGGTTTTCAAATTGTGCTGGTTCATATGGCCTGGGAGCTCCTGCTGGTGTTGGGTAGGAATTGTATCTGGGCATATCTCTACCTGGCTCTCTAGGTGGATATCCATATGGTCGATACTGAGGCGGTTGGAGAGGCCATGCCTGCCTATTGAATGGACAGTTCT
Organism: Ceratopteris richardii; assembly: GCA_020310875.1. Taxonomy (NCBI): domain Eukaryota; kingdom Viridiplantae; phylum Streptophyta; class Polypodiopsida; order Polypodiales; family Pteridaceae; genus Ceratopteris; species Ceratopteris richardii. The sequence goes on along the minus strand of CM035428.1, from coordinate 160,111,657 downwards.
CCATGGTGTGGTTGGTGTATTTTTGTTCCATGTGGAAATACAAGGCAGTTCCTTGATGAGGCTGTCTGTTGTAAGGATATGTCTGAGGTATACCAGTTCCTCCTCATACACACGTGTGTGGGGTGATCTCCTCCACATAGACTACATCTTCGTAACATAGGCACTCTTAAGGCAGGGTGTTGGTAATTTCTCTGTCCTTGGACTCCCAATTTCTTTGCCACTAGCTCGGCTAATTCCTCCACATTACTGGAGTTGGATGTAATAGTACTCCGAGAGTCTTCTGATTTAGTGGGGCTGGGCATGCTCTTGAGATCCTCAGCTAGATTGTCTTCTAGGTCAATGCACCCTTGAAGACACTCACTCAGGGTTTGTAACCTCTTCATGTAAACTAGCGTTCTTAGGGTTCCATTCATGAGTCCATCCAAAAAAGGAAATCATTTTTTGCTGAGTGGGCCTCTCTACAGCTGGGCATCTATCAACATACGGGTTGAATCTCCTGGCGGCTGTTTTCACTGTTTCATTAGGGTTCTATTAAAGCTATGGATTAAAGATGCAAAATTGTGTTTACTCCCTCTCTTAGTGAATTCCCCAATGAATTCTTGAAAAAATTGCTCCATATTTCCAAATTGGTTGGGGTCTAATGGCTGGAACCAAGTTAGAGCCATTCCTGTGAGGGTGAGTCCGAAGGACTCATACTGCACGAAGAAGTCGTCTACTTGTTCGGCTCATAAACCTGTTTAAATTCAGCAATGTGATCATAAGGTTCTCCTAATCCATCGTAATGATTCCTCACACATTTGGCTACTTGAATCAGTCTCAATCTTCTCATTGGCTCTGGTGGTCTAGGCATTACAGGGAAGCCGGGAACTACTGGTCTAACTGGGGGCATTCCCGACTGTACTCCTATTGGTGGTCGTGGCCTTACTGGTGGTCGGTATTGATTTCCTACTCTTGGGTGGGTTTGATTGTGTGGTTGCACTCTTGGTGTAGCAAATTGTACATGAGTTTGGTTTGGAACACTCCGTTGGCTAGTTTGCCCCGACATGGTGTGCTCTGCCTCTTGTTGGGTTCCGAAGGGGTTCTGAGAGGTGGTTGCCTGCTCTCTCTGAGGGAATACAGGCAAACCCATTGTTGGCAGTAGCCAGAGGCATAGAAGAAGCGGAAGCAAGTAAAGATAGAGCAGGGAGCCATTCGAATCAATTTTTCAAAGATTATATTTTATAAATATTCTTCAAAACCTCCAACAGTGATTTTCATCACTATTGTAACATATGTAACATAGAAAACACCCTTTTTGTAATTCATAACTCCATTTTGTGCAAGCCGAGGAGTCCTCGAGCTTGAGGAGCTTAGGTAGAATGAGCGTATCAGTTTTGGTTATTTTTAGACACCGTTTACCCTCTCAAATAGCGCATAGGACCTATTTTTTAACTATGCCGGTCACTAGGTGTGAAACCGGTCAAAACTAGTCTAGAAACTATAAAAAGAGCTAGAGAGCTCATTTTTGAGTTTACTTAGTGTTAGCTTGTTGAGTAGAGAAGAGCTTAGAGCTACTTTGAGTTGTAAGAGTGTTCTTGAGCAATAGAGTTGATTTCTCACCTTCCATTGTGTCCTGCTTGTCTCTTCGTAGTGTGTGTGTATGTGTGTGTGCATCTCTATGCTTCTCACCTTCACTCTCACTTCATCTCACATTCACGATCTTCATATCACTCCTATCTCTTCCGCGGATTGACATTAAGGAGGTGGAGCTTCTTAACGTGGTTCTCACCATTGTGCTAGAGCAACACCAAATTTGGCGCCGTTGCGGGGGATCGAGTCTAGGACGAATGTGTGATGGTAAGAGTGTAGCAAGAAGTGGCATTGGAAGGTAAAAATTTCAGTTTTTGTTGTTGTTTTTAGTTTGTTTTTAGTGTTTTTCACCTCCCCCACGCTCCATCTTCATCACCGCATCATCATCTCCAACTCCAAAAAAATCAGAAAATTCACCATATCCACCCATTCTCCTCATTTCCGCTCATTTGTGCATGTGCAAGAGAGAGAGAGAGCTTTTGTGCTTGTGTGTACTTGTGCGTTTTTGAGTTTTCTTGCAGGTACAGAGCTCTATAGCATCAAGAAAGCTGCAGAAAGGTAAGAAATGTACTCTCTGTCAGAAATTGCCGATTGTGTCGGACCATCGCGATGGTCTACAAAGTTCGGAATTTGTGGTAGGCGACCACACCAGCATGTAGAGCACACTTGCGCACATAGGAATCCACAGACGCATCTTGGAAATTTGCATTTTGGTGGACCATCGCGATTGGCTCAGACCATCGCGATTGTGTCACACCATCGCGATTGGCTCACGCCATCGCGACGGCTCGGCCGGACCATCGCGACGGTCTCACACGATCGCGACGGCTCACTTGAGACATCACGACGGTTCACTTGGACCATCGCGACGATCCCGTTGACCCCACGCCATCGCGATTGGCCCATGCCATCGCCTCGATAGTGCCACATGTCAAATTAGACCATCGTGATTGCTCACTAGCCACGCCATCACGACGAGACCCTTACACCATCGCGATAGCTCAAAATTTGGACCATCGTGATTGGCTCACGCCATCGCATCTGTGACCATCGCGACGGTTCACTTCGGACCATCGCGATGGTTCATGTTGACCGTTGACTGACGCCATCGCGATTGTTCACTCAATCGGACCATCGCGATGCCTCACCCCGACCATCGCGATTGCTCACAATTAGACCATCACGACCGTGCACTTCAGACCATCGTGACGGTTCGCGCACACGCCATTGCGATGGTTTGCCTGGACCATCGCGACGGTCGCAGACCATCACGATCATCTCAGACCATCGCGATAGTCCACCCCAAACGCAAATTTTAGGGTTTCAATTTTTGGCCAATTTTGGGGCTATTTTTTGAAAATTTTTGGATCATTGCACTCATAGGAGACCCCTTAGCTCATATTTGAAGAAAAACCCGTTTGTGAGTTTTCACCCCCTGGAGCCTGAACGTTCATATCTTTCTCATCCGAAGTCCGTTTTTTGAGCTTTATAGCTCGTTAGAAAGGGGGCTCGTTAGAAAGGGGGCTCGTTAGAAAGGGGGCTTTTTGAGGTTGACCATCTGTTGGACTAGGAAAGAAAGGGGGCTTTGGAAGAAAATTTTGCCAAAGGTTAAAGGACTTTAAGGGTGTATAGACACAAGTGCTTGATCATCCATTGTGATATTGGTCTAATAGTGGATTTTTCCAGGTCTAGCAAAGGCAAGCAAGGGCATTCAAGGCAAGGCAGTGAAGGGCATAAAGCTTGGGAAGCGCGACTTCTTGGGCATCAGAGCAACCAGAAGAGCTGACTCGAGGTTGGAAGATCACTCAACCCCCTCAGTCACATTACTAGCTTAAGCTAAACGTTAGCATTGTGTATAGGATTAACGACAATAGGAACGCCTCAAGTTCAAGATACTTAACATTATCAAGTCCAAGACTGAAGTAAAAGTGTGTGATACGAAAACCTAAAGGGAAAGAACCTAAGTCTGATGGAACAAGAACTCAATGTACCACAAAAAGTCGATTTCCTGACGCATACAGCTAGACAAGAATCTAAAGGGATTTAAAAAGAATCAAGAAAGTAAGAACAAGGAAGCATTGACGATCTGAGTGTGTACTGAGTGTGCAAGGAAGTAAATTCATGAACCTTAGATCGGGTAAACACATAGGTAAGTCTGACCGACGAAGCCTTAGATCATTAGAAGCAAGTGTAGGCACTACTGCACGATCATGGGCTCAACAATTGAACACTAATTACCCTACGAGAGCTCAGACACGAGTGAATCAGAAATGGCATTTAGCACTGAAAGACCAGAACTAGGGTCGAATGTAGCTTACTTGGAAAAGCCTGAAGGACCCTAAAGGACTCAATTGGAGTTTCTCCGAACCAACCGATTAGGTGCCCGCATCTATGAGGATGGTTTGTGTTTGTTATTGATCTTTGGAGTTGTCCTCTCCAATCATTTAGCATAAAGAATCAACAAGACATCTTTATTTTGTCAATCCTGGAAGTATTCTTGAGACCACAGCCCCTTCAAGATAATAGAATCCAAGAAATAAGAGAAAAATGGCTGGAATTCTGAGAATTGTGAAGATGAAGAGGAATTTGTAGGGTTTGGATTATCTTGAGCAAATCTCCACCATTTTCTACAATCTTGGTGTCTATTGCATGCTATTTTATCAGCAGAACACAACTATGAAGTCAAAATAAAAAAAATATCACCTGCATCATACAGACGAGACAATCGCGATTCTGTGCAAACAGACAATTTTCAGCTCCAACACCATTTTTCATCAACTCATCACTCAACACAACAGTATTCAACTCTCTTCATACACATTCAACAGATTTACACAATAGAAACTCACAAATCTCCATGGATACACATGAATAAGACTCACAAATCAAAGAAACCACATAGAAGAGGAGAAAACACGATTTTCAGCAGAAACTCCTTCTCTATTCACTTGGATAGCATGTACACAAATGATTAACCAACCCCCTCATAATAGAGGAAATTAGCTTATATACATTTTCAAGTGTCCCTTTTCACACTTGAATTTTGGTCCTTTCCTCTATTATTCTAAAAATATGCTATCTAGGAGTTTCCAAAAATTCTAGAAAAAATACATAAGATTCTATCCTACATAAGGAAGACTCTTCCTTATTTTTACAACAATTGCATAAATATTTTTACAAATTTCTATCATTTTACAATTATTTTTCTTCAAAAAGGTTTCCAAAAATGCATCTTCCAACATCCTTCCCCTCCTAAGCCTTTCGGCTCCTGACGAAAGATTTTCCTGCTCTTTTGCACTAATCACTTTTCTTCATTTCTTCTTTCTTTGATATACTTGTGACAGCAAATCATGACTTTTTCTCTCTGTGACATTTAAATTATTGACCATCTCAAATAAGGCCTTCCTCCACTGTACTGCAGCTTCTGGTTTATCTATGACATCCTTCTTTTTCAAGTACTCTGTATAGGCAGCTTCATATGCAATAAGTCTGGACTTTGTAACAACTGATAGATTTCCAAAAATCTCTGACTCCCTCTCAAAAAACCCGTAATCAAAGGCATCTTTAAAAATCTGTAAGTAATGACTGCCCAAAAATATCACTCTGCTATAATATGCCATTAAACAGATTGTGTCAGGCGTTTCGCTCAAATCAAATAATAAGGCGTCTGTTGGAGAATTAAAGCCGATATAATTCAAGGTTCTAATATCTGTGTCAGTATAAGTTTCTATACAGGCCAAAATTAACCTCATTATTCTTATAAGTAGTATGCAAGCAGGATCATTGACATCTTTGTATGTAGTTATCACAACCTCAGCAGTATTCACCATGTAACTCTTAGTAGGCCATGTGCCTGCCTTTGGACCTGCTACTTTCGGGAAATTCAACCACTTTGGTGGAATTTGACCTTCTCTTCTTCTATCCCAAAAAGTTGTCCATTCTCTCCTTCGTGCCACTGGACAGTAAGCTGGATTGATCTTTAAATGAAGAGGTGCCTCTTTCCAGATTTTCCTACACTCTTTGTTGGCATCCAACCATTTATTTCTCCACTTGGGGTTCGCTCTTTCAAATAGTTCTTTAGTGACATTGATGTCCTCTTCATACTCAAGGTATTTGTTTGGAGGTAGCCCAACTCTGGCCAATTGATAATTCTTTATACTCTCCAAAATCATACAGTGGTATTCCCAATCCATCTGCGGCCCAGTGATGCTGATCTGGATTGATTCCCTTTTTTAATGAAAATGTGACAATTTGTTCTTCATACTCATCATGCATCTTCCTGATGAACTCCATTCTGGAATCTCTACTTGTCAGCAATTTTTCCACAAAATCTTCTGAATATTCTCCTTCTAATCTTTTATCTGCTGGTTCATTGTCATGTTGTATTCCCTCAGTATTTCCAACCCCATATTCTGCTGCATATGTGGTTTCCACATTTGGTTCTTCCTGGATTTGTGGCTTATCTAATTTTTTCTGTAATTCTTCTATCATCATCATCAAACTCCCATTCTGTTGTGCCCATAGTTCTCTTTCTTTTTTCCATTCATTCTGTTCCCTTTCTCTCTTTGTCTGCCAATCACTTCTTTCCTTTTCCATATCCATGTATAGCTTATTATACCCTCTCATAGATGTAGCAGCATGTGTACTAGCCTGCTTTTCTAATTCTTTGGCTTCTTTCAATTCTCCTTGTAATCTCTGAATCTCCTTATGTAATCCTTCCTTTTCTTCCTCTATCAACTGAGCTCTCTGACTTTCCTCCTTCAATTGTCCTTCCTCTAATAGTAGCTTATTGATTTCTTCATTAGCTTTAGTCAAAATTTGATAGGAAGTTTGCAGAGTTCTATACCTTCCCTCAATCTTTCTCAATTCTTTTTCCAATTTATTGTTCTGCTCTGTTAGTTGCATACTCTTTTCTTCCAAGTATTGAATCTTGTTTTGCTTCTGTACTTCCAACTCTTCCAAAGCAATTATTTTATAGGAGAACTCCTCATTTTTCTCCTGCACCTTCCTTAGTTGCTCTGCAATTTGCTCCTTTTCCCTTTTATGCTCTTTGATAATCATACTGCCTTTTTCAAATTCTGACTCTGCCACCATCCCTGAAATGATCATATTTCGGCTAGAGGGTCTGAACTGTTCAATGTTATTCATAATGAGTTGACATGTTGATCTAATACTCTTTGGGATTCTTTCCAATCCTCCTTCCATTGCTATTTGTTTGGTTTCTAGTTGTTTATCCTCTTTGCATTCACTTTCCTCTTCCCCTTCATATTCTATAATCTCGGCCTTGTTTTCTTCATTACTTGGATGAGTATCCAATGTTTCTAAATCTGCCATGTCTTCTTGAACACCTGAATTCTTTTGCTCTAATACATCTGAGATCAGCTTTATTTCCTGTACCTTTTCTTTCTCCAATACCTGTTGAGTCTCTTCAGAAAGGTATCCTCCCTTTGTTTGTATCTCCTTTTCCTGGCTTAAAGTTTCTTGGAACAAATTATATTCAGTTTTCCCAACAGAATTTTCCTGGCATTCACCTGTTTGTTCTTCCTGCCTTTCCTTTTCCTGGGCTAGAACTGATTCAGCTATTTCTAAATTTTCGACCTGATCATTGCCTCTATCTTCTTTGTGTCCTTCTTCTTGCTCATCAATGTCCATGAGGTCCATTGCTACCTCTTGTTCTTGATCCTCATTGGATGTAAATTCCTCATTATTCTTCAGATCATGCAGCACATCCTTTATACTCTGAATGATCTCTTTTTCCACTACTTTCCCTGTAACCTTTTGAACATTACCTTTCTCACATACTTCCTCTGCTTCCTGTAGTGGATCTTGTTCTGTGCCTTTTTGTTCTATGACTGAGCTGCACACTTGTGCCTTCTTAGCTATTTCTTCTATGCTCTCATCGAGTTTAAAGTAGGTCTGTGAGGGTTTTGTCCATATAGATTTCATCCCAATATGCACTATTCCACAACTAACTTCTTCCCTTATTTCACTTGCTTGTTCTATCATTACTGCTTTTCCCTTCATTATCCTTCTTTCCTCTTCCAGACTGAGCTGTTTTTCTGCCTGTTCCTGAAGTGGCTTCTCCTGAGACTTCCTCTTCAATTCCTCAGGTGTCTTTTGTTTCTTAGAGGTCTGTATAATGACATTGGGAGTATTTGGTATTGACAAATTTAGACTTGTTAATAGAAAGCTCTCAATATCACTGTCAGAATCAGATGAGAAGTGTGAAGGCCCTCCTATTTCTGGTCTGTGGGTCTTGATACTTCTTCCACCATGGATGGCTTCTGTATTTCTTCCATGATTACTTCCTCCCTCTCTTTGGTGACAACAATTTCAGTTATGGATTTGCCCTTTCCTTTCTTGGTCAATTTCTTCTTTTGTATTGGCTTCTTTGGAACCTTCTTTTTTACCACCACAGTGGTTCTGGTCTCTGGAGGTCCTTGTAATTCCTTAAAATAGGCTAGCAATTCAACCTCTTTTCTGACAAACACCTCCTCAGTTTCAGCTGTCATCATTTGATCATGAAGAGCTTCATAGTGCTCCACCTCCTCCTGAACCCAGTCTGTAGCTTTGCATGAATAGTCTTCCAGCATTTTCTGGTATTGTGCTTCATACATAGCTCTCTTATTATTCCCTTGGGTTAAATAGGTGTATAATTGCTCTTTGCTTGTTTGGGGTGGATGTGGTTCACTAGAGGCTTGAACCTGTTTCTGTGCCTCCTCATGTTCCTCTTTTGTGGCTTCCTCCATTTCTAGTTCCACTTTCCTTGGGTCCAACCTTCTTTTCTTTACAGGAATGACTTCCTCAGATATCATTTTCCTTTTCATACCTGTTCCCCTCATGCGGGTTTGACCTTCTGTTTCCCTTTCAGTCATTTTCCTTGGAGGACTCTTGATTCCAGCCATAAGGCTTCTGAAATACTGTGCCTCTGGAGCCAATTTCAGTTGATCTTCCATCCCTAGAACATGATAAATGATTCTTGTTAAAAATTGGGCTCCATTTATGAACTTCTTCTGCTCCCAGTGTTTTGCTGCTTCTTTCAGCTGCTCATGGATGTATGGTGAGACATCCATAACTCCAAAAGGTTTGGTTCTATCCTTGTTGTTGAACATCAATAATGTCACTGACTTATGAGGCATTGTATATCTTGGTAATTTTGGAAAACAAAAGTACTGTAAGAACATCCTTACAGCATATTCCTCATTCTCCCTTCCTTTGAAGTCAGTGAATTTTGCATAGCCTGTGTAAGTTTCCTTATTCTTTTTGACAAAACTCGGATCAAGTTTGGTTCCCATTGTGTAGAATTGCAGTGCTGCTCTGATATGTTCTGCCTTGATAGTGATACCTACTTCTTGATTATCCTTGTTTTTGACTTTGCATCTGAAATAGGCATCATTCCCTCTTCCTATTTTTGTCAAACTGTTCATTACTTGTGATACCCTCTCAAAGTCAATGAAAAAGATAGGCTCCTCCAATATTCTGTGCAGCCCTACTGCCTTCCATCTTTTCATATTAACTGCCACTCTTTGGAACCTGTAGAACTCCTGGCACAACATTGTATACTTGTATCCTCCTACTCCCACTATAAATATGTGTTGGCCAATGATGTTTAGGGTCTCCTTAAGTTCCTTCACCACCTTCTCAGCCTCTGGAATTTCCGATTCTTCCTTTGACTCTAGGTCTACCTGTTCCTCCGCAGCTTCACTATCCAAAAACCAATGGCCTCTTGATAGCACAACTGATTCTGCTTTGAAGTCATGAATTGGCAGCTCCTTTGTATTCACCATTTTCTGAGGAAAGTAAAATACACCAAGAAAAACTCTACCCACATAAGTTGCAAGAAATCATAGAGTAATATGTAGGAATTTATTTTTAGATGTCATGACATAAGAATGAAAAATCCAAAATAAATTCCATTTCTCCAGGAAAGACTCAAAAAGTGATCATTACAGGTGTAGCAAGATGTCTAGTGCAGTCCCTTTCCCTAACCACTCTTTTTGGAAAAACAAATCATTTATCAATGATAGAAAACAAAAACTAACAAATAAAAAAATAAAAAGCAACAACAAAAAATAAATAGATCTCTACTATTCTTCTACCTAGATCTTGCTTTGTGACATATGATTTTTTGTAAAAAACAACAGAAAGTAAACAATTTTTCACAATTTCTCATTCTCTTTTTTTCAACAATGATTTTTTTCTCTCTTTTTTTTTCAGCAATGATTTTTTTTTCTTCTCTTTTTTCAATAATGATTTTTTTTCTCTCTTTTTTTCAAATACTTTTTTTTCTATTTCTTTTCTTTTTTCATTTTCATTTTTTTCATAATAATTTTTTTTTCCTTCTTTTCTTCCCCTCCTAATTCTCTTTATAGAAAAGAAAATCAGGTCTAATATGTATTTTTTCATAATTTTTATGATTTTCTAGATATAGATCAAATCTGGATGATCTTTCTTCCACTGGAACAATTCTGATTTTTTAACCAAGTACTTCCTGACTCCAATTGGTCTGGTTCTAGGCAAACAACCATTCCCTTTGCATAAGCTTTTTGTAGGAGCTTTTGGTCTCCATATCCATTTTGTCCTTGATTCCTGTTTTAATGAGTAGGCCTGCTGTAGACTTTGATTCCATGTGCTTTTTGCTCTGATGCTTTGATTCTTTAGACAATGCCATGATTGCCATCTTCTTCCTATCTCTCCATCCTTCTTTGTTCTTCCAATCTTTTGCTGATTTTGATTATATGAAGCTTGATCCTTTATCATTTGTATTGTTAATGTCTGTATATCCTCAAATGCAAAAGCGAATCCTTCAAAGTGTATATCATGCACATCTGCTGGAATTTCCTGTTTTTCATTACTCAATAGAAATATTAAAAACCTTTTGTCATTTATGTTCAATTTAAGCTCCATTTTTTCAAAATCCAAGATCACTTTACCTTGTTGAAGCCATGGTTGACCTAAAATCACTTTTTCAGTCATCAGATTATCTGGCCATTCTTCACAGTCTATTTTCATATATTCTTCATTAAACTTTACTTCAATAGTCAGTGAAGACATGCTCTGTACTATTTGACCTTCCAATGTTTTGATTAGGGTTCTACTTTCCTTTCTTTTTATGTTGAATTTACTTACCAGGGCTGAACTAATCAGATTTACTTGTGCTCCAGAATCTATCAAAACCCTAATGCTTTCATTTTGAAAACCATTATCATCACAGGGACATGTTCCTTTGGTTTGAGAGGGGTTTCACACAGACAAACTTCCCTAAACTCATTGATTTTTCTTATCCTTTCCCTAGCTTCCTGTTGAGCTTCCTTTCTCATGTCTTCCTCTTCTCTTTTCCTGTTTTGAGCTTGTTGCAACCTTCTCCATTCATCAACAATTAATGGGCAATCATACCTCTTAACTCTACATCCACTTATAAAGTTTGGCATGATTTCTCCGTCTATGTTAGCTAGTTGAATGGCTCCACTGTTGCTTATCTGATGTATAATATATGGTCCATGTCCTTTTTTCTGGAACTTTTTCTGATGTTCTCTGACTGTGTAAGCCAACACTAGATCTCCTACCTGTAGATCTTTCTCTTTTATGTGAACATCATGATAAGCTTTTTGCCTTTTCTTGTCCACATATAAACTCATAATGGCTTGGAGTCTAGATGCTCCCAACTTTTCCAATTCCATTACTCTGTCTGATAGTTCGTGTCCAGTCCAATTATAGTGACTTCCTACTTTTAATGTTGGAATAAGGAATTCCATTGGTAAAACTGCATTTTGTCCATATACTAGATTGAATGGCGTGCTCCCTATTGCAGTTTTATAAGCCACTCTATAAGCCCATAGAACATGATTAAGTTGTAAATCCCAATCATTCCTGTTGGTGTTCACTAATTTTGATAGTACAGTACAAAGTACTTTATTAGTACTTTCTGCTAGCCCATTGGCTTGTGGGTGATATGGGGCTGACTTTCTATGACTGATCAAAAAATAATCAGTGATTTTTTCTATGATCTGGTTTATAAAATGAGTCCCCCTATCACTTACTACTTCAATTGGAAGTCCCAATCTGGTGATAATGTTTTCATATAGAAATCTGGCAGTAGTGTTAGCATCATTTCTCTTTGTGGCTTTGGCCTCAGCCCACTTTGTCAGGTAGTCTGTAACCACTATGATGTATTCGGCATGGGATTGTTTTGCTAGAGGATGTATAGGTCCAATGAAATCCAATCCCCATTTACTAAAGGCTCTGGCTGAAATTAATGGAACCAATGGCATATCATTTCTTCTATTTGGTTGACTTACCCTTTGACAGACATCACACCTTTTTACATAGGTTCTTGCATCAAGAAATAGTGTTGGCCACCAAAAGCCAGAATATAAAATGAGTTTAGTAGTTCTATCACTTGAGAAGTGTCCTCCAGCAAATACATCCCTATATTTTCTTGCCAAATTTCTTAGTGCCTCTTCTTCTTGGGTTGTCATGTCATCAGCCACTACAATGTGTCTTTCTTCTCCCTCCTCCCGAGTGATCATGATCTTTTTAGTTTCTTCCTCATTATCATAAGCCTCTCCTTTCTTCTTTTCCCTCTTTGGTTTCCTTCTGAGAAGTAATCTATTTTCTACTTCATACGTTTTGAAATTTTCTGGTACATCAAACTGTTGATTTTTGTTCACTTCCCTTGTCTTCCTCTCATTCTCCTGGTTTTCTTCTATTTCTTTGTGTTTGTTTTTCTTGTACTTAGGTGAGATTTTGTCCTTAATAGCATCTTCAACTTTTACTTCCTCCAAAAATTGTGTCTTTCCTTTTTCTAATATCATTTCTTCTTCTATGTCCTCTTCTGTTCTGGATACCTTTATCATTTGTATTCCAATGTGAAAAATATCATATCCTTCTTCATTTTGAAACTCCACTCCTACATATTCATCACTGGCTAGATCCATGGTAGCCAAGATTTGATTCCACCCATAGGGCTCAAATTCCTCATCTTTGAATTATTGAGGTATATAATTCTCATCTTGTAACCCTCTTTCTTCCACACAATCCTCTCTTCTTAATCTCCTTTTCCTATTGGTCAGATTTCTTATCATATTGCACCTCCATACTGATGATTCAGCCTCATCCTGGTCCTCCATCTCTGATTCCTCACTCAACTCTTGATTCTGATGAATTTTATACCATTCTTGAGGGGATATGTCACAGTAGTGCCCATTTCTTAGATTTACTTTGGTTATTCTTCCTTTGCTCTGAACAATCATTACCCCAATCTTGCACAATTTGCATTTGTCTCATGAATGGTCTTCCTAGGATAATTTCATATGAAGTAGATTGTGGGAATTCAACTATAGCAAAGGTATGTTCTATCTCTATCCCACATATGTCCACAATCACTTTTTCCCATATTCCTAGGGGTTTCTCTATATGTCCATCTGCAAGTTGCAATCTCATTTTTGTGGGTAATAATTAATTTTTTCCCCATTTCTCCCAAGTTTGTTTAGTCATGATGGCCACTCCTAATCCACTATCCAAAATAGCTTTGGCCTGGTTTTTACCAAATTGTATTTTTAAAGTTGAGTTTCCCTCTTCTCCCTCACAATATCCTCCTATCTTATCAATGGGAATATACCACAACTCCTCCATTTCCTGTAGTTGTGGGTGAAGATTTTCTTGTGTTGTCTCCCATTTTTTCACTTGGCTCTATAAGTGAGGATTTTGTTTCATTAAATCTTCCCATGTGGTGTGATACAGAATTGTGCATCTTTTGTCTACATTCACTTGGAGCGTTACTTGTGGGTTTTCTTCCTTGATACTCTTTCCTCTTGTTTTTATTGTCTCAGATTCCTCAACTGTTTTTTGAGAATTGTCTTCTTCCCCCATTTTGAGTTGTACTTCCCAAATGATCTATTTACACTTCTGCATTCTTTCATGTTCTAAGTCTGGCATAGGATAAGCCATTGTATGATCTGCGGTGCTTGGTCCCTCTTGAATTCTTCCTTTGTATGCTTTTATCAGAGTATCTAGACTTTTTGAATTTCCTATTTCCAACTGGGTCTGTGTCTTTGAAGAAGAAGTATTGTTTGATTGTTCCCTATTTTCTTCTTCAATATTTTTACTCATTTTTTGCTTCCTCTCCCATTTCCCTTTTTGTCTATTTTTCCTCACCTTTGAGATTGATCCTTCATTTTGTTCCTTAGTTGTTCCTTGTTGTTTTGTTTGTGACCTTGTTACAACATTTACATCCACTAAGTCAATGTCACTCATTTCTTCCTGTTCCATGATACTGACTGCTTTTTGTGGTATGTTATTAGATGTGTTTTGTTGTTTTTGAGGATTTTTTGGGCAATCCTTTATCAAATGCTCCCTACCACAATCCTTGCAATATGCCCCTTCTATTCTCAATGTAGGAGGTTGTGGACAGTCTCTAATAAAATGATCTCCCCCACACCTATAACAAGTTATCTTTGGTCCTCCTTTGAATTGAGGTTTTTGATTGGACATGTAATTATTGGTTATATACATGAAAGTGGCAGTGTCCATCTCAATTCTTCCATTTCCCAAGTCTAAAGCTTGTAATTCTCGCTCTCTTGATTCATAACCTTCCCATTCTTCTTGATATCCCTCATTCCATTGATAATCTTCCTTGTATGGTGGCTTTGATCTTGAGTTTCCCTCCTCTATAGGTGTGTATTTGATTGGCACCACATTTGTTGGTATAGGAGGTTGTTGCCCAAGCACAGGTCTTGGTTGCTCACTATACACTGATTCTCTTTGGCTCCCATAGTCTCTCTCCTTTATGGGTTGTTTATTATAGAAGCACTCTTCCCTTGTATGGTTGGTCCATTTCCTCTCTAGTGTACAATATTTAAGTGTCTTTCTGTCTTGCAAATGTGGAGGCTTTTGATATGGGCACTGTTGTATCAAATGACTTTCTCCACAATTGTAGCATTTTTTATTTGTGTTTATCCTCGAGTTTATCAAATTGGTTTTAGTGCTTACCTCTAGGGCTTTAGCAATGGCCTGAGCCAACTCTTCTGCTGGAGGAATTTTATCTTCATATGATCTGGGTTGATCAAATGCTAACAGGTCTTGGCCCCTATTATCCTCCAAATCTATTGCTTATTTTACACAAGCTCCTAGGTCAGGGCATCTCCTGTAGTACACTAGGGTTCTTAATTGAGCACTTCTCAACCCTTCTATGAATAAGGATACTTGTCTAGCCATGGAAGGTACTTCCTCTTTAGGGTATCTATCAATATATTGCTTAAATCTCCTAGCTGCCTCTCTGACATTTTCATCCTTTTGTTGTTTAAAACTGTGTATCAGAGTGGCTGTACTATGTTTTATCCCGGTCTTTGAGAATTCTCCAATAAAGGCCTCTAGGAAGGATTCAATATCTAGGTACATTTCTTTTCTCAAAGGGATGAACCATGATAATGCTGGTCCTGTTAGGGTTAGACCAAATGCCTCAAATTGCACTTTGTAATCTTCCACCTCCTCAGCTCTAATTAATTGCCTAAACTCTACAGCATGAGCATGGGGATCTGAATACCCTTCATATTGATTCTTCATACATTTGGCTACTTGATATGGTCTAAGCATTCTACCCTGAGGTTGCCAATGGTGTCTTCTTCTGAGTGGAAATTCATTATATCCTTCTGGTTCCTTATCAAAGGGATTTGGTGAAGCCTGTGTCCTCCTCCCATGTTGTTGCTCAGTATTAGTGTAGTTTTCATGTGGTCTAGGTAAATCTGGTTGTCCCATGTTATGTTCCCAAGGTCCTTTGTCAGCACATTGCCCTAAGTCATTTGAATTTTCTGGGTCTGGGGAGAAAATGTACACACACCCTTGCCTATCCTCATACCTACCATCTTTGAACTGGGCTACAGGTGTTATGTTTAGGGGAGCTTTTAAGTTTCTCAATCTAATGAGAAACTTATGCATCCCATCCTGATATACATAGGTACCAAACCTATTTGTATACATGTACTTGAGAATATTTCTGTAATCCCTAGTTTCAATGGGCTCATTTGTTTCATTTAAATTTTCCATGTTGTTTTCTTGCCCTAAATTTCTTTCTTGAGCTTCCCCTACTCCTGACTCTACCTCCTTCCTTCCTAGGTCTTGCTTAGTAATTGAATTTAGTTTGTTCCCAGACCTAAGGATCATTCAGCTAATTTTCACGATTTTGAACTCAAAATCGTGTTTTTCACGATTTTGTGTTCAAACTAGTGATTTTTCACAAATTTCTGTTGAGAATCGTTTTTTTCACAATTTTCTACCTAAGCTAGTGTCTTTTCACAATTTTTAAACTAAAATCGTATTTTTCACGATTTTGTGTTCAAACTAGTGATTTTTCACAAATTTCTGTTGAAAATCGTGTTTTCACGATTTTCTACCTAAGCTAGTGTCTTTTCACAATTTTTTGACTAAAATCGTGTTTTTCACGATTTTGAACTCAAAATCGTGTTTTTCACGATTTTGTGTTCAAATTTATGATTTTTCACAAATTTCTGTTGAAAATCGTGTTTTCACGATTTTCTACATAAGCTAGTGTCTTTTCACAATTTTTTGACTAAAATCGTGTTTTTCACGATTTTGAACTCAAAATCGTGTTTTTCACGATTTTGTGTTCAAATTTATGATTTTTCACGATTTTATGACTAAAATCGTGTTTTTCACCATTTTGTGATCAAAGTCGTGTTTTTCACGATTTTGAACTTAAAATCGTGTTTTTCACGATTTTCTAACTACGATAGTGTTTTTCACGATTTTGTATTCAAAATCGTGTTTTTTCATGATTCTGTGCTCAAAATCGTGTTTTTCACGATTCTGTGCTCAGAATCGTGTTTTTCACGATTCTGTGCTCAAAATCGTGTTTTTTCACGATTCTGGACTTAAAATCGTGTTTTTCACGATTTTGTGCTCAAAATTGTGTTTTTCACGACTTTGTGCTCAAAATTGTGTTTTTCACGATTCTGTGCTCAAAATCGCGTTTTTCACGATTCTGTGCTCAAAATCACGTTTTTCATGATTCTGTGCTCAAAATCACGTTTTTCACGACTTTGTGCTCAAAATCGTGTTTTTCACGATTTTGTTCCCAGACAATCGTGATTGCTCACAATTGTAAATAACACAATTTTCTGATGAAAATCGTGTTCTGGGAATCGCGATGTTGTTCTTTGTTCAGAAAATCGCGATTTTGTGTTGACCTCAGAATCGCGATTTTGAACAATTTTTTTGAAATTTTTGAAGTGTTGATTTTCAGTTTTCTCTTTTTTCTAATAGAATCGCCTTATTGATTTTGTAACATGCAATGAAAGAGATTTCTTAAAAATACTTTTTTCCTACTGAAAACCCAAAAAAATAGAAGATCACGATTCCGTGATTTTTAGTTATTTCCTATTTTTGTTGTTCAAAAACCACTCATATGCAAGAATATGCACTAAAAAATGATGTTAAAACTCTTTACCTTGCTTGCTTGGTTGAAGGTTTCTCCAAAGTTTGAATTTTGCAGAAAATCGCGACTTTAGCTGCTCTCTTTCTCTCTCACACTCACTCAAATGAATTTTTCTTTGAATTACAGGTTTTTATAGTGTCCAGAAAATCGCGATTTTGTGTGATTTTCAAAATTCTTCACTCTTCCACTTGTCCAATCTTTACTTACCCAATCCTGATGATATCTTTTGCAATTGTCTTTCTCAAGAAATCCAAATATGCTAGAAATTCCAGAAATTTTCCCTTACTGAAAATCGCGATTTTGTTCAGAAAATCGTGTTTTTTCTGTAGATCTTATTTTGTGCAAATTTGAGTATTCTTTCTCCTTGTTCTCTTTCAATACCCTTTAACCATTACAATTCACTAAACTCCTGTACTTTTGCATCAAAATCACAACCTTATGCAAAAAATCGCGATTTTGTGCAGAAAATCGTGTTTTTTCTAAACTTCTGATTTTCTGAAAATTTGAGTATTCTTTTCTCTTGTTCCCCTTCAGTATCCTTTACCAACTCCAATTCCACAATCACCTGCAATTTTACCTCATAGTCATAATCAATAATCAGAAAATCTCGATGTTGTGCAGAAAATTGTGTTTTTTCAAATTTGCTAATTTTTGACAAATTTTTTGCTTTTCTCTTACTTGGTCCCTATCACTCTTATCTACAAAGCTCCAGTCCAACTTCCTAAGCAGAAAAGAAATTTGTTTGATTGTTTTTGATGAATTTTATGAATTTTTTAGTATTTTGTCCTAAAATAAAGGTGAACACCTTACTTAAGGTTTCTTGTGTGGTGATCTACTGATCCTATGTTTCTTGATTGGTTATGATTTCTTATAGCTTAGCTATCACAACAGTTCATGAGAAAAATTTTCCAAAGAAAATGTGCTATGAAATGCAAACAATCTTTGCAAAGATAAACTCAATCACATATTTCTTTTCAAAATGCAGATCAACTCAAGATTTATGCTCAGATTTGGTTAACAAATGAATCTTTTTTACTTGCTTCTAGCTACTTTAACTGACTTTTCCTTAGTGCAACAATGTTATCTTCCCAAGATCTGCATTGGTGCCTAGTACTTGGTCAAAAAGAACTCTAAAAATGCAAGAATAGACTCATGAATCTTTTATACCTGCATCTAGCTACTTTAACTGACTTTTCCTTAGTGCAACCATGTTATCTTCCCAAGATCAACCATGGTGCCTAGTACTTGGTAAAAAAGAACTCTAAAAATGCAAGAATAGACTCATGTTACCTCATCTTCAGCTTCTTGGCTTAAATCTTCCACACACCTGCACTTTTACTTCAACAATGTAATGAGCAACTATCAATTTACAAAAATTTCAGCACTTCCAATTCTAAAAGATGATCTATTGCTTTCTTTTCCCAAAAGACAAACAAAAGACACCTACCTTTTCATGTTCACATTTCTTGATTAAAGAGTGTTACCTTTTCCTTGTGTTTGTTACCATCATCAATAGAAGATCCAGCAAGGTCCAACTTCAATGAAGCTTTTAAATTACTCCCCGGCAACGGCGCCAAAAAATGTTTGTTATTGATCTTTGGAGTTGTCCTCTCCAATCATTTAGCATAAAGAATCAACAAGACATCTTTATTTTGTCAATCCTGAAAGTATTCTTGAGACCACAACCCCTTCAAGATAATAGAATCCAAGAAATAAGAAAATAATGGCTGGAATTATGAGAATTGTGAAGATGAAGAGGAATTTCTAGGGTTTGGATTATCTTGAGCAAATCTCCACCATTTTCTACAATCTTGGTGTCTATTGCATGCTATTTTATCAGCAGAACACAACTATGGAGTCAAAATAAAAAAATATCACCTGCATCATACAGACGAGACAATCGCGATTCTGTGCAAACAGACGATTTTCAGCTCCAGCACCATTTTTCATCAACTCATCACTCAACACAATAGTATTCAACTCTCTTCATATACATTCAACAGATTTACACAATAGAAACTCACAAATCTCCATGGATACACATGAATAAGACTCACAAATCAAAGAAACCACATAGAAGAGGAGAAAACACGATTTTCAGTAGAAACTCCTTCTCTATTCACTTGGATAGCATGTACACAAATGATTAACCAACCCCCTCATAATAGAGGAAATTAGCTTATATACATTTTCAAGTGTCCCTTTTCACACTTGAATTTTGGTCCTTTCCTCTATTATTCTAAAAATATGCTATCTAGGAGTTTCCAAAAATTCTAGAAAAAATACATAAGATTCTATCCTACATAAGGAAGACCCTTCCTTATTTTTACAACAATTGCATAAATATTTTTACAAATTTCTATCATTTTACAATTATTTTTCTTCAAAAAGGTTTCCAAAAATGCATCTTCCAATAGTTTGCGAAGACAACTGGTGCAAATGCACAATCCTGATCAACCCATTAGATTGGAACGTCCAGTGGTGAAATTTGAGAGAGACGCGTTGTAGCTCAGTGATGAGTAGCACCTCCTTTAATGTCAATCCGGGAAGACGTGAGGATGGTATGAAGACCTCGAGCAAGTGGCGGCACAAGTGCGTGAGTGAGAAGCACACAAGCATGCACACACATACACACACACGCGCACACACGGCAAGACAAAGAGAGAGAATCAATGGAGTTCTTCGATTACTTTTCAAAAAGCTCTTACAAGTTTGTTTCTATTACAATCTAACCTCAAAAATGAGCTCTATAGCTCTTTTTATAGTTTTTGACTAGGTTTTGGCCCTGTCCAGACCTAGTGTCCGGCCTAGTTAAAAATTAGGTTCCAGGGCCAATTTGAGGGCTTAAACGGAGTCTAAAAAATACGAAAATTGATATGTAGGTACTTCTAAGGCTCCTCAAGCTCAAGGACTCCTTGGCTTGCACAAAATGGAGCTACAAAAATATGAAATGGTATTTACAATGATTGTTAGTGATAAGAATCACTGTTAAAAGATGTTGATTTGGAAAAAAATTGAAGGGCCTATCTGCCAGATTTGCGTCGACTGCTTTGTCTACTTACTCCTTCACCTTGTTCTGGCTCTCTCCGCTGGCTTCCTTGTCTAGTCGGTCCTTGGGTGCCCATACTGCTCTCAACACCCCCCCCTCTCTCGCGTCTGTCGTCCCTGACAGACCCTTGTTGCTGGGAGTGTTGGATGTAATATTCCACAACCTGAGTGGCAAGCTGATGTTCTTGTATGCGTAGTCCTCTGGCCAAATCTGTCATCATACGATCCCAATCAAGTGGTCCTGGAATGTCCGGATGTGGCAGACGTAACTGATCTGCATGGATCGCTTGTTCTACTGCGAATAGGTGTAGCAAATGTGTGGGTCTGGGAATGAAAATTTCCGAATGATATTCCCAAAATCCCGTAGAGAACATTTCCTCAAATGTCTGCTTGAAGCATGCGGGTAAGTACTTTATTCGTGCATGCCAAGCAAAGATTATAGTGACCGAGGGGGTCTGGCTCATGTCGTAGACTAAATCCTTGTTACCTTGAGAGAATCCAGGGGCAGAGATGTATGGAGCTTGTACATTCCGGAAAGTTTTGAAAACAATGGTCATGAGCTCGAACATCTTCATACACATTTTTGCGGCTATGTCGGGTACATTATTTAGACGTGTAGACCAGTGCCGAATTGTTGATATCATGTAGGCTACGGTTGGGGTCCCTCGAGGTGGAGCAAAATATGGATAGTTAACCCAAGCCGAGCACTCTTTATTGTTGCGTACCTTGATTGCAAATGCTTGCCAGGATCTGCGACGTACCACTGGACAATAGCATGGATTATACTTGATATATAGTGGCATGGTTGCCCAAGTACTCATCATCTCTGGGTAATCGGTGAGTAGACGTGCACGCCAATTAGGTTGGAAGATCGAGCCAGCACGTGCATCTGTCGGTAAATCCCCTATCTCAAATTGAGTGGCGAATGTGGGCTCCTTCCCTGTATGTCTTTTGACTTCTGCATTATAATCATGTAGTAAGACAAAATAAGGCATGTATTGCGACTCTGATGTTGTGATTAACCGTTGATGGGATAAATTTTGAAAGTAGGAAGACCGAAGGACAGTTTCTTCTAGATTTGTGAGAGATTGCATTTGCACGGCCACACGATCATCATGTGTCTTGCCCACTTTCTCGACCCTTTTGACCCAATCTGGAACTTGAATTTCTAACGTGTCTTGTCCTTCGTCTGTAGTTCGACCACCAGGCGTCGGCATAGGCTCGTATGGCTCTTCATAGCTGTCATCGACGGGGATTTCCACTATTGTTTCAGGTTCTGGTTCTTCAATGGGCGAGAGTGGCCGTTCATATGGTAAGAGGCGTGCTTGGAGTTCTGCCACCTGTTTCCGGAGGGTCTCCATTTCTTCTGTAGAGTGTTGCAAGATTACCGGCTCCTGTTGAGCTGTGGGGACACTGGCTATCTGTTTCTTGAGATCTGTGCATTCAGTCTCTAGCTTTTCATATGACTCCAAGAAATTTGCATGCTCCTCAAGTAAGATGCGAATGTCTTCCGATGGGACTGCTCTATATCTGGTAGGGCTAACGGTTGCTCCTACGGTTCCTTCCATAGCCGCTTCAAAGTTGTCTTGGTTTTGTTGTTGAAGTCGTTTGTTCTCTTCTAGTGCTGCGGCCATATGCTTCCTTAATAGCCCAATGTTGCGTCTGAGTGTAGCGTTAGAGATCATTTGCGCTTGAAGCACTGTTTCTAGTTCTTTGACTGCTTGGTCATCTACTGTTGATGTCTTTGATTCCAGTTCGGAGTGAGCCTGCTGTAGGGTGGTATGCTCGGCTAGGAGCGTCTGGTAGTCAGCTTCAAGAGTGGTGACTCTAGCTTGTAGACGTTGAGATTCTACTGGGAGTGCCGTAGTGCATTCTTCCAATTGATGGTACTCTTGTTGTAGTTGATGTGCACACTGAAGTAAGGTGTTGAACGTGCTATTTACATTATGAGATGCAAGGGGAAAAGTTTGAAATGCAGGGGAGGTGGGATTGGGTAGGGGGGTAGTGAATGCTGTGTGTGCCAATGATGTGAGTGGTGAGGTGGGGGGCAAGGGAGGGGAAGATGGTGGAATTGTGGGGAGAGGTGCTGTGGTTGGTGAAATGTCCATTGGGTCAGACAAGGTTGTGTGTACAGGGGCTACCATGTAGGTGGGTATGGTAGGTGAAGTGAGTGTGGTGTTCGTGTAAATTGATGTCGTTGCGAACATCGGAGAAATGTGCCTCGGAAACATTGGAGAGCGGGTGAACTGCTCCACAACGGACGGGTATTGGGGTGGCGCGGTCAGGTTGAAAGAGGTGTAGGGGCCAGATGGGAAGTGAGGGTCATGGAATGGAGGTACCCGTATTGGGGGATAGGTCGGGAAACACATGGTGCCTTCTGTGGGTGCTGGGTTTCCAACTACACTTGGAATTATGGGATGGCCAGTCATGGGTTCAGAGGATAGACGGGACGAAGTGTACAAGGGATTGGTGACGAAGGAGAAGAGGGTGTCTTGTGAGGTGGGTTCTCGAAATGAGAATGATTTGAATGAGGATGGGTTATAAGTGAAGGTAGAGGTGATGACTGTCGTTTCTTCCAAGGTGGGAGGTGGTGGTGGGGGTGGAGAAGGTGGTGATGGAGGATGCTGGGGTGAGATGGGTGATGTCTGAATGAAGGTTTCGGCGGAGAGGTCAGTGGTGGTTGTGGGGGTGGCTGTGGTCTCAATGGGTACTTCTTGTTCTGTGACGGGTATCCTGATAGTCTTACCTGCTCGTGGTAACGTGTCCACTCTGCGTTTGTCGTACCTTACGGACTGGCGGACTGTGGTGTGGACAGCCTCCGGAACTCCTAAAGAGTTTGACACTAATTTGAGGGTGTCAATGAAGTGTTGGTCCACCCCTTCATCTGATAGCATTTCTTGCATCAAAGCTTGACCTGATACCAGAGAGAATTGATGCCTTTCTTGTACTGCTTTGATAGTGTCGTATAGCCTTCGTAGTTGAGCTGTATATGCTGGTGCACCTACAAGTTCTGGCACTTCTTGTTGCTCCTCTTGGTGCTCTTGATCATAATCCTCCTCATCATCCTCCCTTTCTTCATCTCCGTCATCCTCTGCATCCACTTCAACAGGTGTGACAGGTGCTTGGGAGGTTGTGGCCTGCGTTTGCACGTTTTCCGCTTGTTGTGCCTCTTCTGCCTCCAACTCTACATCTTGTAATAGTTGTTCGAAATCTTCATTAGTGAGTTCTTCCAAAGGTGCACCACTAGGAAATTCAAGATCGGTTGGAATGGGAGGGAATATCAAGGTGGAACCATCGGTGCTGCGTCTTGGAAGTCGGAGTGTGAATGGTCGGACTCTTCGGGGTGGAGGGGTGACGTCTGGTGTTAGGGTGGCTCCACGTGGTTGAGCACATGGGACTTGGACAGTGCCTCTCATCTTCTTAGAAGGGGGTCCAGTGGATGTCCTGCCTCTAAACTGCTCAACCCGATTCCACATTAGGGCCCGTTGGATCGGAATGTCATAAGCCAAACACCTATAAATGATTCTTGTCAGAGCACAGCAACCATATAAAACCTGTTTCCGCGGCCATCGTTTGTGAGCTAGGTGTATCTGATCAATTATCCAGTGGGGTAAGTTGATGGTGAGGCTCTGTGTCTCTGCTAGATACAAGCTAAACCAAATCTTTTTGGGCGGCATGGTGAATCTATCTTGTGCCGGGAAAGCAAAGTGTTGCATACACATGCGAAGGTGTATTGCAATATTAGGCGTCATGGACACCATGTCCTTGAGCTTGGTGAGACTTCGATTCTTCATGTAATCTGGTACTAGGGTTTCCTTCTCTGTAGGAATATGCATTCCTCGCATATCTAGAGCCTCTCTCACCAAGTTGTTTGATAGCCTGAACCTCTTGAGCTCATTCCCCTTTGTCAGAGATGGAATCACAAATGAGCTTGCACCTTTTGGGTTCTGGTTTGGAGTCAAGGTGTTGATGAGATAGTAGCATCGCATGAAGTCAGGTTTTGGGAGTCGTGCACTAAAATAGGCATTCAATCCTGCCTTTTCCCATATCGGACGTAGACCTTCTGCATTTTGTAATTTCTCAAACTCTCTTGTAAAGAAATGGTATCTGCCTTGCTTTCCATTGAAGTCCAACTCTGATTCCCATAGGTACGTTCCTTCACCCAAGGGTCCTGCCACCTCGGTAAACCAATGGGAAGTCTTTCCCACGGGCATGGTGTGGCCACGCGGAGGGTCCGCAATAGGTATGATTTTGACGGCCTGCAATTCTTCTGGTCTTTCAATTGTCTCAGGCAAAACGGGTAAACTGTCCAAGTCCACCACTTGCGGGCTTGTTTCTGTGTGAGAGCTAGTTCCTGCTGCCTCTGCCATGTTGAAAATGTTGCAGCTGATTCTGTGAGAATATATGAATAAACGTTAACATTGCAATGGACACAAAAATGACATGGTGTCCCTTGTTACAACATTAACTTAAAGTTCGGGAGTGGTTAGGGGTTAATAAGTGCTCGGTGCTGGTGTGTGTAGTTAGGAGTTAGGTAGACCTAAGAGCTAAGCGAAATGATGTGATGTGAGAGTGAAGCGGTTAGTAGGTGGTCATGGATTTACAATCGGGGTCCGGGGGTTTGTTACAAGTCTTGGGCTGCCAAATGCAGTGGATGGGTTTTGCTCGTGGTTCCGTAGAGACTCTCGAGAGCTTTATAGGTGTGTCAGCTTGAACATGAGGCCTTTTAGGGACCCATTTACAAATGATTCTGTTCGTGCTCATGTGCCTTGGTGTTGAAAATGAGTGGATGTAGGCTGTGCGAGTGAATGGATCATGCGGTGTAGGGTGTGTTCTTGGTGTAGCTATTTGAGCCCGCAAACAAGCCTTAGGCACCCAAATTTGTCTTGATTGTGGGCTGGCCTTCATCGACTTCTTGGGCACCCAAATAGACTCCACGTTAGCAGATGAGCTTCTGAAAGACTTCTTATGATTATCGGGTTGTTGGTCACTAATAAGAGGCTTTGCCCGTGTGGTTGGCTTAAGTGCAACCGGGTGTTCGCCTTTCCGCACCCACACTTGGTTCACTTGCTGAGACATTTTGCTACGCAGGTACTTTTGATTTCCGGCATAGATAGTACTCTGCTTCTTCTGCCTTTGATCCACCTTTGGTTGCTGCCTCCTTCTGACCTTTGGAAAAGAAGGGAGTTCCGTTGCATCCCTGACTCCTTTTTTGCAACCATCATTCCTCTGCAACACATAGTTTTGGACAAGAACAGCATGGTCATCTTCATGTGTACTCCTGGAAGGACCAGGAGTCTGTGCCTTTCCTAGTTCCTTGAGTGCTCCATTATCTAACTCTACTGTAATTCGACTATGATTGACCCATACCTGAAGAAGTCCACTTCTTAGGTTCAAGTTGACTGCTTGGTCATAGATCCAGTCTTGACCCAAGACAAGGGGTTCCGTGAGGTCCTCATCTTGACACACTAGTACTTTAACTGTCATTGTCTCATCATGAATGTAGAGGGGAAGTTCCACCTTGCCCATGCAAGGGGTTTCCACTCCTCCCAATCCTATGAGATATGCTTCCACAGGATTGACAGTTAACTGCAACTCTTGACAGTAAGACATTCTAACAGCACTAGTGGCTGCACCTGAGTCAATCAAGGCTCTTACGGTCCTTGCACTCTTTCCTTGTCCTATATCTAAGGTTACGAAAGGACGTCGATCAGTTATCCTATGTGAGCTTGTTCCTGCGACTTCACACATTGCCATATGATATCCTTGATCTGCATAGTCATTTGTTCTAGGCTGCTCTCTACCTTGCCTTCGTAATTTCATCCTTCTGATGCGTTCTAAAGCTTCTGCTTGAGCTTCTTCTCTAATTCGCTTTTCTTCCTCTTTGCGTTTCTTAGCAGTGTTGAGTCGGCTGAGCATTTCCTCCGTGAGGGGTTCCTGATACAACTTGACTCTGCATCCGCTAATATAGTTAGGGAGAAGATCACCTTCTAATGTGGCTAATTGCACAGCTCCACTTGTGGAGATCCTATTAATGATCATAGGTCCGTAGCCTCTCTTTTCTAGCTTCCTCGCGTGTTGTTTCAGTGTATAGACTAAGACTAGATCTCCTGCTTTCAAGCCTTTATCCTTCACATGGGCATCAAAGTATGCCTTCTGCCTCTTCTTAGCTGCATAGATTCCTGCAGCTGCTCTCAGTCTTGTTTCTCCTAATCGTTCAAGGTCAAAGATCCTAGAGGAGAGCTCATGACCTGTCCATTCGTGCTCTTGTGCTACTCTCAATGTAGGGATCAAGAAGTCCAAGGGTAACACAGCGTTTTGGCCGAATACCATCTAAAAGGGGGTGGCTTGGAGTACCGTTTTGTAGGCAACTCGGTATGCCCAAACAGCATGGTGTAGCTGTTTGTCCCAATCAGAGCGTTTAGTGTTCACTAATTTCGTCAGTACATTGCATAAAATCTTATTAGTGCTCTCAGCTTGTCCATTAGCTTGAGGGTGATAGGGGGCAGACTTCTTGTGTATTACCAGGAATTCTTGGAGTAGATTTTCAATCACTTCGTTCAAGAAGTGAGTGCCTCTATCACTTACTAGTTCTATAGGTAGCCCATATCTTGTGAACACATTCTCAAACAAGAATTTAGCAGTTGTCTGAGCATCGTTCTTTGTCGTAGCCTTTACCTCTACCCACTTAGTTAGATAGTCTGTTGCAACAATGATGTATTCTGCATGAGAACCCTTAGCTGGGGGATTAATAGGACCTACGAAGTCTATTCCCCACTTAGAGAACGCACGTCCACCCATCATAGGTTTCAGTGGCATCTCATCTTTGCGTATAGGATACTGAGTCCTCTGACAGACATCGCACCGTTTCACATAGGTATGTGCATCCATGTGAAGGGTAGGCCACCAGAAGCCCGCAAATAGTATTGCCTTGATCACCCGATCCGGTCCAAAGTGTCCTCCTGCTACACCTTGGTGAGCAGTTTCTAAGATCTTAAGATATTCACTTTCATGGACACATAGCCTCAGGTAACCATCTTTACCACGCTTATATAGATTATCACCAATGAGTGAGTAATCCAGGGCTTCTTGTTCTAAACTCCTTTTCCTAGCCAGAGTCATGTCTGGAGGGAATGTGTTTGTCCTCAGGAAGGATACTAGAGGTTCGCTCCAATCTGGCACTATGGATACTTGATAAAGAGTAGCGTGTTCCACAGGTGGTTTAGTGCAGCAGATTGGGCATTCCTTGCACAACTTTTGGACATCAGCTTCCATAGTTGGCCAATGTACTCCGAGTCTCTTTAGGGTCTGTAAAGTTCGTTGCTTTCAATGGTGTTGCTCTAGTGCACCTACATGTGCTAATTGCAACCATTTAGAGTACTCATCCTCTTCTACGCAACAAGCCAAGATCCCTTGATCTGTGTGCTTGTACATACTTCCTGCCATGATGTGGTACTTTTGGGCTTTTACAACCTCTCTATTTCGTGTGTTTACCACTGGATGGTTAGGCCCGTATGTCAATACTGGTACCAATGGCTTAGCCCACTGCGGCACCACTTCCAAATTAAACAAGTAAGCATCAGGAAGGTTGTAGCTCAAGCGTAAGCACCACCTCCTTTACTTGTCAATCCGCGGAGACGTGAGGACCGGTATGAAGACCACGAGCACGTGAAGGCACAAGTGCGTGAGTGAAAGCACACAAACATGCACACACATACACACACACGCGCACAAAGTAAGATCAAAGAGAGGAACAATGGAAGGATTTTGATTACAAAAAGAAATCTATTACAAAACTGAAATCTACAAGAAGCTAACCTCAAAAATGAGCTCTCTAGCTCTTTTTATAGGTTTTTAACTAGTTTTGGCCCTGTCCAGACCTAGTGTCCGGCCTAGTTAAAAATTAGGTTCCAGGGCTTATTTGAGGGCTCAAACGGAGTCTAAAAATTATGAAAATTGGTACGATGGTACTTCTAATGCTCCTCAAGCTCAAGGACTCCTCGGCTTGCACAAAATGGAGCTACCAAAATAGAAAATGGTATTTACAATGGTTTTAGTGATGGAAATCACTATTTTTGTAGGGGATTCTTATGAAAAGTTGACAGTTACTTCATGGAGCTCCCTACTTGCTCCTTCTTCTTGTGTGTTTCCACCTTTCTGATGTGCTTCCATGCTTGTGCTTGACTTTGAGTTCCAACACTCCCCCCCCTCTCGAGTCTGTCGTCCCTGACAGACCCTTGTTGTAGTGGTTGTTCCATGTAGTGCTTTGAGAGGTAGTATCCATTCTGTATGAACGAGAGCTGTCTATCTTCCAAATTTGGTAGTGTTGGTTGTCCGGTTCTTCATGTGTCACTGCAAGCCTTTACAAGTCGTAGTCCCTTGGTATGTGCTTCTTTCATGAATTGCAGCATGAATGCGTCGTTGTGAGCTCTCAAAAATCGCGAGTTGCTCAAAAGAGGTTGTCAAGATCGAGTTAGAGCAACTACGAGCTTCGAATTGCTTCCTAGGTATGGATGTTGTTCCCATGACGTCCGCTAGCTCTTCCAAAGATGATGTTGAGAGTAGTCATGCTAACTACTCATAACCCATAATGAATGATGGGTAAGTGTGTTCGTGCCTGGGTTGAAAAAAGTATGTGCCTTGTGCACGGCCTTGTAATGTAGCCCTACGCATGCTTACTTGGAAAATGCATTGGAAGAAGTATGGTGCAAAAATTGCGGGTCTTGAGCTAAGTGCTCAAGGGTATGCTGACGAAGAGGTTTCCTAAACTATCATGGTTATGGTGTTTCCAGAGTAAAGATACTTACCATGGCGAAGGTTGATGGATGTTTGCCTCTTCGTGTTGTACACTCGGCCTTTGGGATGGAACCTTGTTGATGAATGTCCATGTTGATTGTCCAGTGATGAGATCTTTTGAGTGGTGGATCCCCTCTCCTCTTTTCAAAGCAACATTTGTCACTAACAATGTGCATTTCTGAGCTTGGGCTCATGCACGTTCACTTCCCTATATTGACACTCAGAGGAATATTGGACACGTGCCCGTTTCTAAGAGATTACCATGCTGATTGACATAGACCATTCACCAGTGCTACTGTTCCATACTGGTTCAGGAAATACTGAGCATTGAATTGCTTTATATTCCTTGGCAAGCAACATCGGGTAACTACACCACGCTGAGTTTCACATATTCTCTTTAGCTCACCATATGCAGGAATCTTCTCCTCCAGAACAACCTTGTGCAGATATCTCCTTGAATGCTCTAGTACATGAGGTAGTTAAGCATCCCTCAAGTTGCGGACCCTCAAGCTCTTCACTCCCACCATAGTAAGAGGAAACCATAGTTGTGGATGCCCTGCTCATGCTAAGTTCTTGACATTTATGAGATAAGGCAGCAATTAAATCATCTGCAAGCCAAGACACACTTCTATCCAAACTGATAAATGCCCAGTAATCGATGGTTCAATCTTCAGCTAAGCATGACTCATTCATGTTCCATGAGCGAAACCTGGGAACAAGTTCTTCCTTTTTTTTTTTTTTTTTTTTTTTTTTTTTTTGTGGGAAAAATTATCACAAAACAAGAACACAAAAGTTAGTATCAGTAGAAAAAATTTGACATATGTCAATGTGCGCTTGTGCTTGGGATTCTCAAGTGTGTCTATGCACGACCGTGTAATGTGGCCCTATAATGATGCATACTTGGGAAATGCATGACCTGAATGGTGCATAAGACAGGGTTGTGCAAAGGGCACATGGTTGTCGCTCGTCGAGGTTTTCAATGTTATTTGCAGATATTGATGCCATCTTCGTTGGAGGTACCCATTATATCTCGAGAGGACAACTGATCATTCCTCCTTATAGGGATCCATTTGAGAACAGTCTGCAACTGGGTAGAGATCACCTTTGGCCACTTCGTGTTTGAATGATCTCCTGAGGGTTTGATCCATCGTGGCTGGCTCTTTATTTTGGTGGATGCTATCAGTGCTTTCGTCTTCCAAACCCATATCCTTGCAGAAGAGGTTCTTTGATCTTTATTGGAGCTCTGTGCTTGATTCAGTTCTTTACCTCGCCTTGGTGTCTTTGTTGTGCAGGTTGTTGCCTTGAAGTCCCTCCTTGGATTTTGTCTGAGTTTAGGCTTGATTGCTTGGAATCCTTTGATTGGAAGTGGTCTTTCTTGAGGATAAGTCGTGGTAGGCCTAGACCATAGATTTTGAAGTCTAGTGTGAGGGGACTGATTTTGTGCCAGGGCTTTCTTTGGTACCCATATCATAGTGCGATTGGGTTGGGCTCTAAGTAATTTCTTGGCCACCCAAATTTGCTTGACATTACCAAAAAAATGTGATTCCTGTTTCTTGATGTAAGGGTCTTTTGGGCCTTCTATGTGAGTTTTTTGACAAAACTCATCTTTACATGGGAAGTGCAACAAGGGTTGATCTTCTATACCTACATCAGACTCATGCAAGGGATCAATGGGCTGTGTGGTTTGAGATTGATCTAGAGATTCATTGAGACATTTGTCCTTATTACACATAGAATCCCTAGGTGTACAAATGGGTGATGGATTGTCATGATTCACCCTAGAGTCGACCTCCTTTTCCACATCAGTGATACACAACAGTGGTTGATCATCTCCTTCTTGACCATCTGAGTGTAGATCATCCCTACTTATGGCTTCATGAGGGGAATCCAAATTTACAGGAAGAGAGGGTCCTTCCACATCCCCCAAACACTTGGAGTCCTCCATATCTCCATTCTCTAAGGTTTCCTGTGATTTACTCAAAGAAGGATCAGATTCGAAAACATGAGTAGAAAGAAAAATTTTCTCATTAAAAGCACGCTCTGTGAAAAGATGATTTTGCCCCCAATCATCATAAGGTGGATAGTCATTAGGATTTTCCATAGACATATATGTAGAAGCACTGATAATAGGTGGAGAAGGCACCTCAATTTCTTGATGATTTTGTGTAATGAACCTTTGGGTGCCAATGATCAAGTCTTCATCTATGCAATCCATGACAAAGAATGTTTCCGAAAATTGCATATCACCCACCATAACTGGCAACACAACTTGACCCATGCATTCATAATGTTCATCATCCATGAGGATAGAAGAATGAGTTGTTGGTTGTATGTTCTCAAAAATAATGGTCAAGAAGTCAATATGAATCAAATTCCACTCACAATGAGGATTGATATATGCACTCAACCTTCTACATTCATATCCTATTCTTATATCCACCAACATATTGTGATATTCTCTTGTTGCAAATATGGATCCGACCCCCCTAGACATTTCCTCCTTTTCCTTGACTGCTTGCAATTTTTCTCTAGATGTTTCATCTTTATGTGATATTATCTCATGTATTTCATGTTTATCCCCCTCCTTTTTTTCAACCTTAGCCCCTTTTCTTCTATCTTTTGCTTTTTTCTTTCCCATGACACAAATTTCTCCCCCTTTGTATTGCTCAAAAATCCTTGGGAGCCCCCCTGGTTTCCTAGTCCCACTTGAGGGTCAACTTCAAATTATCCTATCTCAAAATCAATGCATTATTCTTGAAAAAAACAGTTGAGATCGTGTAGGATTTGAAACGAGCTTTCCAACAAGCTATAGAGCTCAAAAAATGGACTTTGGATGAGAAAGTTATGTCAAAACAGGCTCCTGGGGGTCAAAACAGGCAAACAGGACCTTTGGTGAAAATCGCGATTTTGTGAACTTTCTGAAAATCGCGATGCTGTGAAGTCAAAAAAATCGCGATGTTGAGCACAAAATCGTGTTTTTGAAAATCGCGATTTTGAGCAGAAAATCGTGATTTGAAAATCGCGATGTTGATCACAAAATCGTGTTTCAGAGAATCGCGATGTTGATCACAAAATCGTGTTTCTGAAAATCGCGATTTTGATCACAAAATCGTGTTTCTGAAAATCGCGATTTTGATCACAAAATCGTGTTTCTGAAAATCGCGATTTTGACTCAGAGAATCGTGATCCACAGAATCGTGTTTTTTTCAAAATCGTATTTTTGGCTGAAAATCGTGATTTGTGAGAATCGCGATTTTGAGCAGAAAGTCGTGTTTTTCACAAAATCGTGTTTTTTTGCTAAAAATCGTGATTGGTGAGAATCGCGATTTTGAGCAGAGAATCGTGTTTTTTGAAAATCGTATTTTTCACATGAAAATCGCGATGTTGAGCACAAAATCGTGTTTTTGAAAATCGCGATTTTGAGCAAAAAATCGTGTTTTCACAGAATCGCCTTTTTCACAAAATCGTGTTTTTGCTGAAAATCGTGATTGGTGAGAATCGCGATTTTGAGCAGAGAATCGTGTTTTTCAGAGAATCGCGATTTTGAGCAGAGAATCGTGTTTTTCAGAGAATCGCGATTTTGAGCAGAGAATCGTGTTTTTTTGAGAAAAACACAGAATCGCGATTTTTTTCAACCAACTTTTAGGCGGGAAAACTGAAAATCGTGATTTTTCAAAAAATTTTGAATTTTCACAGAATCGCGATTTTCATCACAGAATCGCATTTTTTGGCGGGAAATTCAAATTTCTGAGCGCCGGCTATGGCGAGCTCCGTATGAGCAGAAAATCATGAAAAAAATACAGCGCTTGCTCTCCCTTGCACCTCCTAACTCCTTCCCACACAATAATGCATGAAAAATGGTATGAAGATGGTGAAAATGCACTAAAAAAACAAGAATTTTCTATGAAGAAGAAGATGGAAGAAGGTGGAGATGATGATGATGATGAAGATGAAGAGGAAAAAACAGAAAATGAACTGAAATGACAGTTTTTTTACCTTCCAACGTCGCAAATCTACGATCTTACCATCACAACGCTCGTCCTCGAAGCTCTCTCCCCGGCAACGGCGCCAAAATTTGGTGTAGCTCAAGCGTAAGCACCACCTCCTTTACTTGTCAATCCGCGGAGACGTGAGGACCGGTATGAAGACCACGAGCACGTGAAGGCACAAGTGCGTGAGTGAAAGCACACAAACATGCACACACATACACACACACGCGCACAAAGTAAGATCAAAGAGAGGAACAATGGAAGGATTTTGATTACAAAAAGAAATCTATTACAAAACTGAAATCTACAAGAAGCTAACCTCAAAAATGAGCTCTCTAGCTCTTTTTATAGGTTTTTAACTAGTTTTGGCCCTGTCCAGACCTAGTGTCCGGCCTAGTTAAAAATTAGGTTCCAGGGCTTATTTGAGGGCTCAAACGGAGTCTAAAAATTATGAAAATTGGTACGATGGTACTTCTAATGCTCCTCAAGCTCAAGGACTCCTCGGCTTGCACAAAATGGAGCTACCAAAATAGAAAATGGTATTTACAATGGTTTTAGTGATGGAAATCACTATTTTTGTAGGGGATTCTTATGAAAAGTTGACAGTTACTTCATGGAGCTCCCTACTTGCTCCTTCTTCTTGTGTGTTTCCACCTTTTTGATGTGCTTCCATGCTTGTGCTTGACTTTGAGTTCCAACAAAGGTCATCTGATACTCCTTGTGGGGCTTCTCCCGATGTGAGCCTAGAAATATGATCAGCTCTCAAATGGGTCCTCCCTTTTCTTACCACAACCTCAAAATCATATTCCATTAGCAAGAGAAACCATCTCACTAATCTTCCTGTATTGCATGGCTTGTTTACGAGGTATAGCAATGCCTGATGATCAGTAAAAAATTTAAACTTATTTGCAAGCAAATAGTGTCTAAATTTCTTAACTGCATATACCATGCCTAATCCTTCTCGCTCTGTAGTGGTGTAATTCCGTTCAGCCGAATTCAATTGTCTACTGGCATAGGCAATTGGAAGATCCATATTACCTTCACCAGTAGGTTGTGCAAGCACACATCCAATAGCATAATTGGATGCATCCACATGAACATGGAAAGGCTTATTCCAATCTGGTGTGGTCAAGATTGGTGCTGAACATAATCTACGTTTAAGCTCCTGGAAGGAATTCTCACATTCATCCGTCCACTCAAAGTTAGTCAGAAGTCCGTACATGGGCTTTGCAATGATAGCATACATGTGTATAAATTGTCGGTAATAACCACAATGCCCCATGAAAGCTTGTACTTCCTTGACATTCTTTGGCCTAGGTAGCTCTGCTATGGCTCTCACTTTCTCTTCGTCAGTAGATATGCCATTCTTTGACACGATGTGCCCTAAAATCTTGCCTTGTCTGACCATAAAAACACATTTTTCGGGGTTGAGGCAGACTTGATATTCTCTACATTTGTCAAAGATTTGTCTGAGTTCAGGAATATGGGTTTGTCTAATATTGGAATGAGCACAAAGATCATCAACATAGACTTCTAAACTCTTCCTCAGGAACTCCTTAAACACATGGCACATCAGCCTCTGGAAGGTAGCTGGTGCATTGGTAAGCCCAAATGGCATTACTCTAAAGGCAAAAATTCCCCATTCTGTGGCAAATGCTGTCTTATGCTGATCCTCTGGAGCTATGGCTACTTGATTGTAACCCGAAAATCCATCAAGGAAGCTGTACACTTCCTTGCCTGCCACTCTTTCTAAGAGATGTTCTGTGATGGGAAGTGGATAGTTATCTCGAATTGTGGCTGCATTAACCTTTTTCAAGTTAATACACACACGCAGCTTGCCATTTTTCTTGGGCACCACAACAATGGGGGATACCCACTCCGTGTGCTCAATTTCATAGATAAATCCAGCTTCAACCAATCTATCTATCTCTTCTTTGATCTTAGCAGCGTAATTATCGTTATATGTATAGGGCTTTTGCTTAGAGGGTTTAGCATCTGAAGTCATGGGGATGGTGTGTGAGCATATGTCAGGGTCAACACCTTTCAAATCCTTGTAACTCCAAGCGAATACATCTCTGTATTCTCTTAGCAAGGCAATTAACGCATGCTCTTCTTCCTCTGTTAGGTCATGGCCTATGTACGTGCATCTCTCCTCTCCTTCTTCTAGGGCCACTACTATTTTCTTGGTGGTTTCTTTGTTATCATAGGCCTCTCCCGATTGTGCCTCTCGTTTAGGCATTCTTATCATGACTCTCCTGTCATCTATCTCATACTTCTTAAAATTTTCTGGGACCTCAAACAAAGATTCTTCCTCTTCTGGTGAGGCTTCTCTCTTCTTTCGTTTCTTTCCTTCTTCCTTCGGGGTCACATGTGTTGCTAATCTTACATCATTTGTAACCTCTCCATGCCTCTGGGGTTGAAATTCTATTTCATGGAAGTATTCTTCATCTGATGCAAATGGTGGGTCCATAATGATTGACTCTAGATCGGAGTCGCTTGCATCCTCAAATGCATCAGGGCTAGGTTTGCATTCTTCTAGAACTACCTCTCCCATGATTGGCTCTATGGAGAAGACTGAAATGTCATAGCCATCCTCATCACAGTGAGGTGTCCATTGTTCTTCATTGATGGCTACATCCATTGTTGCTAAGATTTCTGCCCAGCCATGGGGTTCAAATTCCTCGTCAGGAAAGACTACAGGTGCATAGGCTGGGTCTTGAATGGATCTATGGGTTTCGTTTGCACCTATTTCTCTGGCTTTCTCTCTCTTCTCTTCTTCTACTGCTACCTTGCACATCCATAAGTGAGTGTCTTCATGCATCCATGAGGATCCAGACCCTATGGAATGCACCGATTCCGTATCATCTTTGGCTCTATGGATGGGATTCCACTGGATAGGAGGTACATCTCTATGAGAGTAATCCTTGAGATTGACTTTGGTCGTAACACCTAAGTGCTGCAGGTACAAAGAATTGGTCCCCCAATCCTGTACCACTTGCAACTGTCGCATAAATGGTCTTCCCAGAATCATCTCATAGGCATGATTCTTGCTAAAATCACATATAGCAAAGCTATGCTCAAACTCAACGCCACAAGTGGTGAGAGTTATGCCTTCTAGCAATCCCAAGGGTCTCTCTATGTGACCATCGGCCATCTGCAATTTCATCCTCGTTGGCCTGAGTGCTGGCTTGCCCCAACGCTTCCAAAGGGAAGTAGTGGCAATTGCAACTCCTGCACCTGAGTCCAAAATTGCCTTGGTGGTGTACTCCTGGTAGGTGATGGGAAGATAGGTGTTCCCTTCTTCACCTTCACACATATCTCCTATCTTGTCCAAGGGAATTTCTGGCACTGTCCTATGGGATCCTACTCGGGAACGTGGTTCTGCAACTTCAGTCACTTGACTGGCTACACATTTCCGTGCTTTTGGTCTATTCTTAGGCAGTTCTTCCAAAGTTAGATCGCGCTGCGCCTTGGTGTTCTTTACTACCTCCGTGTTCCTTGATATGACTGAGTCGTCGTTCGTTACCATGACTGTGGGTGCTCTCATACACGTGGACTTTGCTTCCCATGGGCCTGTGAAGTGGGGTAGTTCTTGTATGGAATTAGACTCAAAGTCCAATCTCTCGTGAGACTGAGTACTCTCATGTTCCCCGTAAATAGATGGGATGTCTTGTGGGAATTGGTCGTGTGCATCATCCACAAGTTCAAAAGGAGGGGCGACTTCACTTTCGTTATCCCATTTGTCTTCTTGAATCTCTCGTAGGAAGTCTGGTGCAAACCGATTCATAGAAGAAGAAGTGTCTGGCTCCGTAGAATTAGGCACATAAGCAACCTGGGAAGGAGGGCTTATTCTATCGTTGACTCTCTCCTTGTTCTCATAGATGGCTGGAGCACAAGCTTCCTGGGGAGGATTACTTATTCTATTACTCTCCCGAGCAGGCTCATACGCTCCCTGAGAAGGAATGTAGGCAACCTGTGGAGGTACGTAAGCTTTCGAGGGAGGCTCATCTGCCTTTTGGGGGGGGAGATAAGCTTCTTGAGGAGGCACATGGGCTTCCTGAAAAGGCTGGCTTATCCGTTCCCTTGCCCTTTCCTTTCTCTAAGGGGCAGGTTCCTTTTCTGATTGTGCAATTAGCCTCTCTATTCTTTCTAGCAGTCCGTCAAAGTGTAACTGCGTCTTAGCTGAGCTAGAGATATTAAAGAGGCGGCTAGCTTCGAACATGGCTTGAGCCAATTCCACCATTTTGGCACAAATTTTGGTTCGTTCTAACTCTAGTTCTGCTCTAGGGTAGCACTTTTCATGATCAGTTACGTTTGGCCCTTCTTGGATTCTGGCCTGATATGCTTTAAGCATCATATTTAGGTCCTCGGGAGTGGGATCAGCTAGGACTGATCCTACTCTAGGAGGTGGTGGGATTTGATGAGGCGGTGGGGAAGGTGGTGGGTCGGATGGAGATGGGAATGGTGGTGGTGGAGTAGTGTGAGAGGGAGTTTGAGTTGTGAGTTCGGTTATTCTGGCTCTTGTTTCTCTTATGCTTTCCTCAAGTTCACTCATCTTTTTAGCCCATTGTCTTTTCATTCTTTCTCGACTATCTTTCCACGCTCTAGTCCTTTTCTTTGTCACGCTCTCGGTTTCACTAGCCTCTGGGCCCTTTTCCTGACCTACACCCTGGTTTTGCTGCAGTGCTTGGGCTCTAGTGACTACCTGTACTGGTGCAGTGGGAGTGACACTTCCCGAAGAATCTACAACCAACCCAATCACATTAATGGGAATGATTTTTGGCATATTATTAGGATTTTTAGGGCAATCTCGTAAGAGATGCTCTTTTCCACAATCTTGGCAAAAGCCTTGGATCGTCACTGACTGGGGTTGTGTAGGTGGAGGTAAGGGGCAATCATGAATGAGGTGATCTCCTTGGCATCTGTAGCATGGTCCTCTTGGGAATGGAGGTCTTACTTGCCTAGGTTGAGGCCTAGGGTTGGGGTTTGCATACATGACATTCGTGTAATCTGACTCCCAACTTATTTCATTTGGCTCTTCACTATAGTAGGACTCACCATGTTCTGGAGACTGCATGTAGTAAGCCTGGGGACTATCGACATGTGTAGAATCAAAGCTATGGTCACTCGGGTCACTTTCTGAGATCAATGGGGTTACTGGTACTATGGCCCTATTCAGGTTTTCTTCTGCAACAACATACTTTACCGGAATCACATTAGCTGGGTTTGGAGGCTGTTGAACTAGCACCGGTTGGGGTCTCTGTTGGGCCTGATATTGTGGTTGGTAGGTTTGTTGGGGTCTAGCATATTGTGGTGGTGGATTTTGGTTCTGGTATCTGCCTTGTTGGTAGGGCTGAGGGTAGGGTTGCCTAACTGCCTGCTTGTTGTATGGGCAATCTTGTGCGGTGTGATTGGTGTATCTCCGTTCTATGGTGCAGTACTGGCTACTAGGATTTACTTGGGGCTGAGCCATAATAGGGCAGACATTCGCCATATGGTCACCACCGCATGTATAGCACCTTTTCACAGGAGCAAACCTTGGGATTTGTTTGCTAGTTACACCTAATTTCTGAGCTACTTTCTCTGCAAGTTCCTCGATTGATGTGGATTGCGTGGTAGAGTGACTAGATGTGCTATCTGAATCTTTGTAGATTTTGGAAAGCTCTAGTTCTTCCCCTAGGTTATCTTCAATGTCAATGCACATGCGTACACACTCTTCTATAGTCCTAGGGTCCTTCAGATACACATAGGATCTCAATTTCGTACTTAGCAATCCATCAAGGAATAAGGCTACCTGTTTTGCGGGTGTGGGTAGCTCCAAAACAGGGCACCTTTCAAGATATTGTCTAAATCTTCTTCCGGCCAATCTGACAGTCTCTTGGGGAGTTTGTTTGAAGCTGTGAATCAATGAGGAGGTATTGTGTCTTATGCCACTCTTAGAGAACTCTACAATGAAGGCTTCTAGGAGTTGGTCTATACACCTGAATTGTCGCTCATCCAATGGCTGAAACCATGTAAGTGCTGTGTTCCTAAGGGTTAGACCGAAGGCATTGTACTGCGTGAATAGATCCTCCACTTGTTCAACTCTCAAGACTTGCTTGAATTCCGCCACATGATCATAGGGATCTCCTGTGCCATCAAAGTAATTCTTCATGGACTTAACTAGCTGGGTCGGTCTCAAAGTTCTTGTGTGCTCTCTAGGTCTCGGCAGAGGGAATCCATCCACATTTCTTTGGTTCCTGTGAGCTCTAAGCATCTCAGGTTCTACCCTATTCGTCTCCGTCCTCGTTCTTTCTCTGCCCACTGGGTTGGCAAAGCTTACTTCTGGTCTATCTCTACTTCTGTCTCTTTGCATTCCATGAGCTTGGGATGTTCCAGCCCCAGGGTGACCATAGGATACATTTGATCTTGGTTGGGGGAAAATTAATTCACCCTTCCAAGTGTAAGCATGCCTATCATTTTCTGTCACCACAAAGATCCTTTCCGAGGTGTGATCTAAGTAGGTCACTCTACCTGGGCTATCCGGATCCTTAAACTCGTAGATCATGATATTTCCTATATCAGTTGGCTGATTAGATTTATACCTCCAAAAGGCTTCGTCAGTTTCTCGATTGAGGAGCAACTCTATGCTCTTGTTGTCTTGGGGAACCCATTCCGGTGTGATAATCCTAGTGAGAACTGATTTACCTCGAGGGGTTCTAGGTTCTGCACCCATGTTCCCTTGTTCCAAGTCACCTAAATCCGCCTCTGAGATTACATTCCCAAATTCATCTGTCCTATCTAGGTGACTGGTGACTACGTATATGGTTCCTTCTTTGTCCAGGTATGCACCGTTTTCAAACTTGACAGCTGGGTGCTCTAGTCCTATGGATTGGTCAGGGTTTTTAATCTGGACCACGGATCTTCCTAGGCCGTCCTCATAGATGCTAGCACCTAATCGGTTGGTCCTAAGGTGTTCCAACTGTGTTTTGTAAGGGCCTTCTACCCTGTACAAGTATGGCACTCCTGAACTTCCCGTAGGTCTGTCCGCCTTGAGACATCTCTGACTCGCTGGTCTCCGAGCTAGGGTAGTACGAGTGGTGGCTCAACTGATGGGCCCAAGACCTAGCAGTGTGGTTAACACTAGCCTCTGAAGATCTAAGGCTCTGTCTCTCCCTTACTAGATGTCGTTCTGATCTAAGGTTCATATGCCTATCTAAGTAGCCCATATCTTTGCCCAGAGTACAACCTCGTTGCTGGTTACTTTATATTAGTCACTTGATTCTTTTTAGTTATTTCTCGTGTTTAAGGTCTTGTCTGATATTACGTCGTCAGGAATACTTGAATGTTCTTCGTGCTTTCAGGTTGATCGTTCCACGTTAGGTTCTTTTCCTTTATGTTATCGACAGTACAGAGATTAGGTTTTTAGCTTGAACTTGAGTTTTTAGGTGGTCTTCAACTTGATACCTGCTTATCGTCGCTCTGACTTACTCCTACCTCTCGTCGTTCTTAGCCTAAGCTAGGAATTGATAAAGGGAGTTGAGAATTTCCAACCTTTTGTTTCCTTCTTGGTTGCCTTGACTGCCCAGGAAGTGTGTTCCCAAGCCTGCACTTACTCTTGCTCAGAACGCCTTTCGATGCTCTCAAAGGATCTGTAAAAGTTCCAAAGTTAGCTTAAAGATTTAAATTCCAAAGACAGAGCCAAGTATTTTCATTCCTGTAGCACAAACACAAACTTGCATAGTGATTTTTAAGAAAACAATTCTAAAGACCCCTGACTTTGACCCCCCTGGGTATGGTCAACTTCAAAATACCCTATCTGAAAATCAACGCCACAAGCTTTCCAACAAGCCCTAGAGCTCAAAAAATGGATTTCGTATGAAAAAGTTGTGCCCGTTCAGGGTTCTAGGGTTAAGACAGGGTTCAAACAGGATCACTGTGCAACAGGTTTTCTCCAAGTGGTTTTCCTAAGGCTTCCTACTGTGCTCTAGAGTAAAATGTTTATGCCCAAAATTAGCCCAACTCTTCAATTAACAATCCCTAAAAAATTTGGCTAAAATTGGCTGTCAATCGCGATGGATAGGGCTGTCAATCGCGATGGACACTAAGTCAATCGCGATGGACAGAGAGTTCAGTCAATCGCGATGGACACTCAATCGATCGCGATGGACAGGGAATTCAGTCAATCGCGATGGACACTCAATCGATCGCGATGGACAGGGAATTCAGTCAATCGCGATGGACAGAGGGTTCAGTCAATCGCGATGGACAGGCAAGTCAGTCAATCGCGATGGACACGCAATCAATTGCGATGGATAGGGGGTTCAGTCAATCGTGATGGACACTCAATCAATCGCGATGGACAGAGGGTTCAGTCAATCGCGATGGACAGAGAGTCCAGTCAATCGCGATGGACACTCAATCAATCGCGATGGACAGAGCTGTCAATCGCGATGGACAGAAATTTTGCAAGATTTTCAAAAATTTTGATGGACAGGTGATGTGCAAGGTCTCTAGTCCACTGTGGTGCACTCAGATTTACCAAAAGGTGAGAATTTCTGTCAATCGCGATCGACAGGAGTCGGTGACTGCGAGACAGTTTCGACGACTTTCGTACCTGCGTAGGAAGCTGGGGATGGTGATTCAGCAAGGTCCTGCAAAAAGCTCAAGAAACATGCAAGAAAACACACATGCAATATCGCTCTCTCGCTCTCTCTCACAAGTGAAATGAGGGAAATGAGGTGGAGATGGGGATATAGTCAAAAAACTGAAATTTTCGCGATGATGAAAATGGAGATG
The DNA here is from genome assembly GCA_020310875.1 of Ceratopteris richardii. NCBI lineage: Eukaryota > Viridiplantae > Streptophyta > Polypodiopsida > Polypodiales > Pteridaceae > Ceratopteris > Ceratopteris richardii. The sequence continues at coordinate 160,070,026 of CM035428.1, read as the reverse complement.
GAAGATGGTGAAGAAAAAACAAGAAAATAGATGAAAGTGAAGAAAATACCTACAACTCCAGCACGTCAACTCTACGTCTTACCATCACACGCTCGTCCTCAAAGCTCGATCCCCGGCAACGGTGCCAAAATTTGGTGTAGCTCAGTGATGAGTAGCACCTCCTTTAATGTCAATCCGGGAAGACGTGAGGATGGTATGAAGACCTCGAGCAAGTGGCGGCACAAGTGCGTGAGTGAGAAGCACACAAGCATGCACACACATACACACACACGCGCACACACGGCAAGACAAAGAGAGAGAATCAATGGAGTTCTTCGATTACTTTTCAAAAAGCTCTTACAAGTTTGTTTCTATTACAATCTAACCTCAAAAATGAGCTCTCTAGCTCTTTTTATAGTTTTTGACTAGGTTTTGGCCCTGTCCAGACCTAGTGTCCGGCCTAGTTAAAAATTAGGTTCCAGGGCCAATTTGAGGGCTTAAACAGAGTCTAAAAAATACGAAAATTGATATGTAGGTACTTCTAAGGCTCCTCAAGCTCAAGGACTCCTTGGCTTGCACAAAATGGAGCTACAAAAATATGAAATGGTATTTACAATGATTGTTAGTGATAAGAATCACTATTAAAAGATGTTGATTTGGAAAAAATTTGAAGGGCCTATCTGCCAGATTTGCGTCGACTGCTTTGTCTACTTACTCCTTCACCTTGTTCTGGCTCTCTCCGCTGGCTTCCTTGTCTAGTCGGTCCTTGGGTGCCCATACTGCTCTCAACACGCGTACATAGACAAGGAAGGAACGATGTATAGTGAACCAACAAGGGGCAGGAACATCCTCAACCCATGGCATGCAAAGAGAGAAAAACAAAGATAGACCCGAAGTAAGCTTCAATCATCCCATAGGAAGAGATAGAACCACCATAAACACGGACAAAGCGGATAGACAAAGAGATCATGGAATACCAGGTGGTAGAGATGACTTTCCTCTACCTAGACCACGTGAACACGCAAGAATATTACGACCCACTCAACTAGTGAAATCGATGAAAAACTACTTTGATGGGAAAGGAGATCCCTATGACCACGTCGTAGAATTTAAGCAAGTGCTGAGAGCAGAACAAGTTGAAGACATGTTCACACAATATAACGCATTTGGACTAACGTTAAAGAATACCGCTTTAACTTGGTTCCAACCATTGCAACAAAGGCAATTTAGAGACATCCATCACTTTTTAGAGTCATTCATCACGGAATTCTCTAAAAGTGGGATCAGACATGACACGTCTTCGTTGATTCATAGTTTCAAACAGACCCCTCAGGAAACAGTTAGACTCGCAGGACGTAGGTTTAAACAATATGTTGAAAGATGTCCAATGCAAGAGCTTCCCTCACAAGCCAAACAAGTTTCATTGTTTCTAGATGGCTTGTTGAGCTCTAAACTACGCTCCTATGTATACTTGAAAGAACCCAGAACGCTAGAGCAGTGTGTAAGAATATGCATAGACATTGAGGACAACTTAGGAGACGAGTTGGAACTCTCAAAAGTCTACAAGGACTCAGATTGTTCATCTCTAGCATCCACGAAATTGTCTAGCTCGATAGAGGACCTAGCAAAAAAAGTGGCCCAGAAACTAGGAGTTTCTAGTAAACAGATGCCTAGGGTAACAACAAACAAGCGCTGTTACACCTGTGGTGGTGATCACATGGCAAATGTGTGCCCCAATGCAACACAAACACAAGCCAACCCTAGTGGCTAGTACTGTACAATCGAGAGAAGATACACAAATCACACGGCTCAGGACTGCCCATACAACAAATATGCAGCCAGGTAGGTATCAAGGCCAATACAATGCTCAGCCATATTACTATAGGCCTCCTCAGAACTACCCTTATCAGGCGCAACAGAGACCTCAACCTGTCTTAGCTCAGCAACCACCCCCACCAGCTAATGTCATTTCAGTCAAATACGCTGCTGCAGAAGAGAACCTAAGTAGGGCCTTAGTGCCTTCTTCACCTTTGATCACAGAGAGTGATCCGAACTCAAACAGTTTTGACTCCACTCATGTAGATAGTCCACCCGCATATTACACAGAGTCACCAGAACATGTGGAAACATATCATTATGATAGTCCACCGGTGGAACCTAGTTGGGAGCCCGAATATGCTAACGTGAGGTACACGAATCCGAATCTGCGGCCCCAATTGAGACAGCAAAGACCACAGGGCCCTAGAGGACCATGCTTTAGGTGCCAAGGAGATCATTTCATAAAAGATTGCCCACATCCTCCGATAGCAGGGCAATCACAGTAATATAACATACAAGGCTTTTGTGCCGATTGCGGCAAAGAGCATGTCATAAAAGATTGTCCTAAGAACCCTATTAATGCTTCAAATGTGACACTGATCAACGTGATAGGTATTGTAAACAACGCAGATGGATCCAACCCTACATACGTGCCTATCCAAGCTATAACAAGAGCCCAGGCGCTCTTACAGAACCAACAACTTAATCAAGAGAAAGTAGCCGGAAGTAGTGAAGTTGCAGAATCTAGCAGTAAAAAGACGAAATCTTGGAAAGATTCTAGAGAAAGGATTAAGAGAAAGTGGAGTAAAAAAATAATTGAGTTGGAAGGAAGTCTTAAGGAATCGAGAGCCAAAATCCTAGAATTGACTTCACAAGAATTAAATCAAGAGAACCCAGCTCAGAAATCAGGATCAGTTCTAGCTGAGCCCATACCAGAAAACCTAGACATGATGTTTCGTGCATATCAGGCTAGAATAAAGGAAGGACCTCAAGTAGCTGAAATGAGTAAGAACTACCCTCGAGCAGACTTAGAAATAGAGAGGACTAAACTTTGCATGAAGATGGTAGAATTAGCACAAGCTTTGCTCGAAGCCTCTAGATATCTTAATTGGAATAACATGGCAAAACCGGAACTACACTTTCAAGGTCTAATGGAGAGGCTAGAATACTTGATAGAAAGCAAAGAGAAAAAGGATCAGCATAGGAATCTTAGTGTCCCAGAGACACAGGAAAGGAATGAACCATCCCAGTCTCAAGTGCCCAACACAGAAGGGGAAGACAACCTGTCTTCTATATATAGATATTCACATGAATTTTTGAGAGAAATCCAAGAAGAGAAGTGGAGAAAAGAACAAGGAACCCATCCTCCTATTCAAGAAATAGATGACTTGCAGGAGCAATTTCCCCAAGATATCCCCTCTATTTACGATGATGTAGAGGAAGAACGACTGAGTGAACACACAGGATTTGAATCTGATTCTTTGCATGAATTACCTCAGTTCACAGGACCTTGGGAAGCAAAGTCTATTAGTATGAGAGCACCCACGATAATAGTGAGGAATGAAGAATCAGTAATCCCTAGAAACACGAAAGTGGTCAAGAACGCTAAAGTTCAGTGTCAACTCACGCTTGAGGAATTATTGAAGGTTAAACCAGAACTATGGAAGCATGTAGCAAATCAATTCCCTGAGCTTGCTACTACCCCCTCACAGATAGGAACACACAAAAAGGTACCAGAGATACCCGTAGAAAAGATCGGAGATGTAAGTGAGGGAGAGGAAGGTAACACTTATCTTCCAATAACCCACCAGGGCTACACCACGAAAGCCATCTTAGATTCAGGAGCCGGAGTAGCCATTGCTACCACCGCTTTATGGAAACGTTGGGGTAAGCCAGCACTAAGACCTACCAGGATGAAGCTACAAATGGCTGATGGACACATAGAAAAACCATTAGGCTTACTAGAAGGCATATCTCTCACCACTTGTGGTGTGGAGTTTGAGCATACCTTTGCCATTTGTGATTTTAGTAAAAATCATGCTTATGAGATGATATTGGGACGACCATTCATGCGTCAGTTGCAAATTGTACAAGATTGGGGAACTAATTCTTTGTACTTGCAACATTAAGGAGTGACTACTACAGTCAATCTTAAAGACTATTCACATCGAGATGTACCCCCAATACAATGGAATACCATCCATAAGACACCAGTAGAAACAGAATCAGTACACTCTTTGGAGTCAAACCCCTCATGGTTACACAAGGACACTCATCTATGGATGTGTAAGGTTGCAAAACAAGAGGAAGAACGGTTAGAAGCCAGGACCTTAGGTGCAGAACAACATCCACGAACCCTTCAAGACCCAGCTTATGCACCTGTAGTATTTCCAGACGAAGAATTCGAACCCCATGGTTGGGCAAAAATCCTAGCAACCATGGATGTAGCCATCAATGAAGAGCAATGGACACCCCACTGTGACGAGGATGGCTATGACATCTCAATTTTCATGATAGAGCCAATCATGTGTGATTCAATTTTAGAAGAATGTGAACCTTGCACTGATGCATTCGAGGATGCAAGTGATTTTGATTTAATTATTATGGACCCTCCATTTGCATCAGAGGAAGAATATTTTTATGAAGTAGAAACTCACCCTCAGAAACATGAAGAAGTTATGAATGATGTGAGAATAGCCACTCAAGTGACTAGCAAGAGTGAAGGCAAGAAAAGAAAGAAGAAAGAAACCATGTCAAAAGAAGAAGAATCCTTGTTTGAGGTTCCGGAGAACTTCAAGAAATATGAAATAGAAGACAGACAAATCATGGTACGAATGCCTAACAGAAAGTTGAAGTGGGAGAAGTATATGATAACCGAGAGAAAACCAAAAAAATCATAGTAGCCATAGAAGGAGAAGAAGAAAAGTGTACATACATTGGGCATGATTTGACGAAAGAAGAAGAAGAAGAATTAGTTGCCGTATTGCGCGAATATAGAGATGTGTTCGCATGGAGTTACAAAGATTTGAAAGGAGTAGATTCGGATATATGTTCTCATAGAATCCCTATGACTCCAGATGCAAAACCCACGAAACAAAAACCATACACGTACAATGATAATCACGCTGCGAAGATTAAAGAGGAGATAGATCGTTTGATAGAAGCAGGATTTATTTACGAAATTGAGCATACCGAATGGGTATCCCCCATTGTGGTAGTGCCCAAGAAAAATGGAAAATTGCGTGTGTGTATTAACCTTAAAAAAGTTAATGCCGCCACGATTAGAGATAGTTATCCTCTTCCTATCACAGAACATTTATTGGAAAGAGTTGCGGGCAAGGAAGTTTACAGCTTTCTTGATGGTTTTTCAGGCTATAATCAAGTAGCCATTGCTCCAGAAGATCAACACAAAACGGCTTTTGCCACAGAATGGGGCATATTTGCATTTCGTGTGATGCCATTTGGCTTAACAAATGCACCCGCTACTTTCCAGCGACTCATGTGTCATGCTTTCAAGGAATTTTTATGCAAGAATTTGGAAGTTTATGTGGATGACTTATGTGCACATTCAAATATCAGACAGACACATATCCCAGAGTTAAGCAAGTATTTGACAAATGTCGAGAATATCAGGTTTCATTTTCATGGTCAGACAAGGCAAAATTCTAGGACACATTGTGTCAAAGAATGGAATTTTGACAGACGAAGAAAAGGTGAAAGTAATTGCAGAATTACCTAGACCAACTAACGTAAAAGAAGTACAGACATTTATGGGTCATTGCCGTTATTATAGACGATTCATACACATGTATGCAATCATAGCCAAGACGTTGTACTCTCTTTACACCCATTTTGAATGGACAGACGAATGCAAGAATTCATTCAATGAACTCAAACGACGTTTGTGCTCAGCACCTATATTGACAACCCCGGATTGGAGTAAGCCATTCCATGTACATATGGATGCATCCAATTATGCCATAGGATGTGTGTTGGCACAACCCACAAATGAAGGAAATATAGATCTTCCCATAGCCTACGACAGTTGAACGCAGCAGAAAGAAATTACACCACTACGGAACGAGAAGGATTAGGGATGATCTACGCGGTAAAGAAATTCAAACACTATTTGTTGGCAAACAAGTTCAAGTTCTTTACAGATCATCAAGCCCTATTGGACTTAGTTAACAAACCATGTAACACAGAACGATTAATACGTTGGTTTCTGTTACTCATGGAGTACGATTTTGAAGTAGTAGTCAGGAAAGGAAAGACACATCTCAGAGCTGACCACCTTTCAAGATTAACCACAGGAGAAGCTCCTCAAGGAACAACGGACGAATTACCCGATGCATACTTGTTTAACCTTGAGATAGCACCAGAATGGGCTAAGCCGATAGTCCCTATTCTCACATATGGACCCAAGAATCCTAGGATAAGGATCAAGGAAGGAGAAATTACCAAGTCTCAGAGATACCAAATCATAGCAGGAAGCATATATAAACAGGATAATCAAAAGATTCTTGCTTGTTGCGTAGATGAATCAGAACATGCAAATTGGTTGCAATTAGCACACATAGGTGCATTAAAGCAACATCATTCAAAACATCGAACATTACAGACTCTGCATAGACTAGGAGTATATTGGCCTTCTATGGAAGCAGATGTCTACAAATTGTGTAAAGAATGCCCTGTTTGTTGTGAAAGACCACCAGTAGAACATGCTACATTATATCACGTGTCTCTCACACCAGAATGGAGTGAATCTTTAGTGACGTACTTGAGGACGAAAACATTCCCTCAAGGAATGACTTTAGTGCGACAACGAAGTCTAGAGCAGGAAGCTCAAGACTATTCACTTATTGGCGATAATCTATACAAACGAGGACGAGATGGATACTTAAGACAATGTGTTCATGAAAGCGATTACTTGAGCGTACTAGAGACTGCACACCAAGGTGTTGCAGGAGATCATTTTGGACCGGATAGGATAATCAAAGCCATCCTCTTTGCAGGATTATGGTGGCCCACTCTTCACATGGATGCGCATACCTATGTAAAGAGATGTGATGTGTGCCAAAGAACTCAGTTTCCTACTCGCAGAGATGAAATGCCATTGAAACCCATGATGGGCGGATGTGCATTTTCTAAGTGGGGTATAGACTTTGTAGGACCCATTAACCCCCCTGCAAAAGGTACACATGTAGAATACATTATTGTTACAAGATATGGATTGCCTATAGAGTTAGTGAGCGATCGAGGAACTCACTTTCTAAACCAGGTCATTGAATATTTGTTACAGGATTTTATGGTGATTCACAAGAAATCCGCACCATATCATCCTCAGGCCAATGGTCAAGCTGAAAGCACTAACAAGATCTTATGTAATGTACTGACGAAACTTGTGAACAACAAACGTCCAGATTGGGACAAACAGTTACACCATGCTGTTTGGGCATATCGAGTGGCCTACAAGACCGTACTCAATGCAACTCCCTTTCAGATGGTTTTTGGTCAGAATGCTGTGCTTCCTTTGGACTTCTTGATACCGACCCTTAAGGTTGCACAAGAACATCAGTGGACCGGCCATGAATTATTAGCAAGAATAATGGACTTGGAACGATTAGGAGAAACCAGGCTGAAAGCAGCAGCAGGAATATACACAGCAAAGAAGCGACAGAAAGCATATTTTGATGCACATGTGAAAGATAAAGGCTTGAAAGAAGGAGATTTAGTTCTAGTATATATGCTGAAACAACACGCAGGGAAGTTAGAAAAGCGAGGTTATGGACCTATGATCATTAACAGACTCTCAACAAGTGGAGCAGTACAATTAGCCACCTTAGAAGGAGACATAATGCCTAATTACATCAGTGGCTGTAGAGTCAGGTTATATCAGGAACCTCTTACTGAGGATATGCTTAGACGATTCATGTTGGCAAAGAAGTGTAAGGAGGAAGAAAATAGAATACGAGCTGAAGCTCAGGCAGAAGCTATAGAACGCATTAAGCGCATGAAGTAAGAAGACTAGGACTAGGGAGAGAACATTATAACCATCTGGAAACATCACCCAGATACCCCATGGCCATGTGTCAAGTAAAGTCAACCACTCATCCTAGCATAGTGGACAGGAGACCATTCATTACAGTTAGGTTAGAGCACAGCAACCCTTGCCAAGAGCTCAGGGCTTTAATTGATTCAGGTGTTGCGACTAGTGCGATTAGATGGTCCCACTATAAGGATTCAGGAATAGAAATGCGGCCAATTGAGGCATACCTCATAGGGCTAGGAGGCATGGAAACCCCTTGCATGGGTGAGGTGGACCTTCCTATCCTCATAAATGAAGTGACCTTGACAGTGAAACTACTAGTGTGCCATGATGATGACCTGATAGAACCCCTAATCCTTGGCCAAGATTGGCTATACGATCACTCAGTGGACCTAAATCTTAGACAAGGCTCCTTGCAGATTGGAACCTTAGATCAGAAGCGAGTGATACCGCTTGACTTCCCTAATGGCATTCCGACTGAGGTTTGTAGCCCTAGACCCCATGAACAACATGCGACGGAAGACCGGAAGATCTTTGGTCAGATCAGTCATGTTACCTCTACACCAACCCATGTGGGCTTGGCAATGGATAATTGTCAATCTAAAGGACGTCAGGAGATTTTCCCTTGGGCTTCCTGCAAACTAGAAGGGGTAACCACCCAACAGATGGGTCAGGAGGGTTACATCAGCGAACAAATGGACACTATCACCTGCGGTTCCCATCCTTCCACGCTTACTGCGGACTGGCCTAGATTAAAAGTACAAAACGGAGCACTTCCTAATGGGCAGGTTTCGCAAGTGTTGGACCTCCCTTCTTTTCCAAAGCAGAGTGTCCATTCGACCTCTCAACCTCAACCACAACAGAGTCAACCACGACGAAGGAACCCAGACCGACGACAACATCAGATGACACAAGGAAGAAAGCTGCAGTCTCAGTATCATAAAGCAAGAGGCACAAGACAAATATGGGTGCCAAAAGGACAGAAGCCACCAACAGATTTCAACAATGCAGACAACGATAAGAAGAAGTCAAGGTAGAAGCAGAGTCAATATTCAACATCTCCTCGACCTTCTTCTACGAATACAAACATTCGACAAATTTGGATCGCCAAGAAGTACCTTATGAACCGACCCACAACCACGCAGATTTGGGTACCCAAACAGTGTATTATAGCTCAACCCTCAAGCCTTGTAATATACACCCCTCAGAAATCTCTTCAACCCTCAATACCACCACATCCGATATCAACTTTTGTCCCTCCGTAGCGACCTATCACCGGATCACAAACTCTTAGGAAGTGGATACTGAAACATATCCAGAAGTCTTCTCCTAACCCTTTGTCTAACATAACTACCACCCCGACTAATCTACAACCTTGTAATAACTCATTCATGACTGAACCTTGTATAAATCCACACACTATAACCCAACATCACCTATAATAACATCTCATCAAAGAACTGCATGCAATATCTGAAAACATATAGGTGTCTAGAGACCTGCACTAGTTCTGCAAGAAGCATTGCATCAATCACATCACAACACTTGGCTACACGGGTTACACATCGGCTATGGAAAGGGATTGCGGTCTCACCTTAATGGGATCATAATTAATTTCCATACTAATGTGCTAATCTTTTGTAGCAGATCTTTTCCATTAGCACGTCAATCATCATGCAAACCGAAGAAGGACCATCTGAAGTTGGAACCAGTATACCCAGGGCTACTATTAGTGATTTACTCGGAGTCCCATCCGACGGCTCCACCGCCAGAATTTCAAGGTTTCCTAGGACCGATGCCTATTGACGATCCTTCTAGAGGGTATACTGAGAAGATTCATCGTAATTCTCACTCGTTTCAAGGGCTACAGGACCCCTGGTGGATGCTGAGTTTATATTTGAGGCTAATTTGACTTTTGATGACCGTACCTGGGGCAAATATCAGTTTCTCTCAAGAGAGTTCGAAGGGCTACAGAACACACAAGACTTAACACATGTATGGGCAAGAGTCGACTTCACAGAGTATTTCAGTGACCCTTTGCCTAAACCTGACTTCTACAGATGCTATTACTTAATCACCACTTTGATAGCTTCAGAGAATAAGGACTTGCCCGAAACTTTTATTTTTCCATCTTTAGTGAACGATCCACCATATAAAAGATTTTATCTTTCTAAAGATTCGATTCGAGCTGCCATCAAGATTCATGGAACCCACACGCCCACAGAGCGAGAAAGGTTAGTTCCAGACCCTATGAAACGTGGGGATGTTACAAAGTGGGAAGAGATTTCGGCGATCACACCTGAGCTTTCAAAACCATTGCGGATATGTATGCAGCATTTTGCTTTCCCAGCTCAGGACAGATTCACAATGCCTCACAAATGAATATGGTTTGGTTTGTATTTATCTTGTATTGGACCCCAGACAGTTGATCTAGCTAGCTGGATCATCGATCAGATGTATTTAGCACAACATAGATGGGAAAGAAAGAAAGTCATCAATGGATGCTGCACACTGACTAGAATTGTATATGTGTGCTTAGCATATGACCTGCTGATCGAACGTGCAATGACAAGCGAGGAGCTGAAAGCATTTAAAGGAACATCGAAGAAAGCTAGGAAGCCTAGCAAAGGAAGAGCAGGAAAGCGAATGAGAGGAACTATCCCCTGCCTTCAGGTGCCAGAATCACCCTCACCACAACCCTCTCCTGAACAGTCTCCAACTGAACCCCCTGTACAGTTGCAATCGACTTTTTTTACTTGTGAATTTCCCTTGGTATGACTCCTTCTGGTTCAGAAAGAATTTAATCTGCTATATTTAAATAGAAATCACAAACATAATTTAAATTTTCTTGGTATTCAGCCATTTCAAACAAAGTTTTTCCTTTTACCCTAGAAATTCGGATATCTTCAACCAAAGGTAACACTTCAAGGAGTAGTTGTTTCCTCAGAGAGCACGGTACGATGAAAGTCGTAGGCCGTGTTCGGAGGGGCCATTCGCATAAGGTTATCAAGACCAGTTACAACGGAGGGCACTACCAGCATAGCCACTACTCAAGCACCCACAGTCCCAGGACCTACCACCACTACAGCAAAAGTTCCCACCACTATTGGTGCGGAAGTTTTGTCTTTTCCGATACCCCATTTAGAAGCAAAACAAGCAGACACCACATTTGATTTTGAGATGCAGGATGTATTTTCAAATGAATTTCAGTTGTCAGAAGGCCAGATCTTCTCTCAAGAATATGAAAGGCCTAGCTACCCTACCACACCGCGAGATCAACTAAAAGGACAATTAGTGTCTAGTTCCGAGGAAGAAAGAACAGAAACCGACGAAGATGAAGGCAATGGCGAAGCCAGTCAGGGAACTCATGAATCCCAAAAACATGTGCAAACAAACGAACAAGGACAACAAACTGACACCCAAGGTGACACGAACACACATGAAGAAGAAACCTTCGAAGCAGCAGCTTATACACTAGCCATCAAAAAGTTATACCGTACTATGGAAAAGGTTTGGGCGTGTAAGAAGTTGACTGACGAAGAGAGCCAAACACTCATAGAACAAGAGCTTGTCTCAGGCGGGTTCGAAGAAGTATACATCAGAGGTTTCAGAGAGCTTGTCAAATCAGTTGGACCCACTGAAGCCTTAAGATATTTGCAGAGAAAACCGCTACTGTAGTATGATCCTCGCAAAATCCGCCTACTAACCAAACCGGGTGAATACATTTGGGTACCCACCGGCGATTAGTCGTCAGAACAGGCTAGGGAAGCACGTCTCGTCACTGAAAGCTCATTGGCAGAGGACACCATTATCATCGACTCCCCACCCCGTACTACCGCTGTACATACCACCACAGTCGTCGAAGTACCGACCACCCCAACCGCTCCTCCATCACCTCCCATCCATTCAGTCCCCCCCATACATCCTCCTTCTCCCAGAACAACATCCTCTTTCTCCGGTGGAGTAGCAGAAGTCGTCCTTACTCCCATTCATCCCACAATTCCTGCACCCACTCAACCTAGTCTACCCCCTAACACATCCACCTTTCTATCCAACCCATTTCTCCATCCATCTTTTCCATCCTTCCCCACACCTCCAAGACCCCTCTTCCCATTCCCACCTCCATTAACATTCTCCCCAGTCTCACCTCCCCGACCCACCGTAACCCCTCTTTCCCCTTTCCACCAAGCCGTCCAAGACAACCCCTCTGTAAATTACTCCTCAACCTTTGTAAATCCTGTATTTACACCCACACACTTACCCACGATCACACCACTATTCACAGTCACCGCACTCGACACCACATCGAGCGATATGGATATATCACCACCCACTGCACCTCCACTCACTTCATTTGTGGCACTACAATATTTAAGCACACCACAATTTTCCACAATCACCACAACATCCACTTTCCCACCCCCATTCCCCGTTCCCTTTGCATCTACACCCACTGCATCTTCACTTAGCACACCATTAATATTATCACCCACCATAGACACAGCATTTTGATAGATGTTCACGTGTATGACGCAAGTAAGAGATGAGTTCACATCTCTTGGAAATAATTATCAGCAGCTACAGAGAACAACCAACGACTTACAGTCGCAGCTTAATTCATTGTCGATTGAGAATGCCTCATTGAATACTCGATACCAAGAATTACGCGAGGCATACCACAAACTAGAAGTAGAAAGTGAAGAGAAAGCCAAAGAGGCCACTATTGATCTTGACAATTTGTTAAGGGCCCAGACAGTTCGCAATGCAACGCTTACACGGAACATGGGCTTACTCAGAAGACACCTAGCAGCAGCAAAGGAAGAGAACCAGCGGCTACAAGAGGAGAACAGAGAAAATTTAGAAGCTGCTCTCGATCATCTAGACGAACCATTAAGTCCTAGCCGGTTCAAAGCAGTGCCCTCCAAATCAATGAAAATGTTGCTCGATGATCACATCAGATTGCTCAATGATTACGATCGAATGAATGAAGAATATCAGAAGCTAAAAGATGATCATAAGCTACTCCAGCTCAGAGCACCTGCACTCCCAGCTCCTGCGGACCCATCTCCTGACATCCTAGAGGAACTCAACACATTACGGGCCCATGTATCAACTCTTGAATCAAGGATAGCTATATATGAAGCACCACCAAGGCCAGATTCCCCACCAGAGCTCCCAGCTGATGAAGAAAATGTAACCATTCCGGTGGAGGAAACCTTTGAAGAAGCCTATGAGCCATAACCCATCCCACGCGGACGCGTCACGGCTGAAGGCCAGACGACTTACAAACTTCCTACTCCCGCATGGATGAAGACAATTGAAGAGCTTGGAACCACCCACTACGCACGAGTAGAGGCGCAGTTGCACGCCATGGCAATGATTGAAGAAAGAATTTTAGAGTTGCCTTACTTTGCTCATTTGGCCACGCGCAGATACATATCCGGGCATGAGTAACAGTACAAACCGTATTTCATGTTAATGGCTGAATACCAGTTGGCCATAGAGAAAGAAACAGGCAAGAAACCATCTCATGCTACTCAATTTGAACCTGAGGATTTGCCACTGGATGTGCAGCAAGGCGAGATCTATCAACCAGATTGGCGTAAAGATCTTTTACAAGAATATCCTGAGATGATGAGTACTTGGGTTAAGGCACCTATACATTTAAAATACAACCCATGTTGGGGACCAGTGCCACGTCGCCGTTCCTGGAAGGCATTTGCGATTAAGATACAAAACAACAAGCAATGCCAGGATTGGCTAAACTACCCATACTTCAGGCCACCTACAGGACCACCCACAATTGGATACATGATGGCCACGATTCGCCACTGGATCCCTTGCTTGAAACACATGGACGATATAGCAGCGCACATGACTATCAAGATATTTGACATGATGCAGATGGTTTTTAAAGTCTTCAGACGCGTCAAGGCACCTCATGTAAACACCCCGGGCTTCGAGCATGGCAATCTAGATCTTGCATACGATATGAGTACAATGCCATCGCTACGGGTGTGTTATGTCTGGCATTGCAGAATTAAATACCTACCGGCATGCTACAAGCAGACCTTCGAAGAAATGTTCACAACCGGTTTTTGGGAATACCATTCAGAAGTGTTCATCAGCAGGCCCACCCACTTGCTTCAATTATTCGCCTCTGAACAGATGGTTTATTCCACACATTATCGACTCCCACCACCTGATGAATCGCAACCAATTAATTGGGAGAAACTCGAGGTAGATCTGGCCCGAGGCATTCGAATATCAGAACACACCCTCGCTCAGGAACTACTCCAAAATTACATCCGACAGACCACACAACAAGGTTCTGTCGAGGACGACAGAAGCGAGAGGGAGGGGGGTGTTGGCAGTAGCCAGAGGCATAGAAGACGCGGAAGCAAGTAAAGAGAGAGCAGGGAGCCAGTCGAATCAAATTTTCAAAGATTATATTTTATAAATATTCTTCAAAACCTCCAATAGTGATTTTCATCACTATTGTAACATATGTAACATAGAAAACACCCTTTTTGTAATTCATAACTCCATTTTGTGCAAGCCGAGGAGTCCTCGAGCTTGAGGAGCTTAGGTAGAATGAGCGTATCAATTTTGGTTATTTTTAGACACCGTTTACCCTCTCAAATAGCGCAAAGGACCTATTTTTTAACTATGTCGGTCACTAGGTGTGAAACCAATCAAAACTATTCTAGAAACTATAAAAAGAGCTAGAGAGCGCATTTTTGAGGTTACTTAGTGTTAGCTTGTTGAGTAGAGAAGAGCTTAGAGCTACTTTGAGTTGTATGAGTGTTCTTGAGCAATAGAGTTGATTTCTCACCTTCCATTGTGTCCTGCTTGTCTCTTCGTAGTGTGTGTGTATGTGTGTGTGCATCTCTATGCTTCTCACCTTCACTCTCACTTCATCTCACATTCACGATCTTCATATCACTCCTATCTCTTCCGCGGACTGACATTAAGGAGGTGGAGCTTCTTAACGTGGTTCTCACCATTGTGCTAGAGCAACACCCATGTATTTCAGTCGAGCCCTATCTATGGCATCTACCAACCAATATCTTCTCTGGTTCTTGTCTAGGTATTCTATTCTTGTCTCGTCTTCCAGATCTTTAGCTCATAAAATTTCATCGGGATTTCTTCTCTTCCTTGGGCAGGTGAGTCCGTTTGAAGCAACAAGTCCAAACCATGGATCAGATAGACTTCCAGTAGGTAGTCGTCTTGAGGTATCAAGTCCCCTCTCAAGACTTGCGTCACTCAGGACTTGCCTCTAGGAGTCGTCACTAACTCCTCAGGGTTTGGTCTCCCTGAGTTCTCTTGTCCCACTAACTCTCCCCTCTCATTGATCAAATTGGGAAATTCAATCACTAAGTAGATGTGACCCATCTTGTCCACGTATGCTCCTCCTTCATACTTAACAACCGGTATGGGCACAATTGTGGCATCCATGGAAGTCACCATCCTAGCCACAGATCTGTTTAAGCCATCCAGGTAGATGGGGATCTCCTGGGCATTAGTAGAAACATACTGTAAGGAAGTGCGGTACTCTCCTTCCACAGTGGTCATGAAGTTTCTACCGGGGGTGGGGCCCTGCATGTCTTCTGAAGCCATGGGTATCTCCTCCTTTGAGTCACTAGAGGTGTCTAAATAGACTGAGCGGTGACTGACTTGAGTGGCACTTCCAACAGAAGATATTACCCTTCTTCGGCTACTTAGCAGCCTTCCTGACCTCAAGTTCATTCACCCTCCTCGGGCTCTCTAGATCTCTAAAAACTCTCCCTAAGTGGCTCTCAGAAAGCGTCAAGTTTGCTCTTCAAAATTCTTCAAATGCTCTGGGCGATACCACTTTAGGCGATACTGCTCTAGGCGATACCAAACAGTCCATGATACGATACCACACAAGCTCATGATATGATACTTGAAAACTAGGCGATACGATATTGTAGCAACAAGCGATACGATACTGCTATTGGCACGATACGATACCGTCTTCTCTGTCGATACGATACCTCCAAGGTGACGATATGATACCAATATCCTGTCATGATACGATACCTATGCACTGGCCGATACAATACCAGGAACTCTCGCGATACGATACTAAAACTGGGATGATACGATATTGAATACCCAGACGATACGATACCTGAGTATTGCACGATACGATATTGCCACTAAGCATGATACGATACTGACCTTCTCACACGATACGATATCACAGCAGGTGGTGATACGATACCAAAATGGTATCGCGATACGACACCGGAATGAGAGATGATACGAAACTTGAGGGCTGCACGATACGATACTAGCAGTTACGCAATACGATACCACATAACTGCACGATACGATACCACATAACCGCACGATACGATATCAATGCAAATGGTGATACGATACCACCAACTTGCGTGATATGATACTAGTATGGTATCGTGATACAATACTGGGACAAGAGACGATACGATACCAAAAGTGGACCGCGATACGATACCACTTTGGTAAAGTGCGATCGCGATACCAACCTGACGATACGATACCACAAGTGGTATCGCGATACCAAGGCTGGTAACTGACGACACAATACTTCGGCGAGTATCACGATACAAGGGAGTTTTTGGTATCGTGATACCAAAAACTCAACCGATCGTGATACTCAAGCCAAAATACCTCAAAAATAAAATTTTTTTGTCCCCCCTTACTCTTCTCTCACCCCTATTCACTTCTACACCCTTGTTTCACAAAAAGAAATCCTCCAAACACTCTGTCCCACCCCGTGATACCGATCGGAACCTTAATCACGTGTAAATGAAGATTTTCATAGCTTTTGAGATTAAAGTTTGTAGGTAACTTACCCTTAGGTTGCACTAATCAAGCCTTGAGGTCACTAGGTGAGTGTGAGGGCTCAGCTTGCGCGATACTGATTCGATGATACAGGTTGCTGCGCTCAGACGATACTATAATGAAGAAGGTGTCAAATGAACTTCAAATTTTTGGTTTTTATACTTTTTGGTGACAGAAACTGAACTACACTAATTTGGCAATTTTTTTTGGGATTTTCTTGGTAATCTTGGCTTACTCCTACTTCACTCCTCTTCTCCTCTTCTCCTAACCTAACCCTAATTCTTCCTTCTCTCCCTTCCTACTAACCCTAAACCTAAGAACTCATTACACACACCTCCAAGATGTGAAGTAACAAGTGCTGAAGTGGTTGACTACTTGCCACTGAACGAGTTCACTTCTACAAGTACGATTTCATCACACTCGAGCTATAACCATCACGAAGGCACCTTGGCTGAGTGTTCCCCGGCAACGGTGCCAAAAATGTGTGTACCTAAGTGAAGAAGACTTAAGGAATTGTGCCAAAGAGACTAAAACTCATTTGCCACACAAGTGTGTATAGTGGGGAATTGACACACGCTTATTTGTCAATCCGATGGAACGACCTAACCAATGTTAAAAATAAAGAAGCTCGTATATATTTTTGCAAACAGGAGTTTCTTCAAGTAAAAGGAAAATACAAAAATGAAAAAATAGAAGCATTTACTTTAGCAAGTAGTGGAGGCCAAAAGAGAATCAAATCAAAAAACTGAACTGTAAGAGGAGTGGCTGTCCAAAGTAGTAGAGAAATGATGGAGAAGAGCTCTCAAACTCATCATGAGAGTTTTTGGTCACTTGGCTATAAAAGAGGCAAGGGAGGACACTCAAGTATAGAGGAAGAAGGCGTGGAAGCCCCCTTGTAGCTACTCCATTTGTTTTGAGTCATTTCGTTCAGTTCACTCTCATAGAGTATGTCCAGCCGCACACCCATTTCTGGGTAGTCTACTTGTGAGAGTCATATCTCTCAATATATGTATCCAATTTTAGTGTTTAAACATTCGTTGGAAATGTCATCTCAACTACTTCTTGTATCTAAAAACAGTTTTATGAAATCCTTTATGCTATGTGAGTTATTCAGTTTTTAGTGAAGTCCAATTTTTAGCCTAACTGAGTGGACATGTAGCCTGTTTTGTATCAACAAGTTGCCAACCCAAATCTACTCCAAATTAAGTGTTGGATAGCTCATTTTAAAGCTGTAGGTGTCTAGTTTGAGTGATCAAAGTTTCAAGTTCATTGTATTTTTCAGTTGGTACCAGTTTTCATTTGAAGGTTCAGCTGTTGGCAAGAGTCTTGATCCTGAGAAAGTCTTCTACACTTTTCGTTGCGTTTAGGAGAGGAATTCTCCAACAATTGGTATCAGAGCATTGGATTTTGAAGAGGCAAAGCATTGGAGCTGAATTAAAGCAAAGGAGAAGCTACAAATCAAGGGGGAGCTTCGTAAAGTCAAGGAAGAGTGCCACACAATTCTTGAGGTAAACTTCAATCTTGGAAGTTTTCAATGGCTGATTTAGGACAAGCTGAGAAGTTAGACAAATATAATTTTCAGTCTGGGAGGTATAGAATGATAAATTACCTTGAAAGTAAAGGTTTACGGAGTCTAGTTAGTGGAGACGATCCACAACTAGTGGACCTTGAAGATCCCAACATTACTCCGGCACAAAGGAGACAATTTGCTGATTGGGAAGAGAGGAATCGAAGGGTGATGTTCCTCATCTCACAAGTTATTTCTAACACTATGATTGGTCATGTGCAAAGCTTAGAAACAGCCAAGGAAGTTTAGGAAGCATTGGAGAAGGTGTATGCTACCTCAACAAGGTCTCGGAGGATGCAACTCAAGAACGAGCTTAACAACATGAAGTTTAAAAGTTCAAACCAAAGCATTAGTGAGTATACATTGAGGATCAAGGAGCTTGGAGATTAGCTAGCATCAGTTGGATGCAAGATAGAAGAGGAAGACATCGTCCAAACAGCCCTCAATGGCTTGAGGAGTGAAGAAAAGTGGAAGCCCCTCATCACAAACATTCTTTATAGAGATGCTCTACCAACATTCGACGAGATTATACCAAATCTTGTGTCTGAAGAGGTAGCTCAACAAGGAGAAGGCAACAAAGGTAACGATAGCCATAGCCAAATGTTATATGGAGGAAGAGGTAGAGGAAGGAACTCAGGAGGAGGTTCGAGAGGAAGAGGAAGAAGCTACAACAACACAAATTTCAACCAACACAACTCGGAGGACAACAAGGACAACTCAAATGACAACACACATGGAAGAGGTCGAGGAAGAAATAGAGGAAGAGGTCGAGGTTCATACAATCCTCATAAAGGTATAACATGTTATCATTGTGTTAAACTAGGACATTATGCAAATGATTGTTGGCAAAAGAATGGAAGGCTGAATGGAGGCAACCAAAGGAGCCAAAATAATTATTTGAGTACATCAAGTGAAGGAGATAAGCAAACCATGCTTGCCATGAAGCATGACTACAACAACTTGAGAAGTGATGACCAAAAATGGTTCATAGATTCTGGTTGCAGCAACCATATGACATGCCAAGGAGATTTATTCACAAAGCTACAAGCTCCAAGTGGAAAAGGATGTGTGGAGACCGGCGATGAAACTCAACACGCAATTGAGCATGTTGGAGATATCAAGTTTGGAGATAGAAAGGTATTGGGTGATGTTCTTCATGTTCCTACTATTGCAAAGAATTTGATTTCAGTAGGACAAATGGTAGAGAAAGGATATCATGTTATCTTCAATGAAAAAGGCTGCTTTATAAAGAATCCAAAAGAAGCATTCAAGGTCATTGCTCAATGAAGGAAAGAAGGTAGGATGTTCACCTTGGACATTCAACAACCACATGGAAAGGTGATGTATATTCAGTTTGGAAACAAGAGGATTGCTGAACTTGATTTGTGGCACAAAAGGTTTGGATATATCAACATTGCCAAGCTCAAGGACATGAGCAACCATGAAGTGGTAAGAGTTATTCCAAGATTCAATGATGCTGGACTACATGAGTTTTGTGAAGCATGCCAACTAGGAAAGCAAACTCGACAACCATTCAAGAAGAGCAACTATGTGGCAAGGAATGTCCTCGATTTGATACACACGGATGTATGGGGACCATCACAACAACCATCAGTGGTTGGTAATAGATATTTTGTCACTTTTATCGATGATCATTCAAGAAAAGTATGGATGTTTTGCATAAAACAAAAATCAGATGTGTTCTCCATGTTCAAGAGATCTAAAGCACAGGTAGAAAAGGAAACAGGACGCTACATAAAGACCTTGAGGTCCGATGGAGGTGGATTATATTTCTCCAAAGAATTTTCAGATTTTCTTTATGAAAATGGCATCAAGAGACAATTTACATGTAGGTACACGCCTCAACAAAACAGAATAGCTAAAAGGAAAAATCGACATATCTCAGAAGTTGCAAGATGCATGCTCAACGAGATGAAGATGCCACTAAACTATTGGGCTGAAGCAACTAGTAGGGCCGTTTATTTGATGAACAAGTGCACAACGGCTGGAGTGCATAATATAACTCCCGAGGAGGTTTATTCTGGTAAGAAACCTGACCTTACACATCTCAAAGTTTTTGGATGTGCGTGTTATGTTCACATCCCTCAAGAACTAAGGACAAAGATGGAGGCAAAGTCTGAAAAATGTATTTTTATTGGATATTCATCGGAGCAAAAGGGATATAGGTGCTACAATCCGATGACAAAGGAGCTACGAGTCTCACGAGATGTGGTATTTGATGAGCTAAGACCATGGTTTGGAGACAAAGGGAAAGAGAAGATTCTTGAAGAAGATTGCGAAGATGATGGAGGTGCTGTTCAAGAAGAATTTCAGCAAACAAGCACTCAAATGTCAGGTCAAGAAGCTTCTACATCACTTGGAGAAAGCTCAACATGGAAGGGGAGACTAAGGAGTCATTCCTTATCACCAACATCATGTTATGAAAGATCTAAGGCTGAAAGCGCTGCCCAAAATAGTGATTCAAATACAATTAGAACCTTGATTGGAGTGAGTGCAGCAAGGAGATGGCTATTGTACCAACTTGACATAAAAAATGCTTTTCTCAATGGTGAACTTCAAGAAGAGGTATACATGAGTCAACCGATTGGATTTGAAGACAAAAAGCATCCAAGTTTTGTTTGTAGATTGAAGAAAGCTTTGTATGGGCTGAAGCAAGCACCACGTGCTTGGAATCAAAGATTGGTCGAGTACCTCACAAGGTGTGGGTATAATCCAAGTAATGCAGATCCCTCTCTCTACATGAAGAAAGAAGAAGGCAAGCAGTTATATATTTGCATATATGTTGATGATCTGATCATAACAGGAAGTAATGTTACAGGAATACAAGAGATAAAAAGAAAACTCGGTAAGGAGTTTAAAATTTCAGATCTTGGTGAGCTAAAATACTTTTTAGGCATTGAGATAGTCTATGGGAAAGATGGCATTTACTTGATGCAAAGAAAGTACCTGTTGGATGTTCTTTTCAGATTTGGAATGAGTGAATGCAAACCACTCACTCAACCTATGGACACAAATGTGAAGCTATGCTCAAATGATGGAGAGAAGTTACATGATGTAACTACATACACGAGTATTATAGGTTCATTGATCTATGCTATGATCACAAGACCAAATTTGTGTTATATTGTTGGAGTTCTTTCTCAATTTATGCAAGCTCCAACAAGTGAACATTTAAATTCAGCCAAACGAGTGCTAAGATATGTGAAGCACACAGTCAATCATGCCTTGTTTTATAGATATGATGAAGAATTGTAGGTAAAGGGATTCAGTGATGCTGATTGGGCTGGCTCGAAGGAAGATAGAAGATCCACTTCAGGTTATGTGTTCATGATAGGTAGCAAACCTATCACATGGAGCTCAAAGAAGCAACCTACTGTTGCACTATCATCTACAGAAGTTGAATATAGAGGTTTAGCCTTTGCAACTTGTGAAGCTATGTAGATTAAGAAGCTCTTGGTTGATTTTGATATGCAGGTGGAAACCATTCCAATTTATGGTGACAACATGGCAAGCATTCACTTGACAAACAATCCAATGTTTCATGCACGAAGCAAGCACATAGAAGTGCATTGTCATTATGTTCGAGAAAAAGTTTTGAGCAAGGATGTGGATATAAAGTTCATTGGAACTAATGACCAGGTTGCAGACATGCTTACAAAGTCCCTAGATGCTTCTAAGCTAAAGAGGTTCAAGGACGACATCAACTTGCAGGATATGGCTGAAGATGCAAGCTCACATGTGAGCTTGAGGGGGAGTGTTAAAAATAAAGAAGTAAGCTCGTATATATTTTTGCAAACAGGATTTTCTTCAAGTAGAAGGAAAATATAAAAATGAAAAATAGAAGCATTTACTTCAGCAAGTAGTGGAGGCCAAAAGAGAATCAAATAAAAAAATTGAACTGTAAGAGGAGTGGCTGTCCAAAGTAGTGGACAAATGATGGAGAAGAGCTCTCAAACTCATCATGAGAGTTTTTGGTCACTTGGCTATAAAAGAGGCAATGGAGGACACTCAAGTATAGAGGAAGAAGGCATGGAAGCCCCCTTGTAGCTACTCCATTTGTTTTGAGTCATTTCGTTCAGTTCACTCTCATAGAGTATGTCCAGACGCACACCCATTTCTAGATAGTCTACCTGTGAGAGTCATATCTCTCAATATATGTATCCAATTTTAGTGTTTAAACATTCTTTGGAAAGCTCATCTTGAGTAATTCCTCTATCTAAAGCAGTTTTATGAAATTCTTTATGATCTGCAAGTCATTCAGTTTTTAGTGAAGTCTAGTTTTCAACCTAACTGAGTGGACAGGTAGCCTATTTTGTATCAAAGAGTTGCCAAACCAAATCTACTCCAAATTGAGTGTTTGATAGCTCCTTTTAAAGTTATAGGTGTCTAGTTTGAGTGACCAAAGTTTCAAGTTCATTGCATTTTTCAGTTGGTACCAGTTTTCAAATGTTTCAAGTTCATTGCATTTTTCAGTTGGTACCAGTTTTCATTTGAAGGTTCAGCTGTTGGCAAGAGTCTTGATCCTGAGAAGGTCTTCTACACTTTTCACTGCGATTAGGAGAGGAATTCTCCAACAACCAAGTGTATGAGGACATGTGCACGTGTGATGGAAAATGAAATGGTTCAGCTTATATGCATGAGAAAAGACTAATCCACCTCTCTAACTCACTGAAATACTGAAAGTGTCTATTGCGATACCACTTACAACAGGTTTCACTAAATCGAGGATTTATCCTAGCTTTGAACTCTAAATATGGCCAATAGCAGGTTCTTTTCAAAGCTCTCGATGAGACGCTTCTATTGAAGGTGACTCCATTTGATTCTGACAACCGTGCTTCAAGTTATGACCAAAATAGTGAATGGCGGGAAACACCCACACTCACTCCACAACTCCTACAGGCTCACACACACACTACAGTAGCTCAAAAATAGTGGGGAGGGGTAGAAAACAGTCCTACACACACATTCCAAGCATTGCACACACATAGAAGATCAAAGAGAAGATGAAAATCTGCAAGAAAGAAGCAAATTCAAAAATCAGGAGCTCTCTTCTTCACAATGGCAAAAAAGTCTCTACAAAGAGTCACAAAGTGACTTATATACATGTGCCCTAAAATTGGTCCTTTCACACAAGAGACCGGCACTTTATTACTAAAAAGTGAATTTCCTACTAATTTACAAGGAATATATTACAATAAGTTGGGATTACACATCTAGAGGACTCCTCTAGTGCATTTACATGGCTTGAGGGAATTTCCTAAGGCTTTGAAGAAGAAAAATGTGCCCATTAATTTGAAAATTTTGGGCTCCCTTTTCATGCCTCTTTGCTTTGCAACATGCATGAATGGACTCAACTAGGAAACTACATATTGTATATTTGGCCTTGTGTTGCATGCATATATAAGACATCCTACAACTTGCTGATAAAGAGAAGTGTCAAATGCATCACTGGAATCCTCAAAGTCAAAATGCTGAAGTAGTTTTTTAACATACTTTGCTTGATGCATAACAATTCCCCCCTCAACGAATACAGATTGGACGCCAAGATAGTAGCTCAAAAGACCAAGATAAGTGACATCAAACTTATGCTGCAAATTAGCCATAAGAATGTCAAGTTTTGCATCACATGGCCCAGTCAAGAGTATGTCATCGACATAAAGAACAAGCAATATAAGATCAGCCCCATTTTTGCATACATAGAGTGTGCTTTCAATTGGACTACATGTGAAGCCAAGAGCAATCAAGTGCTTATGGATTTTCTCATACCATGCACGTGGAGATTGCTTGAGACCATACAAGGCTATATGCAAGCGAAAAACCATATGCTCTTTCCCTTTCATAGAAATTCTAGGAGGTTGCTTCACATAAACCTCTTCTTGCAAATCACCATTCAAGAAGGCTATTTTTATGTCCAGCTAATGCACTTTCCAACCTCAATGGGCAGCCAATGCAACCGTGGTATGAATGGTAGTCATGCATGAAGTAGGTGCAAAAGTTTCCTCATAGTCAATGCCATATTGTTGCACATATCCTTTGGCAACCAATCTAGCTTTGTAGCGATCAATGCTACCATTAGATTTTCTATTAATCCTGTAAACCCACTTTGTACCAATGACATTCTTTCCTTTTGGCAATTCACTATGTATGGAATCCATTTTTGATTGCATAGCACTCATCCATTGTGGATTGCCACATGCATCTTCAAAAGAAAGTGGCTCTTCATTACATGCTATAGCAATAAGAGAATAATAAAAATTACTTGATGCATGGTGAGAGCTTGATCTTTTTCTACCAAGTAAAGGTGCACTCAATTTGTTGTCTTGCAAAGTTTGTTTCAGCCACTTTGGCATACTTTGTGCACTGTTGATAGACATGCGTTTGTTATGTAAAACATCTATAATATGTACATCATGCGTGGGCTGACTTTCAAAGTTTGTTTCAGCCACTTTGGCATACTTTGTGCACTCTTGATAGACATGCGTTTATTATGTAAAACATCTTCAATATGTACATCATGCGTGGGCTGAATTTCATGCTCATTTTCAGCCATATTTTGATGCAAATGTTCAGCCATATGTGGGCTGGAAATTTCTAGCAATTTGTACATTTTTTGGCTGAAAAATTTCAGCCATGTTTGGCTGGAAATTCTCTGCATTTTTAGATCTATTTTGCTCAAATTTTTCAGCCCTTTGAGCCTCAGTTGGCTACTCTACATGGCCATAGTCAAGTGCACCATTTTGGAACAAAGGCATGAGTGTATTGAACACATCTTGTGAGCTAATTGTCGGCTGTTTTTTGCATTCAAGTAGAGGGAAACTAAATTTTCAGCAAATACCACATCTTTACTCACAATAATTGAGTTTGTCAATGGGTGGTACAAATGATATCCCTTACTTTCAGCACTATAACCAACAAGTATACATTTCTTTGCCTTGTCATCAAGTTTGTGACGTTGTTGTGATGGCAGAAGAGCATATGCCAAACAAACAAACACATGCATATGACTAACCATAGGCTTATGACCATTCCCAGCCTCATAAGGGGCGATGACTCTCAATGCTTTTGTAGGGCAGTGATTCAACACATAGTTTGCACACATGATTGCTTCCATCCAAAACTTATCAGGAAGATGCTTTCTTTTAACCGTACATCGTGCCATTTCAAGTAGAGTTCTATTTTTACGCTCAGAAACATCATTTTGTTGAGGTGTATATGGCACCGTACATTGGTGCAAAATACCTCTTTCATGAAGAAAAGCACTAAACTCATGTGACATGTATTCACCACCATGATCCGTGCGTAGAGTCAAAAACTTTTGTGAAGAAAAATTTTCAACCATAGTTAAAAATGCTTTGAAGCAAGAAAATACCTCATTCTTTTCTTTCATAGGATACACCCATGTATGGTGAGTAGCATCATCAATGAAGTTACAAAATATATATGCTTCCCAAAAGATGGATTCTTGATGGGATCACATACATCACTATGAACAAGCTGCAATTTTCTTGTAGTGTGTGTATTGTTGGAGCAAGACAATCAACAAATTGTGATTATACAAAGGGTAGAAGTAAAGACATGAAGAGAAGATTGAAGATCAAGGTCATGAATTGAAGGAAAGAATCAGATAGTAAAGTTCTTTGATCAAATGTACATTAGTTCTATAAGATACTTCAATATACTTGAAGTAATTACGAGTTAGGACTTGTATATATATATAAGTACATGTTTGTAATGGAGAGAGATATAGAGAAGTGAGTTGAGAGGAATTAGTGATGTACATTGTACAAATCATCCATCAGATGTATGAAGAATATAGATAAGTGAAAATTTCAGATTTGGCGGGTCGATCTTCTCTCCCATTCTCCTTCTGTGTTTAATATTTTGAGAAATCCTTTTGCACGTATCTAAGTCCATAGCTAATCTATCTATGGCTAGAATTTGAGAGGCTAATTGTAATCAGGTTGAGAGAATTTAGTTTAGGAACATTCATATGTGATGATGTTCTGAGAGTCGACAAAACTGACGCAGATTTCATGTTCAGAGAAATGAACATTACTCAGTGTGTGGTGTAAAGTTTTATACAAGTGAGGGCTTAAAATCTAAGTTGGAAGGTAAGCCATCTATGGCTAAAAGATCTTGATCAAACGGGTTCGACATTGTGAGAGCTGTAGCTAAGAAGTTGCAGGTGTCAAAGTCGCTACTATAGAGAAGGTGTGTTACACATAGGTAACTTGTTTGTATGATTTCTCAGAGTATACTAAACCATTTGCAGAGATTTAAGTTGGAGAAGGTGCGCAACCTTAAGGCGAAGTAGTCTACAAAGTTTTATCAAAAACTTTACACAAATGATTAGTCAATTAAGGATTAATCTGCAGTAGACTTTTCTGAGAAGTTGAACTTTTCAGAATAATCAATTTTCTGATAAATTGGTGAATGATCTCTAAATTTGATGGAGTCTAAAGTTGATCTTGATATAGAGGTGGTCTAAATTCAAGGTTAACTTGTTCTTTTGGAGATTAATACTCTCCATCAGTGGTATCAGAGCAGGTTGTGTCAAAATTGAAGTGAAGAAGACTCCGACTACTGCAGAAATACAAATCTTTACATCTTGAAGGTGCAAAAGGATAAAGGTTGAAGAAAACTTGAAAGTAGACACATTGAAGCTATCAAAAGGATCAGAAGGAGCGAGATTCAAAGTCAAGGTACATTTATTTCTCATAAAGATTAAAGAGTTGACAATACAGGTAAAGAAATAATGGGAGATAGTCTCCAAATTGAGAAGCTGGATAGAGAGAACTATCTTGCATGGTCAATGAGGATGGAAGCTCATCTTATGAGCAAAGATCTGATGGGATACATCACAGGAGATGAAGAAAAGCCAGAATTTAGATACTCTAGTGTTCCAACTAGAGAGGAGCTTGCAGACTTGAAGAATTGGATGAAGAAGGATGCTCAAGCAAGGAGCATAATCTACATGGCAGTCAATGACTATTTGCTTCCTCACATTAGAGAACTTGAAAGTGCAAGTGATATTTGGAATGCTTTGGAGGAGCATTTCCAAAACACAACCAAATCAAGGAAGGCTTCACTATGGGCAGAATTTACTACCTTCAAGAAGAAGGCCTCACAATCAATCTCTGATTATGTGACAAAGATGAAGGACATTGCAGATTCTCTAGGTGCATTGGATGAAGATATTGAAGAAGACAAATTGGTAAGAAAAATTCTCACAGGGCTAAGAGGAGATGAGAAGTGGAAGCCTTTCATTTTATCTACAGAACTTTCATTAGATCACTTTACTCCTGATTTGAATCAATTGTTAGGTCATATGCTAACTTTTGAGAATGATATCAAAGGAGATGTTGATAAGAGTGCAGGTCATGCAATGTACTCTAAAGACAAGAAGAAAGCTAACAAAGGGAAGCAACAATCAGGTGAAGAAGAAGGTACTTCAAACCAAGCAAATTTCATAAGAGGAAAAGGAAATGGCAGAAGTAGAGGAAGAGTCAGAAACAACAAAGATAATGCAAGAGCTTGTTGGATATGTGGTAAGACCAATCATCTATCTCATGATTGTTGGCACAATAATCTAAATAATAGTAATTATCAGAACTTTAATCAAAGAGCAAGAGGTGGTAGATTTCAGAGAGGAAACTTCAGAGGTAGAGGTGGTAGGAATTCTTTTGGAAGAAGTGGAGGAAGAAGCTTCCAAAATCAATCCTATAATAACACCTACTACAACTATGCATCAGATCAGAAGGAGGACTCGACTCTCATTATGAATGCAACATGTGAAACCTCACATGAGGACATGAGAGTGTTCTATATTGATTCAGGATGTAGTAATCATTTAAGTGGAAATATTGCTTTGATGACTGATTTAGATCATAATGCAATTAACCATACAGTTCAGACAGGTGATAATACAAAGCATAAGGTAAAGTCAATTGGTTCAGTCAAAGCTAAAGATGGGAGCACTCTTCTGAGTAAGGTTCTTTATGTTCCCACAATCCCAAAGAATTTGATCAGTGTAGGTCAAATTGTGGAAAAAGGATATGAGGTAAGGTTCACCAATGATGGAGTTTATGTTGAAGACCCTAGTCAAGGGTATAAACAAGTTGTTACAGGAAAGAAAGAAGGAAGGCTCTTCACATTGAAGGTACAAGGAAATGTTGGACATGCTATGTTCACATATGGAGAGCAGAAGGTGTCAGAATTGGATCTTTGGCACAAAAGACTTGGACACTTTAATGAAAGAGGTATTAAAGAAACGATTAACAATGATTCAGTGCTTGGGTTGCCTAACATTGCAGGTCAACACATGACATACAGATGTGAGGCATGTCAATTAGGTAAGGCCCATAAGCAATCCTATTCCAAGCATGGGTTTATGTATTCAGAAAGACTTGAATTGGTGCATACAGATGTGTGGGGTCCTTCAAAGGACTTTAGTATAAATGGTTCAAGATATTATGTCATTTATGTTGATGATGCTACCAGATGGATCACAATTTATGTGATTAAAGAAAAGTCAGAAGTGTTTAATACATTTAAACACTATCATGCATATGCAGAAAGGATTACAGGTCAAAAATTAAAGAGACTAAGGTCAGATGGAGGGGGAGAGTATTTTTCAAATGAATTCAATGATTACTTGTGGAATGCAGGTATAAAGAGAGAAGTTACTTGCAGGTACTCTCCTCAACAAAATGGGGTAGCAGAAAGAAGAAATAGGACTCTTGTTGAGTTTGCAAGGTCCATGATGAAAGAGAAGAATTGCCCAAATTATTTGTGGGCAGAGGCTGTAAATACAGCTACTTATTTGGTTAATAGATTGCCTTGTAAAGCTTTGCAAGGTATGACACCATATGAAGCTTGGTGGGGTAAAAGACCTACCTTGGATCATTGCAGAATATTTGGATGTTTGGCATATGCATATGTGCCATCTCAATTGAGGCATAAGTTGGAGCCTAAGGCAGAAAAGTATGTATTCATTGGTCATGATGATAAGCAAATGGGATACAGGTTGTGGAGTCCATCCACAAAGCAATTCCTTGTATCCAAGGATGTTACATTTGATGAGCAAGGTACTTGGTATGCAGGTAAATATAATGTACATGCAGATGATGAAGAAGTAGTGGATCAAAGGAAAGGTAAAGCAAAGATTCAATTACTTGATGAAAATGAAAATAATGAAGTACAGGTTGAAGTTGAAGAGAGGCCAAGGTTTGATCCAGAATGTGATGAACCAGAGACTTCAAGAAGTGCAGAAGTTAGGAGGTCATCTAGGCACAAATGGCAACCTACAAGGTATAGCTATGACACCTCATTCTTGACTACTAAAGATTATGCTTATTTGGTAAAAGCAGATGAAGATCCATCTACATATGATGAAGCCAAAGGCAAGAGAAATTGGGAAGAAGCCATGCAAGAGGAGTATGATGCATTGATAGAGAATCAAACTTGGGATCTGGTTCCTAAACCTAATAGCCAGAAAATTATTGGATGTAAGTGGGTTTACAAAACAAAAAGATTTGCAGATGGAAGTGTGTCTAGGTACAAAGCTAGACTTGTTGTGAAAGGGTATGCACAGACATACGGAGTGGACTATGATGAGACCTATAGTCCTGTGGCAAAGATGACAACAATTAGAACCCTCATAGCAATTGCTGCTTGCAAAGGTTGGAAGTCATCTCAATTAGATGTTAAAAATGCTTTTTTGAATGGTTACATTTCAGATGAAGTTTACATGGAGCAACCAGATGGGTTCAAAGATCAAGTGAATCCAAATTATGTGTGTAAGCTCAAGAGAGCTTTGTATGGATTAAAGCAGGCTCCAAGGGCATGTAATTATAGGCTTGTAAAGTTCTTGAAGGATCTTGGATTTCAAGCATCAAAGGCAGATAGTAGCTTGCTAGTCAAAGCAAGTGAAGATGGATTCATTTATGTTTGTATTTATGTTGATGACATAATACTTACAGGAACAGATGATAAAGGAATACAAATGATCAAGAAGCAGATGGAGAAAGAGTACAAAATCAGTGATTTGGGGAACTTGTCATTCTTTTTGGGAATGGAGATTTCTTATACTCAACATGGAGTATATGTGACCCAAGAAAGGTATCTTAAAAATTTGCTAACCAAATTTAAAATGGAAGATTGCAGGGTTGCACCCACACCATTGGAAGTGAACCATAAATTGTCTAGATTTGGAGGAGAAGAATTCAGAGACATGAAGCTTTATCAAAGCTTGGTTGGTAGCTTGATTTATGCTACATTAACAAGGCCTGATTTGTCATATGCAGTTGGTATACTTTCACAATTCATGCATTGTCCTAGAAAGGAACATTGGATTGCAGGACAAAGAGTACTTAGGTACATCAAGGGTACACTCAGAGAAGGGCTGTACTATGGATTTACTTCTGATACAAGAGTGAAGATATATAGTGATGCAGATTGGGCAGGTAATGTGGATGATAGAAGATCAACCCATGGATATTTGTGCTATGTAGGAGACAAATTGATTTCATGGTGTTCTAAGAAGCAACATACAGTTGCTTTGTCATCTACAGAAGCAGAATACAAAGGTATGGTGGAAGCTGCAAAGGAGGTAATATGGCTAAAGACACTTATGAAGAGTTTTGATGTTGTTCAGAGTATTCCTATTATTTGTGGAGACAATATGAGTTCTCTATACTTGGCAGCTAATCCTGTGTTTCATGCTAGAACTAAGCATATTGAAATACAATATCATTTTCTGAGAGAGAAGGTCATTGATAAGGAGATTGAAGTCAAACACACTCCTACAAAAGATCAACTTGTAGATATGATGACAAAAAGTTTAGATGGACCAAAGTTACAGAAGTTCAAAGACATGGCAGGAGTAAAAAGGATGCAGACAATCACAATTGATGATTGAGGGGGAGCTGTTGGAGCAAGACAATCAACAAATTGTGATTATACAAAGGGTAGAAGTAAAGACATGAAGAGAAGATTGAAGATCAAGGTCATGAATTGAAGGAAAGAATCAGATAGTAAAGTTCTTTGATCAAATGTACATTAGTTCTATAAGATACTTCAATATACTTGAAGTAATTACGAGTTAGGACTTGTATATATATATAAGTACATGTTTGTAATGGAGAGAGATATAGAGAAGTGAGTTGAGAGGAATTAGTGATGTACATTGTACAAATCATCTATAAGATGTATGAAGAATATAGATAAGTGAAAATTTCAGATTTGGCGGGTCGATCTTCTCTCCCATTCTCCTTCTGTGTTTAATCTTTTGAGAAATCCTTTTGCACGTATCTAAGTCCATAGCTAATCTATCTATGGCTAGAATTTGAGAGGCTAATTGTAATCAGGTTGAGAGAATTTAGTTTAGGAACATTCATATGCGATGATGTTCTGAGAGTCGACAAAACTGGCGCAGATTTCATGTTCAGAGAAATGAACATTACTCAGTGTGTGGTGTAAAGTTTTACACAAGTGAGGGCTTAAAATCAGTTGGAAGGTAAGCCATCTATGGTGTTGCTCTAGCACAATGGTGAGAACCACGTTAAGAAGCTTCACCTCCTTAATGTCAATCCGAGGGAGAGGTAGGAGTGATATGAAGATCGTGAATGTGAGATGATGTGAGAGTGAAGGTGAGAAGCACAAAGATGCACACACACATACACACACACAATGAAGAGACAAGCAAGACACAATGGAAGGTGGGAAATTAGCTCTATTACTCAAGAATACTCTTACAAGCTCAAGAATAACTCTAATCTCAAACAAGCTACCCTCAAAAATGAGCTCTCTAGCTCTTTTTATAGTTTCTAGACTAGTTTTGACCGGTTTCACATCTAGTGACCGGCCTAGTTAAAAATTAGGTCCTAGAGGCTATTTGGGAGGGTAAACGATGTCTAAAAATAACGAAATTTGGTACGAGTATTCTACCTAAGCTCCTCAAGCTCGAGGACTCCTCGGCTTGCACAAAATGGAGCTATGGATTACAAAATGGGGTTTTCTATGATACATATGTTACAATTAGTGATAATAATCACTGTTGAATGTTTTGGAAAAATTAATAAGACATGTATTTGTTTAAAAGATTGATCCGCCTGGCTCCCTGCTTTGTCCTCACATGCTTCCGTGGCGTCTGTGCCTCTGACTGCTTCCAACACCCCCCTCCCTCTCGCTTCTGTCGTCCCTGACAGAACCTTGTTGTGAGGTCTGCCGGATGTAATTCTGTAGGAGGTCTTGAGCGAGGGTGTGCTCTGATACACGAATACCTCGGGCTAGATCAGCCTCGAGTTTCTCCCAGTCGATAGGTTGCGGCTCGTCTGGTGGTGGGAGCTGATAGTGTGTGGAGTACACCATTCGTTCACAGGCGAATAATTGCAATAAGTGTGTCGGCCTGCTTATGAATACTTCGGAATGGTACTCCCAAAAACCGGTGGTGAACATTTCTTCGAATGTTTGCTTGTAACATGCCGGTAGATACTTGATCCTGCAGTGCCAGGCGTAACACACCCGTAGCGATGGCGTTGTGCTCATATCATACACTAAATCCAAGTTGCCATGCTCAAAGCCCGGGGTGTTGACATGGGGAGCCTTGATGCGCCGGAAGACTTTAAAGACCATCTGCATCATGTCAAAGATTTTGACAGTCATTTGCGCGGCTATATCATCCATAGGTTTTAATCGAGGGAGCCAGTGGCGGATCGTCGCCATCATGTAGCCTACTGTGGGTAACGCGACTGGTGGCTTGAAGTAGGGGTAGTTCAACCAGTCTTGGCACTGCTTA
This sequence comes from Ceratopteris richardii, assembly GCA_020310875.1. NCBI lineage: Eukaryota > Viridiplantae > Streptophyta > Polypodiopsida > Polypodiales > Pteridaceae > Ceratopteris > Ceratopteris richardii. Next base: position 160,036,942 of record CM035428.1, on the reverse strand, counting down.
TTGTTCTGTAGCTTTATAGCGAAGGCAGTCCAAGAGCGGCGTCGTGGTACTGGTCCCCAGCACGGATTAAATTTTAAGTGAAGAGGCGCTTTTACCCACGTGCTCATCATCTCTGGATAATTTTGCAGTAAATCTTTGCGCCAGTCTGGTTGAAGGATTTCACCTCTCTGCGCCCTTGGTGGCAAGTCCTCTGGCTCGAATTGAGTTGCATGCGTCGGTTTCATGCCGGTTTCTTTCTCTATGGTTAATTGATATTCTGCCATTAACATAAAGTATGGTTTATACTGAAGCTCATGCCCGGATATGTATCGTCGCGGGGCCATTTGAGCAAAGAATGGTGATTGTAAAATTTTTTCTTCAATTATGGCCATGGCATGTAGCTGTGCCTCTACTCTGGCCGAGTGTGTCGTTCCGAGTTCTTCTACTGTCTTCATCCACGCGGGGGTAGGTAATTCGTAGGTCATCTGGCCTTCGGCCGTGACACGTCCGCCTGGGATGGGTATCGGTTCATAAGCCTCTTCGAAGGTCTCCTCCACCGGGATAGTGACAGTTTCTTCCTCAGCTGGTAGCTCAGGTGGGGAGTCTGGCCTTGGTGGTGCTTCATAGATGGCAATCCTAGATTCAAGATTTGTTACCTGGGCCCGGAGTGCGTTGAGTTCCTCTAAAACTTCAGGTGCAGGGTCCACAGGCGCTGGTAATTCCGCTGCTACTGGTACCTGTTGTGTTGCAGGTTCTCTGAGCTGTAGCAGTTTGTGATCTTCCTTTAACTTTTGATACTCTTCATTCATACGATCATAGTCCTCGAGCAATCTGACATGGTCGTCTAGCAACATCCGCATCGACTCGGATGGGATTGCCTTGAATCTGCTCGGACTTAGTGGCTGTTCTGGATGATCTAAAGCCGCCTCCAGGTTTTCTCTGTTCTGCTCTTGGAGTCTCTGGTTCTCTTCTTTTGCTGCGGCTAAGTGTCTTCTTAATAAACCCATATTTCTAGTAAGCGTTGCATTGCGGACAGTCTGGGCTCTAAGTAGGTTATCCAAATCCGCGGTGGCCTCTTTGCTTTTTTCCTCACTTTCTATTTCTAACTTGTGATAAGCCTCTCGTAACTCTTGGTACCGGCTGTTCAGTGAGGCGTTCTCAATGGACAACAAATTAAGCTGCGTTTGTAAGTCGTTCATCGTTTTCTGCAGCTATTGATAGTTGGTGCCGAGTGATGCAAACTCATCGCGGACTTGCGTCATGCATGCGAACATGTGTTGAAATGCTGTGTCGATGGTGGGCGATAGTAGTAGTGAAGTGCTAAATGAGGATGCAGTGATAGTAGATGCAGTGGGAATGGGGAGCGGGGTTGGGACTGTGGATGCAGTGGTGATTGTGGAAAATTGTGAAGTGCCTAAATATGAGGGTGCTGTGAGTGTAGTGGGTGGTGGTGAGGTGGGTGGTGATATGTCCATGCCATTGGACGTGTTTAATGTTGTGACTGCGAAAAGTGGTGTGATTGTGGGTGGTTGCGTAGGTGTGAATACGGGATTTACAAACGTGGAGTAGTTTACAGGGGGGATTGTTGGAGCGGCTTGGTGAAACGGGGAAATAGGGGTTAGGGTAGGTTGGGGAGGCGAGACTGGGGAGAAGGTTAGTGGGGTTAGGAAGGGAAATGGGGGTCTTAGAGGTGGGGGAAACGCTGGGAAGGATGAAGGGGTGAAGGGGTTAATATAGGGATGCAGAGGGCTGGGTGTGGGCCTGGTGGTATGAATGGGTAAGGAAGGGGTTGGGGCTATATTGCTTTGTACAGGTGTGGATGTGGGGAAAGCAGGTGGGTGTGCGGGTGATACAGGATGGGTTGGTGAAAGATGAGGTGAAAGAGGAGTCGAAGGGGTGGAGGTTATTTCGAGGATTGTAGTGGTATGTACAATGGTGGTACGAGGGGGCGAATCTACAAGAATGGTTTCTGCGGTTACTGAACGTTCGGGGGCGAGGCGTGCCTCCCTGGCTTGTGCTGACGATTGGGCTCCTGTTGGTACACGAATATACTCCCCGGGTTTTGAGAGTAGTCGCACTCGGCGGGGATCAAACTGTGGTAGTTGCTTTCTTTGTAAAAACCTGAGTGCTTCATGGGAGCCTACTGATTGGACTAACTCCCTGAACCCTCTAATATATGCGTCTTCAAATCCTCCGGAGATGAGTTCCTGTTCAATTAATGCCTGGCTCTCCTCTTCAGTTAACTTCTTTCGTGCCCAGACTTTCTCCATGGTACGATATAATTTCTTTATGGCCAATGTATACGCTGCGGCTTCGAAAGTTTCATCTTCATATGTGCTGGTGTCGCCGTGTGTGTCAGTCTGTTGGCCTTGGCCCTCTGCCTGTTCGTCGGGTGAGCCCTGGCTGGCTTCATCGTCGCCTTGATCGTCGTCTGTTTCGGTTCTTTCTTCTTCAGAGCCCGACACAGCTTGTCCCTGTGGCAAGTCTCGCGGCGTAGTCGGGTAGCTGGGACGTTCATATTCCTGGGAGAACAGTGGTGCTTCTGAATACTGAAACTCGTTTGAGAATGCATCAGGCATCTCAAAATCAAATGTCGTGTTTATGGGGTCGGTCTCCATATGTGGTATCGGAAAAGAAAACGCTTCCGCACCAATGGTGGTGGGAGCTTCTGCGGTTGTGGTTGGGGGTTCTGTGGTGGTAGCTGCCGGAGGTGCAGCAGTACTAGTGGTGGCCTCTGTAATCACCGGTCTGGACAACCGTATGCGAATAGGTTGTACCGTGGGCTCAGCTTCTGTCTGTGGTCGCTCGGGAGAGGGTTGTGGTGACGGCGACTCTGGCACTTGGAGGCAAGGGATGGTGCCTCGCATGCGCTTACCAGCCCGTGTCCTACTGGGCTTCCTAGCTTTCTTCGCTGTGCTCTTGAATGCCTTCAATTCCTCTCCTGTTAATGCACGCTCGATGGGCAAGTCATAAGCCAAACACATATACACAATTCTTGTGAGGGCACAACATCCGTTAAGCACTTTTTTACGCTCCCATCTGTGCTGTGCCAGGTACATCTGATCTATGATCCAGCTAGCCAGATCAACTGTTTGAGGTCCCGTACATGCCAAATATAATCCGAACCATATTTTTTTGTGTGGCATGGTAAACCTGTCCTGAGCTGGAAATGCAAAATGTTGCATGCATATTCTTAATGGCTTTGACAACTCAGGTGTGATGGCCGAAATCTCTTCCCACTTCGTGACATCCCCACGTTTCATCGGTTCTGGAATCAATCTCTCTCGGTCTGTGGGAGTGTGGGTTCCATGAATCTTGATGGCTGCTCTGATTAGGTCCTTAGAGAGATAAAATCTCTTGTAAGGTGGATCATCCACTAGGGTAGGCAAGATGAAGGTTCCTGGGATGTCCTTATTCTCTGATGCCAGTAAGGTAGTGATCAAGTAATAGCACCTATAAAAATCTGGTTTGGGTAGAGGATCACTGAAATATTCTGTGAAACCGGCTCTGGCCCAAACATGAGTTAAATCTTGGGTGTTTTGTAGGGCTTCGAATTCTCTGGAGAAAAACTGGTACTTTCCCCACGTGCGGTCATCAAAAGTCAGAGAGGATTCAAATATAAAGTCTGCGTCCGCAAGGGGTCCTGCCAGGCCCTGAAACCAATGAGAGTTCCTGTGTATCTTTTCGGTGTAGCCCATAGGGGGGTTATCGATAGGCATGGGTCCTGGAAATCCCTGAAATTCCGGCGGTGGAGCGGTCGGGTGGGACTCTGCTCGTAGCACGTTGAGTGGTACTGCTGCTACACTGGGGCCTGCTCCTGATGTTCCTTCGTCGGTTTGCATGGTGGCTGGTGCGCTAGTGAGAAAGATCTGCTACAAAAGATTAACACATTAGCATGGAAATTAATCATGATCCCATTAAAGTGAGACCGCAATCCCTTTCCATAACTGATGCGTAACCCGTGTAGCCAAGTGCTGTGATGTGAGGGATGCAATGTTTCTTGCAGCACTAGTGCAGGTCTCTAGACACCTACACATTTCAGATCATGCATACATTTCTTGAAGCGATGAGATTACGAGTGATGTGTGATGATGGTGGGTGAATTTTTACAAGGTTTAAAGGTTAGTGATTTAGTACAAGGTTGTAGGTTAGTCGGGGGGTAGTTAGACAACGGGTTAGGGGAAGACGGTTGGACACGTTTCGGTATCCATTTCCTAAGAGTTCTTGGATGGGTGGTGGGTTTCTGCTGAGGGGTAAAAGGTGGTAACGGGTGTGGTGGTATCGAGGGATGAGATGAGTTATAGGGGTTATATATTACATGGCATATGGGTTGAGCTATGATACATGGTTTGGGTACCCAAATCTGCGTGGGCGTGGGTCTATGGGTAAGGTACTTCTTGGCGATCCACATTTGTCGGACGCTTGGACCTGTAGAAGAAGGTCGAGGGGATGGTGGATATCGATTCTGTTTCTGTACTGCCCTTTTTTTGTCGATTTCTGCTTGGCTGGAGTTCGTTGGTGCTTTTTGTCCTTTCGGCACCCATATTTGTCTGGTGCCACTTCCTTTGGGAGGCCTAAACTGCTTTCCATGTTGTTTCCTCTGATACTGTCGTCGGTCTGGGTTCCTTTGTCGCGGTTGACTCTGTTGTTGTTGAGGTTGAGAGGTCGGATGGACACTCTGCTTTGGAAAAGAAGGGAGTTCCAACACTTGCGTGACCTGCCCATTAGGAAGTGATGTCTTTTGTAACTTTAATCTAGGCCAGTCCGCAACAAGCTTGGAAGGATGAGCACCGTAGGGTGTCGTGCTCATTTGGCCGCTGATGCAACCCACCTGACCTCTGATTGTGCCCTTCTGCCCTTGCTGTTGGGTAACTGTCTCTTCTAGTTTGCAGGAAGTCCCAGGGAAGATCTCCTGTCGTCCTTCTGACTGACAACTGTCTAGAGCCAAGCCCGAGTGGGTTGGTGTAGACGTAACGTGACTGGTCTGATTAAAGATCTTCCGATCTTCCGTCGCATGCGTTTCGTAGGGTCTAGGGTCACAACCGTCAAGCGGAATGCGGTTAAGGAAGTCAAGCGGTATCACTCGCTTCTGCTCTAAGGTTCCAATCTGTAAGGAGCCTTGTCTAAGATTTAGGTTCACTGAGTGATCGTATAGCCAGTCTTGGCCAAGGATTAGGGGTTCTATCAGGTCGTCATCATGGCACACTAGTAATTTCGCTGTCATCGTCAAATCCTTAATGAGGATAGGAAGGTCCACCTCACCCATGCAAGGGGTTTCCATGCCTCCTAGGCCTATGAGGTATGCCTCAATTGGCCGCATTTCTATTCCTGAATCCTTATAGTGGGACCATCTAATCGCACTAGTCGCAGCACCCGAGTCAATCAAAGCCCTGAGTTCTTGGCTATGGTTACCGTGCTCTAGCCTAACTGTAAGGAATGGTCTCCTGTCCACTATGCTAGGATGAGTGGTTGACTTTACTTGACACATGGCCATGGGATGTCTGGGTGGTGTTTCCAGATGGTGATAATGTTCTCTCCCTAGTCCTTGTCTTCTTAGCTTCATGCGCTTAATGCGTTCTATGGCTTCTGCCTGAGCTTCTGCTCGTATTCTATTTTCTTCCTCCTTACGCTTCTTTGCCAACGTGAGTCGTCTAATCATATCCTCAGTAAGAGGCTCTTGATATAACCTGACTCTACAGCCACTAATGTAATTAGGCATTATATCTCCTTCTAAGGTGGCTAACTGTACTGCTCCACTAGTCGAGAGTCTGTTAATGATCATAGGTCCATAACCTCGCTTTTCTAACTTCCGTGCGTGCTGTTTCAGCGTATACACTAGAACTAAATCTCCTTCTTTTAGGCCTTTATCTTTCACATGCGCATCAAAATATGCTTTCTGTCGCTTCTTCGCTGCGTATATTCCTGCTGCTGCTTTCAGCCTGGTTTCTCCTAATCGTTCCAAGTCCATTATTCTCGCTGATAATTCATGGCCGGTCCACTGATGTTCTTGTGCAACCTTAAGGGTCGGTATCAAGAAGTCCAAGGGAAGCACTGCATTCTGACCAAAAACCATCTGAAAGGGAGTTGCATTGAGTACGGTCTTGTAGGCCACTCGATATGCCCAAACAGCGTGGTGTAGCTGTTTGTCCCAATCTGAACGTTTATTGTTCACGAGTTTCGTCAGTACGTTACAAAGTATCTTGTTAGTGCTTTCAGCCTGACCATTGGCCTGAGGATGATATGGTGCAGATTTCTTGTGAATCACCATAAAATCCTGTAACAAATATTCAATGACCTGGTTTAGAAAGTGAGTGCCTCGATCACTCACTAGCTCTATAGGCAGTCCATATCTTGTAAAGACATTTTCAAATAAGAATTTTGCAGTTGTGTGTGCATCATTCTTTTTTGTGGCTTTTGCCTCTACCCATTTTGTCAGATAATCTGTAGCGACAATAATGTATTCCGCATGTGTGCCTTTTGCAGGGGGGTTAATGGGTCCTACAAAGTCTATACCCCACTTAGAAAATGCACGTCCGCCCATCATGGGTTTCAATGGCATTTCATCTCTGCGAGTAGGAAACTGAGTTCTTTGGCACACGTCACATCTCTTTACATAGGTATGTGCATCCATGTGAAGAGTGGGCCACCATAATCCTGCAAAGAGGATGGCCTTGATTATCCTATCTGGTCCAAAATGACCTCCTGCAACACCTTGGTGTGCAGTCTCTAGTATTCTCAGATAATCGCTCTCATGAACACATTGTCTTAGATATCCATCTCGTCCTCTTTTGTATAGATTATCGCCAATAAGTGAATAGTCTTGAGCTTCCTGCTCTAGACTGCGTTGTCGAGCTAAGGTCATTCCTTGAGGGAATGTGTTCGTCCTCAAGTAAGTCACTAAAGGTTCACTCCAGTCTGGTGTGAGAGACACATGATATAATGTCGCATGCTCTACCGGTGGTCTTTCACAGCAAACACTGCATTCCTTACACAACTTGTAGACATCTGCTTCCATCGTAGGCCAATATACTCCCAATCTCTGCAGAGTCTGTAGTGTTCTATGTTTTGAATGATGTTGCTTTAGTGCACCTAAGTGTGCTAATTGCAACCAATTCGCATGTTCTGATTCATCTACACAACAAGCAAGAATCTTTTGATTATCTTGTTTATATATGCTTCCTGCTATTATTTGGTACCTCTGAGATTTGGTAATCTCTCCTTCTTTGATCTTTATCCTAGGATTCTTGGGTCCGTATGTGAGAATAGGGACAAAAGGCTTAGCCCATTCTGGAGCTATCTCAAGGTTAAACAAGTATGCATCTGGTAGATCATCCGCTACTCCTTGAGGAGCTTCTCCTGAGGTTAATCTTGAGAGGTGGTCAGCTCTAAGATGCGTCTTTCCTTTCCTAACTACCACTTCAAAATCATACTCCATGAGCAGTAGAAACCAACGTATCAGTCGTCCTGTGTTACAAGGTTTGTTGACTAAATATAATAGGGCTTGATGATCTGTAAAGAACTTGAATTTGTTGGCCAACAAGTAGTGCCTAAACTTCTTTACAGCGTAGATCATCCCTAATCCCTCTCTTTCCGTCGTGGTGTAATTTCTTTCTGCTGCGTTCAATTGTCTGCTAGCGTAAGCTATGGGGAGATCTATGTTACCTTCACTCGTGGGTTGTGCTAACACACATCCTATGGCGTAATTGGATGCATCCACATGTACATGGAATGGCTTACTCCAATCTGGGGTAGTCAATATAGGTGCTGAGCACAAGCGTCGTTTGAGTTCATTAAATGAATTTTCGCATTCATCTGTCCACTCAAAATTGGTCAAAAGAGAGTACAAAGGCTTGGCTATGATTGCATACATGTGTATGAATCTCCTATAATAACCGCAATGGCCCATAAATGCCTGTACCTCTTTCACATTAGTTGGTCTAGGTAATTCTGCAATTACCTTCACCTTTTCCTCGTCCGTAGAGATTCCATTTTTTGACACAATGTGTCCTAGAATTTTGCCTTGTCTGACCATGAAAACGCATTTTTCTGGGTTCAAACAAACCTGATATTCTCGACATTTGTCAAATATTTGTCTTAACTCTGGGATATGTGTCTGCCTTACATTTGAATGAGCACATAAGTCATCGACGTAAACTTCCAAGTTCTTGCGTAAAAATTCCTTAAAAACATGACACATGAGTCGCTGGAAAGTAGCGGGTGCATTTGTCAAGCCAAATGGCATTACGCGAAATGCAAATATGCCCCATTCTGTGGCAAAAGCCGTCTTGTGTTGGTCTTCTGGAGCAATGGCTACTTGGTTATAGCCTGAGAATCCATCAAGAAAGCTGTAAACTTCCTTGCCCGCAACTCTTTCGAATAGATGTTCCGTGATAGGAAGAGGATAGCTGTCTCTAATCGTGGCGGCATTAACTTTTTTAAGGTTAATACACACACGCAATTTTCCATTCTTCTTGGGCACAACCACAATGAGGGATACCCATTCGGTATGCTCAATTTCGTAGATAAATCCTGCTTCTATCAACCGATCTATCTCTTCTTTAATCTTCGCAGCGTAGTTATCGTTGTACGTGTACGGTTTCTGTTTTGTCGGTTTCGCATCTGGAGTCATAGGGATTCTATGAGAACATATATCTGGGTCTACTCCCTTCAAATCTTTGTAACTCCAAGCAAAAACATCTCTATATTCGCGCAATAGGGCAACTAGTTCTTCTTCTTCTTCTGTCGTCAAATCATGCCCTATGTAGGTACATTTTTCTTCTTCTCCTTCTATGGCAACTATTATTTTCTTGGTTTTCTCTCGGTTATCATATACTTGTCCGTCATTCTCTTTTCTATTAGGCATTCGTACCATGATTCTTCTATCGTCGATTTCGTATTTCTTGAAATTCTCGGGTACTTCAAACAAAGATTCTTCTTTTTCCGACATGGTTTCTTTCTTCTTTCTCTTCTTGCCTTCACTCTTAGCAGTCACTTCCGTGGCTAACCTTACCTCGTTCGTAATTTCCTCGTGTCTCTGAGTGTGAGTCTCTACTTCGTAGAAATATTCTTCCTCTGATGCAAAGGGTGGGTCCATGATAATTGATTCTAAATCAAAATCGCTTGCGTCCTCAAATGCATCAGTGTTAGGTTCGCACTCTTCTAAAATTGCATCGCACATGATTGGCTCTATCGTGAAAACTGAAATGTCATAGCCATCCTCGTCACAGTGGGGTGTCCATTGTTCTTCATTGATGGCTACGTCCATTGTTGCTAGTATTTCCGCCCAACCATGGGGTTCAAACTCCTCGTCAGGGAATACTACAGGTGCATAGGCTGGATCTTGAAGGGTTCGTGAATGTTGTTCCGCACCTAAGGTCCTTGCTTCTAAACGTTCTTCCTCTTGTTTGGCTACTTTACACATCCATAAATGGGTATCCTCATGCAACCAAGAAGGATCTGATTCTAATGAGTGCACGGATTCCGTCTCTACTGGTGTCTTATGGATGGTATTCCATTGTATTGGGGGTACATCTCTGTGTGAATAGTCTTTAAGATTGACTTTGGTAGTCACTCCTAAATGTTGCAAGTACAAAGAATTAGTTCCCCAATCTTGTACAATTTGCAACTGACGCATGAATGGTCGTCCCAATATCATCTCATATGCATGATTTTTCGCAAAGTCGCAAATGGCAAAGGTATGCTCAAATTCTACACCGCAAGTGGTGAGAGATATGCCTTCTAGTAAGCCTAATGGTTTTTCTATGTGTCCATCAGCCATTTGTAGCTTCATCCTAGTGGGTCTGAGTGCTGGCTTACCCCAACGTTTCCATAGGGAGGTAGTAGCGATAGCTACTCCGGCTCCTGAATCTAAGATGGCTTTCGTGGTGTAGCCCTGATGGGTTATTGGAAGATATGTGTTACCTTCCTCTCCTTCGCTTACGTCTCCGATCTTTTCCACGGGTATCTCTGGTACCTTCTTCCGTGATCCTATCTGAGAGGGTGTGGTAGCTAGCTCAGGGAATTGATTTGCTACGTGCTTCCACAATTCTGGTTTTACTTTTAACAGTTCCTCCAGAGTGAGATTACACTGTACTTTAGTATTCTTGATCACTTCCGTGTTCCTAGGGATCACTGAGTCTTCATTCCTCACTATTATCGTGGGTGCTCTCATACTAATAGACTTTGCTTCCCAAGGTCCTGTGAACTGAGGTAATTCTTGTAAAGAATTAGATTCAAATCCTGTGGGTTCACTCAGTCGTTCCACCTCTACATCATCATATATAGAGGGGATGTCTTGGGGAAATTGTTCCTGCAAGTCGTCTATTTCTTGAATAGGAGGATGAGTTCCTTGTTCTTTTCTCCATTTCTCTTCTTGGATTTCTCTCAAAAATTCGTGTGAGTACTTATGTATGGAAGATAGACTATCTTGACTCTCTGTATTGGGTACTTGAGACAGGGATGGTGGATTCCTTTTCGGTGTCTCTGGGATAATAGGGTTCCTATGCTGATCCTTTTTCTCTTTGCTTTCAATCAAGTGTTCTAGCCTCTCCATTAGTCCTTGAAAGTGTAGTTCTGGTTTTGCCATGTTGTTCCAATTAAGATATCGAGAGGCTTCGAACAAGGCTTGTGCTAACTCTACCATCTTCATGCAAAGTTTAGTTCTCTCAATCTCTAGGTCAGCTCGAGGGTAGTTTTTACTCATTTCCGTTACTTGAGGTCCTTCTTTTATTCTAGCCTGATATGCACGAAACATCATGTCTAGATCTTCCGGTATGGGTTCCGCTAAGACTGATCCTGATTTCTGAGCTGGGATTTCTTGGTTTGATTCTTGTGAAGCCAATTCTTGTATTTTGGCTCTAGATTCTCTTAAACTTCCTTCCAACTCACTTATCTTTTTACTCCATTTTCTCTTCATCCTTTCTCTGGACTCTTTCCAAGATTTCGTCTTTTTGCTACTCGATTCCGCAACTTCACTAGTTTCGGCTATTTTCTCATGATTAAGCTGTTGGTTTTGTAAGAGTGTCTGGGCTCTGGTTATAGCTTGGATAGGCACGTATGTAGGGTTGGATCCATCTACGTTGTTTACAATACCTATCACGTTGATCGATGTCACATTTGATGTGTTAACTGGGTTCTTAGGACAATCTTTGATTATGTGTTCTTTGCCACAATCGGCGCAAAAGCCTTGGATGCTATAGTACTGCGATTGCCTTACTATTGGGGGATGTGGACAATCCTTTATGAAATGGTCTCCTTGGCACCTAAAGCATGGTCCTCTAGGGCCCTGTGGTCTCTGTTGTCTCAATTGGGGCCGTGGGTTTGGGTTTGCGTACATCACATTAGTATAGTCTGGCTCCCAACTAGGTTCCATTGGTGGACTATCATACTGATATGTCTCCACATGCTCTGGTGACTCCGTGTAATAGGCGGGTGGACTAGTTACATGAGTAGAGTCAAAACTGTTTGAGTTCGGGTCACTTTCGGTGATCAGGGGTGAAGAAGGCACTAAGGCCCTACTTAGGTTCTCTTCTGCAGCCGCATATTTGACCGAGATGACATTCGCTGGTGGGGGTGGCTGCTGAGCTAAGACAGGTTGAGGTCTTTGTTGAGCCTGGTATGGGTAGTTCTGGGGAGGCCTATAGTAATAAGGCTGAGCATTGTATTGGCCTTGATACCTACCTGGCTGCTGGTATGCTTGCGGGTAGTTCTGTCTCACAGCTTGTTTGTTGTACGGGCAGTCCTGAGCCGTATGATTCGTGTATCTTCTCTCAATTGTACAATATTGGCCACTAGGGTTGGCGTGAGGTTGAGGTGCATTGGGGCACATGTTTGCCAAATGATTTCCACCACAAGTGTAACAACGTACATTTGTAGGTAGCTTGGGCACCTGTTTACTAGAAACTCCTAGTTTTTGGGCCACTTTTTCTGCTAGATCCTCTATCGAATTAGACAATTTTGTGGATGCTAGAGAAGAACAATCTGAGTCCTTATAGACCTTTGAGAGTTCTAATTCATCTCCTAAGTTGTCCTCAATGTCTATACATATTCTTACACACTCCTCTAGCGTTCTGGGTTCTTTTAGGTACACATAAGAGCGTAGTTTAGCGCTCAACAAGCCATCTAGGAACAGTGATACTTGTTTGGCTTGTGAGGGTAGCTCTTGCATTGGGCATCGTTCAACATATTGTCTGAATCTACGACCTGCCAGTCTTACTGTTTCCTGAGGGGTTTGCTTAAAACTATGAATCAACGAAGACGTGTCATGTCTAACCCCACTTTTAGAGAATTCAGTGATGAATGACTCTAAAAAGTGATGGATGTCTCTGAATTGCCTTTGTTGCAGTGGTTGGAACCAAGTTAAAGCGGTATTCTTTAACGTTAGTCCAAATGCATTGTACTGCGTGAACATATCTTCAACTTGTTCTGCTCTTAGTACTTGCTTGAATTCTGCAACGTGGTCATAGGGATCTCCTGTCCCATCAAAGTAATTCTTCATGGATTTTACTAATTGAGTGGGTCTCAATACTCTTGCGTGTTCACGTGGTCTAGGTAGAGGAAAATCATCTCTACCACCTGGTACTCCATGTTCTCTTTGTCTATCCGTCCTATTAGTGTTCGTGGTTGTTCTATCTCTCCCTATGGGGTGAATGAAGCTTACTTCCGGTCTCTCGTGATTTCCTTCTCTTTGATTTCCATGGGCTGAGGATGTTCCTGCCCCTTGTTGATTTGCATTCATGTTTGTTCGGGATGGAGGGAATATCAATTCACCTCTCCATGTGTATGTGTTTTTAGCGCGCTCAGGCACCACAAAGACTCTTTCTGAAGTCTCATCCAGGTATACAACCTTTCCAGGTGTATCTGGGTCCTTGAATTCATAGATTGTAATGATGCCTACCTCACCAGGGTTTTCCTTTCTGTACCTCCAAAAGGCTTCGTCTGTCTCTTTATTTACGAACAACTCTGTGCTCCTGTTATCTTGAGGGATCCACTCTGGGATGATTACTCTTGTTAATACGGATTTCCCTCTCGGTGTTCTAGGTTCTTCTAACGGTTCTTTTCCTTGAAATTTCCCTTCTGTCTCTAATTGGATTGTGCCAAACTCATTAGTATCGTTTGGCTGCGTACTCAAGATATACATGGTTCATTCTTTGTCTATGTAAGCGTCTCTCTCAAATTTCACCACTGGTCTTTCCAATCCAATGGGTTGATCAGGATTGTGCAGTTGCACCACTTGCCTCTGCAAACCATCCTCATAGATGCGAGCACCTAATCGGTTGGTTCGGAGAAACTCTAACTGCGTTCTATAGGGTCCTTCAGGTTTTTCTAAGTGTGCTACATTAGACCCTCCTGCTGGTCTGTCTGTGCTAAATGCCATTTCTGATTCACTTGATTCTGAGCTCAACTCGTAGGGATAACTACTGTTCAATTGCTGAGCCCAAGATCGTGCAGTGGTTCTTACACTAGCCTCCGATGATCTAAGGCTTCTTCTGTCCGACTTACCTATATGTTTGCCCGATCTAAGGTTCATTAATTTTTTTCTTCTTGTACGCTCAATTACACACTTAGATCGTCAATGGTTCTTTGTGATCAATTCTTGGTTCCTTTTAATTTCTCTTTGGATTCTTGTCTTAATTTATGCGTCAGGAATTTGACTTTCGTGATGATTTTAAGTTTTCGTTCCGTCAGACTTATGTTCTTTTCTTTAGGTTTTCGCGTCACACACACCTTTACTTTAAGTCTTAGACTTGAAATAATTAAGTATCTTAAACTTGAGGCGTTCCTATCGACTTAAATCCACAATGCTAACGTTTTAGCCTAAGCTAAGAATTGACTGAGGGGGTTGAGTAATCTTCCAACCTCGAGTCGGCTTTTCTGGTTGCTCTGATGTCCTGTTGCCCAAGAAGCCGTGCTTCCCAAGCCTTGCTGTCCTCACTGCCTTGCTCGCTTGCCTTTGCTTGCCCTTGCTAGACCTGGAAAATTCCAATACTAGACCAATTCACAAGATGATTAACACTTGAGTATATTCACCTTTTAAGCTCAAATTTTCAATGTGTGCCCCCCTGACTTCCTAGTCCCAGACTAGGTGAACCTCAAATTAGCCTATCCAAAGATAGACGTATGATTTATGAACAAAACAGTTGAGGTCACGTAGTACTCGTCACGAGCTTTCTAACGAGCTATTAAGCTCAAAAAACGGACTTCGGATGAAAAAGTTATGAGCGTTCAGGCCCTGGGGGGTAAAAACTGACAATCCAATTTTCCTTCAAATATGAGCTAAGGGGTCTCCTATGAGTCTAATGGTCCAAAAATTTTCCAAAAATACCCCCAAATTTGGTCAAAAATTGAAGTCCAAAATTTGTGATGGGGGTGGGCAATCGCGATGGTCTGGGACCGTCGCGATGGTCCGAGCGAACCGTCGCGATGGCGTGGAACTTGGACAATCGCGATGGCCCGAAAAGGCGAACCGTCGCGATGGCCCGAAGTGAACGATCGCGATGGCGTGAGGTCGAACCGTCGCGATGGCGTGATCAGGTGGACAATCGCGATGGCGCGGTCAACGGTCAACGGTGGACAATCGCGATGGTCCGAAGTGAACCGTCGCGATGGTCCGCGATGCGATGGCTTGAGCCAATCGCGATGGTCCGAATTTGGGCTGTCGCGATGGTCCAAAAATTGAACCGTCGCGATGGTCTATCGTGACACGTGGCACTGTCGTGGCGATGGCATGAGCCAATCGCGATGGTCCGGGGTCAAATGAACCGTCGCGATGGTCCGACTGGACCGTCGCGATGGCTCAAGTGAACCGTCGCGATGGTCCGAAAAAGCGAACCGTCGCGATGGTCCAGCCGAGCCGTCGCGATGGCGTGAGCCTATCGCGATGGTGCGACACAATCGCGATGGTCCGAGCCAATCGCGATGGTCCACCAAACAATGAATTTTCAAAATGCAACTTTGGTTCCGTGTATGCGCAAGGGTCGCCTATCGAGTGGTGTGGTCGCCTACCTCAAAAACCGAAAAGTGCAGACCATCGCGATGGTCCGCCACACTCGGAAATCTCTGACAGAAAGCACATTTTTTACCTTTTGGATGCTTTCCTGATGCTCTGAAGCTCTGTACCTGCAAGAAAACTCAAGAAAACACAAGTGCATACAAGCGCAAAAACTCTCTCTCGCTCTCTCGCACGCACAAATGAGGGGAAATGAGGTGGATGGGTGGATATTGTGAATTTTCTGATTTTTTTGGAAATGGAGATGATGATGCAATGATGAAGATGGAGTGTGGGGAAGGTGGAAAACACTAAAAATTAAGTAAAAACAACAACAAAAACTGAGATTTTTACCTTCCAACGCCACTTCTTGCTATACTCTTACCATCACACATTCGTCCTAGACTCGATCCCCGGCAACGGCGCCAAATTTGGTGTTGCTCTAGCACAATGGTGAGAACCACGTTAAGAAGCTTCACCTCCTTAATGTCAATCCGAGGGAGAGGTAGGAGTGATATGAAGATCGTGAATGTGAGATGATGTGAGAGTGAAGGTGAGAAGCACAAAGATGCACACACACATACACACACACAATGAAGAGACAAGCAAGACACAATGGAAGGTGGGAAATTAGCTCTATTACTCAAGAATACTCTTACAAGCTCAAGAATAACTCTAATCTCAAACAAGCTACCCTCAAAAATGAGCTCTCTAGCTCTTTTTATAGTTTCTAGACTAGTTTTGACCGGTTTCACATCTAGTGACCGGCCTAGTTAAAAATTAGGTCCTAGAGGCTATTTGGGAGGGTAAACGATGTCTAAAAATAACGAAATTTGGTACGAGTATTCTACCTAAGCTCCTCAAGCTCGAGGACTCCTCGGCTTGCACAAAATGGAGCTATGGATTACAAAATGGGGTTTTCTATGATACATATGTTACAATTAGTGATAATAATCACTGTTGAATGTTTTGGAAAAATTAATAAGACATGTATTTGTTTAAAAGATTGATCCGCCTGGCTCCCTGCTTTGTCCTCACATGCTTCCGTGGCGTCTGTGCCTCTGACTGCTTCCAACATATGGCTAAAAGATCTTGATCAAACGGGTTCGACATTGTGAGAGCTGTAGCTAAGAAGTTGCAGGTGTCAAAGTCGCTACTACAGAGAAGGTGTGTTACACATAGGTAACTTGTTTGTATGATTTCTCAGAGTATACTAAACCATTTGCAGATATTTAAGTTGGAGAAGGTGCGCAACCTTAAGGCGAAGTAGTCTACAAAGTTTTATAAAAAACTTTACACAAATGATTAGTCAATTAAGGATTAATCTGCAGCAGACTTTTTTGAGAAGTTGAACTTTTCAGAATAATCAATTTTCTGATATATTGGTGAATGATCTCTAAATTTGATGGAGTCTAAAGTTGATCTTGATATAGAGGTGGTCTAAATTCAAGGTTAACTTGTTCTTTTGGAGATTAATACTCTCCATCATGTATGATTAATTAGCTTTTAGAAATGAAGCATGATGCATTTTTCGAGGAGTGCAACCTTCACATATATGCTTTTCAATGGACTCAAGTGTAGGCAAACCAATAACCATGTCCTTCTTTTGCAAGTAAAGCAAACTATTGAAGTTCAAGTGACCAAAACGAGCATGCCAAAGCTCCATTTCAGCCATGGAAGAAGTATAAGCAACCAAGGCATTCGAGGCAGCCTTGTTGTATGTATCCATGCGATACAAACCATTACATAATGTACCGGACATCACGATAACATTGTCATTCCTGAAATCATGAACCATACACTTATCATCAACAAAGTGTACATGAAGTCCAACTTTGGCAATCAACATAACTGAAATTAAGTTCTTGTTGATACTGGGCACATACAATGCATTTTTCAAGAGAATCACACCTCCATTTGTAGCCATAAGCTCAATTTCTCCTACTCCAATGATAGGATAAGAGGCATTGTTTGCACACACCACATGTCCTCCTTTGGGTGCATCTTTCAAAGAGGCAAAAAATCTTTTGCATGATGTTATGTGCTTTGAAGCACCACTATCAAAGAACCAATGCGAATCAGCTTCACTCACAACCATACATTTAGAATGCAAAGAAGCATCATAATGACATGTAACAACACATGCCCAAAAATCTTGAGCTGTGTTAGCTTCATCATTCTTTACATTTGCTGAATTTTCAGCAATAGACATGCCATATTCCTTCTTCTTTTCATTACATTTAGCAAGCTTTCTACACTAACCAATAGTATGACCAGCCTTTTGGAAATATTTGCATCTCTTCTTCTTTTGCAAATCATCATCATTAGAGGAATGAGTGGAAGAGGAAGCTTGATGCTTTGGTTTTGAAGAACCCAAAGTGGAACCATACTTGCTTTTCTCCTTTTGTGAGATAGCACGTGCTTGTGTTCCCTCAATCAAACCACTCCTATTCACTCTAGATTGCTCTTCTTGCAAAAGAAGAGACACAACCTCATCAAATGCATAAATATTAGGATTCCCTTTTGTAGCCAAACGGAGTGTAGTAGCAAAGTTTTGAAAAGATTCCAGTAATCCTTTCAACAATGTAGAAATGAGTGATGCATTCGGAATAATCTCATCTATGTTTTCCATTGCTCTTTCAAGCCCTTGATGCATGTCACATACACATCCACCAACTCGGTTTCAGCCATACATACATCCTCAAGTTGCTTCCTCAAGTATGCAACACATGCTTCATTACGCATGGCATACAAAGAAGCAAGAGTGTCCCATACCTGTCTCAATGTAGAACATGACCGAATGTGTGGAACTATATGAAGCTTCACAGAAAGTGCAATCAAAAGCATGAGCTTGAGCATCTTTTCCATCCCATCTAAGCTGCTTTTGTGTAGGTGGAGAAGGAGAAACCATTGTACTCGAAGAAGAAGCTCCATCTGTGATAGTAGATTGTGAAGTAGAAGAACCTTCGCGTCTTCAATCTACATCTGCCACTATGCTCCAAAGTTGTTTGGCAACAAGAACATGCTTCATCATGTAAGACCACATCAGATAGTTGGTCCCATCAAGCTTATCTTCAACTTGAAGCATTCCAAACGTCATTGCTGCCCATCATTTCACAAAAGAAAAAGAATGTGACAAACTCTTCACTTCAACGAAAGCTAAAATGAATGGTGAAATTTCGGCTCACAAACCATCACTCTGATGGCAATTTTGACTGCACGAATGGATTTCAAATGGGGGTAAAACCCCAGTGCACCTGATGGAAATGTTTCGTGGTTGCTAAAATTCACTCTTCTATGCTCTGAAGTCGATTTGCACTGTTAAAAGGGTGCGCATGCTGCAACGTGAAAAACCAAAACTTGAGAAGGAGCTGAATGTGTTCTGATACCAATGTTGGGTGTGTGTAGAAGTGTGAGAGACACATGAGAAGCACACACAAGGAGCACAAATGCAGCAAGACACACGGAGAAGATGATGGCTGGAATAACTCTCTCCATCGATTATTAACTAAACTGAAGTAAGAGCTGAATAATATCCCTAAGTACAAAGTACCACCACATATGAGAGTATCCAGTATGTGGTAACATGGGGAAAAACCTCTAGCCATCACTAGAGTAAAGAGTGCCCATGTATAGGGAAAAGGTTCACATCAAAGCTACTTGAGGAACACATAAGTGTAACAAGTCTATGAAGGTGGAGTCAAATAATTATAACAATACATAGCCTCAAACAAAGTCCTTTTTATAGATGCATGCCATGCACTATTGTATGTAAACTCAACCAAGGGTAAATATTCACTCCAATTATCTTGCTTTTCATTCACATACATATGCAACATACCTTCAACTACCCGATTAACCCTCTTGATTTCCCCATCAGTTTGTGGATGGAAAGCTCTACTCATGTGAAGTTGAATTCCAGAGTCTCTATCAGAAATTATGCTTTTAGGCATTCCATGCAATCAAAACATTTCTTTTACAAAGATTCTTGCAACATTCAAAGCAATATCAGTATTTTTCATAGGGAATAAATGTGGCATCTTGGTAAGCTGATCAACTGCAAAAAATATGGTATCATGCTTACTTCTGGTCGTAGGTAATTTAGTGATAAAGTCCATTGAAATAGACTCCCACTTCTAATTTGGAACATCCAAAGGTTGAAGCATTCTAGAAATTCTCTTAAACTTAGTTTTCACCTTTTGGCACTTTAATTATTCACTAACATATTTTTTAATATCCTAGTTCATACATGGCCAAAAGTAAGAATACTTTGTTTTAATATAGGTCCTTGAATAACTTGAACGTGCAGAGAAAGGTGCATCATGAAAATCATGAAATATTCTAACTTTTAACAGAGTCTCAGAAGATATGCATAAATGATTGCTACAATACAAGGATCCATTCTGAAAATGAAATTTTTCTTGATACATCAATCCCCTATTTGCATTCAAAAAATTCAAAATAGGTGCATAAAAAGAGTCATGTTTCAGTTCTTCTTGAATTTGTTTGAGAAAATCATAATTTATTACACAAAGGAGATTACATAAAGGTCTTTGAATCAATGCATCAGTGACCTTACTTTCCTTACCATCCAGATACTTAATGTCAAAATCATAATTGCTTAATAATTCAATCGAACGCTTCTGTCAGTTGTTAAGTAATGGTTGTGTGAAAATGTATTCTAGACTTCGATGATATGTTTTCAATTCAAACTTAACCCCTAACAATAGATGTCTCCAATGCTTAAGTGCATGCACAACAACAAGCGTTTCTAGATCATGAGTAGGATAATTAAGTTCATGTTTTCTTAAATTTTTGGACTTGTATGCAACCACCCTACCATCCTGTGAAAGAACACATCCTATTTGAGTACCACTTGCATCACATGCAACCACAAAAGTCTTTCCCATTTTTGGTTTTTTCAAAACACAATTTTCAATGACTTTTTAGTTCAATGTTTCAAGTGATTTTGGACAGGCATCACTCCATGCAAATCCTACATGCTTTTTTAGTCAATTATGTGAGGGGAGTAGCTATCTTAGAGAAATCCTTAACATGCACTCTTTCATATTGTGCCAATCCTAGAAAACTTCTAGCATCCCTTACAATCTTAGGAATCGGCCTATCAACTATTGATTTTACTTTATCTTCATCTATATGGATTCCTTCTTTTGATATGACTCTTCCTAGATACACAAGTTTATCCTTAGCAAAGAAACACTTACTCTTCTTTCCCTACAATTTGTGTTCTCTAAGAGTTTGCAAAGTCTTCTTCAGATGTACCTCATGCTCAGGATTATCTTTAGAGTGTACAAATATATCATCAAGAAATACTAAGATGAATTTGTCTAGGTAATCATGAAAAATATTGTTCATCAAGCACATAAATGTGGCAAGAGCATTTGTTAATCCAAAAGGTAAAACGGTAAACTCATAGTGACCATCTCATGTTTGAAAAGTTGTCTTGGGAATATCCTCTGTTTGATCCTAATTTGGTTATATCTAGATCTTAAGTCAATCTTAGTGAATAGAGTTGCTCCACTTGATTGACCTAATAAGCCATCTATGTGAGGGAGTGGATACTTATTTTTAATTGTTCTTTCATTCAAGCCCCTAGAGTCAATGCATAATCTATAAGAGCTGTCTTTCTTTTTTTGAAATAAAATAGGCGCACCCCAAGGTGAGACACTCGATCTTATCAAGCCTTTCTTCAAAATATCATCTAATTGAATCCTAAGCTCCTTTAATTCATTGATGTTAAATCTATAGGGTGCTCTAGAATATGGTTCACTCCCTGGATATAGGTCTATGGATGGTCAATCTACCTATGTGGAGGTATACGAGGCAAGTCTTCTTGAAATACATCTGCATATTCTTTCAAAAGATTTTCTACATAATTTGGAATACTTTCATCATTATCTTCCTCATGCAGATTGTTCACATGCACTACAAATGTTTTTACAACCATCACATATACCTCTAATTATTTTCATAGCGAAAATAAGAATATGCATAGCGAAAATAGGTTTAGGATTATATGCATCACCAAGAATGTGGATAGATTCACCATCTAGCCTTAAATTGATTGTTCTTTGTTCGCAATCGATTGTTGTAGAATTCTCAACTAACCAGTACATGCATATGATTGCATCACTTTGTTTCATCTCAATCACATGAAAACTTCCAGAAAAAGATCTATTTGAAAAAGTAAATGCAAGGTTTTCAATCTATCTCTGTACCAATTTGAAAGATAGAAAACAATGTGTACTACCTAAATCGATCATAAATCTGATTTTATGTGTAGAAAGGATATCGGAAATTGTAATTATAGAAGCCTTTGGGAAAGAATTAGCCACCATGCAATGTAAAGTAGATTTAGGACACTTACCTCCATCATTTACTTTCTCAATAGTTGTACCTTCCTCCATAATGTTTATCGCTTTTGATTGCATGGGCTGAAAGACTACCTTATTCGGGCACTCATATGTCCGATGCCCTTGATCCCCGCAATGAAAACATAGACCGTGTCTTTTCGCCCTCTCAATAAAATCAGGGTCTTGTTGGCAATGGATTGGTTGATGCATCCTTTGATTTTCAACCTGAGTAGGATTTTTACCTTGGTTATTAGAAGATGGAGTCATCTTTGAATTGTTCATATACATTGCAATTGGTCTCTGTGGTCTATGTATCATCGCCATGAATTTGTTTCTATTCACCTTCTACAAATTGAAGTTCTCCATCTTCTCAAAATTCTCAGCCATCAAAACAAAACATCCAAAAAATCGATGCATCCAGATCCCTCGACTTGATAGCGAAGTTCCTCACAAAGCCCTTCAATAAACTTGCTGTTCAGAGCATCACCACTAACGTCAAATGCATATTTGTGAAGACGTAGGAACTTCTCTTTGTACTCATCAACAGACAAGCTATGCTTGTCACTTTTGTGTTGTCAAAAATTGTAGAACTCCATCTTCTTCTGCATATGGTGGTGTAGAGAACAATAGTGTTTTTTAGCTTGTTCTCTAAACTCCTTCCATAAAATCGTACTAGAACGCATCCGACTCTACATATAGGACTTCCACCATAGCTTTGCAATACCACGTAGGTGTAGAATCCCAATTTTTGCCTTGGACTCCTTACTAAATTGTCAAAGATCAAAGAAATCCTCCAACTCTTCAATCCATGCCTCACGATCTTTACCACTCTTCTTCTCTCCATCAAAATCATTCAACTTTGCCTTCTTGAAGACTTGGCTAATGGCAAACTCACCTGGTTCCATATCTTCATAATTGCATTTTTTTTTTGTTTTCCTTGAGGCACACTAGATGTTCCCGCACCTTTGCCCACTTCATTGTTTATTTCCATGAATAAATTTGTTGCACCTTCTAGTTGCTTTCCACCTTCTTCTTTGCATAATTCTCCAAGAAGCTTCCCAATAAGCTCCTCTTGCTCATGCACCTTCCGCATCAAACCTTCCATCATTCCTGAGAATCAATTCTACTTTGATACCACTTGTAACATTTCCTCGATCACAATCTATGCCCAATCACAATCTATCCCCAATCACAATTTTTTGATCACTCAAGAGTAACAGGAGAGAGAAAAACACAGAGATTGCACAAGATAAGAGGAAATCTGATGCGAAATAGTAGAAAAATGACTCAAAGAAAGAAGAATTTGGATAATATAGATGTGAATCAATTGTTACAATAGCTTTGGAAAATAGCTTCTTGATGAAGCCTCTACCTCCTGGCCACCCCCGAGTTATCACAATCTCATTCAAACTTGCACTCTCACTTAGACTCTCACTCTCACTCTCACTCTCAATCGCAAGATAATTCTCTGACTTTCTTTGTTGGTGCCTAGGTCCTCCTATAGCAGAGTTTGATCACCACCCAAAGAAGTGTGATCCACCAAATTTAGAAGAAATCAAGTGTCTCCAAAACTTTCACAAAAAGCCATGCAATTGTAGTGTGCTTTCTTTAGCATACCTATCAAAAATAGAAGAAAAACACCAAAAAGACATATCCAAAAATATCCATAATTAGATATGATGACAGGTAAGCATCATAATCACATATTCAAATAGAATTAGAGAAGCCCTCTTTTTTTTGTGTTGGAAAATAGAACTTTTCAAAGCCCCATAATTAAAAAATGGTGAGGAATTAGCTTAAGCTTGTGAGAGACAGTTTTATTCAATTTTTTGATCTGGACAATAGTGTTTGAGATGACCTAAGTTCAAATCTGCCTCCAAGTGCCTCTTTTGAGCCTTGCAAGTTTCAAAATTCTTGAGAGAGTAAAATCAAGACATTTTTTTACAATGAACCAAATGTAGAGCCTTGAACGAGGTACTTAAAACATGATTCACAAAAATTTCACACAGACACTTTTATTCTGTTATACTTGCTCTACCTTTCTCCATACAGAGTTTTTCTTAATTCTTTCATCTTCACCTTCAAACTTCAACTAAAAAACATGATGCGAATAAGGTCAGGAGAGAGAATATGAAACTTTTCATCCTAAAATTTTTCCTACATGCATAAGATGACTTAATTATTCATTCTAAGCATCATACCCCCAATGAAATTTAGAAAGTTCAAAATGAATTATTTCACTAGAAAAGAGGCCTATTACAATTCTCCCCCCTTTAAGGAACTTTTTCCTCATGGTTGGAAAGAAGGATAATGTGTTAGAAAATTATTTGAGTTCACCCAAGTCAATTCTTCTACTGGGTATGAGTACCACTTCACCAAAATTTCTACTATAGATCTATTTCTAAACAATCTTTCCTTCCTATCTAAAATTATTTCAGGTTGAAGCTCAAAAGAGCCATCATCTTTCAGCTTATAATTGTCTTGCAAAATATGAGCAACATTAGGTACATATCTTTTAAGTAAGCTAACATGAAATATAGGATGCACATTTAAATGTTTAGGTAATTCCAACAAATAATCAAGAGATCCAATCATTTTCAAAACTCTAAAAGGATCCGCGTATCGAGGAGAAAGTTTATGATCCTTCTCTAGCAACAAGTTGGATTGGTGAGGATTAACTTTAAGAAATACCATATCATCATTTTTAAATTCAAGTGGTCTTCTCTTTAAATCGTATAATTGCTTTTGTCTTTGAGCTTCTTTTATGTGTTTCTTAATTTTTCCAAGTTCTTCATCCATCTTATCAAGCATTTCTTTGGGTACTACTTTATTTCAAAAACCCAAAAACGAAGGTGAAATCAAACATTTATAACCATACATAGCTTCAAACAAATTCATTTTTATAGATGTATGCCATGCACTATTGTATTCAAACTCAACCAAGGGTAAATATTCACTCCAATTATCCTGCTTTTCATTCACATACATACACAACATATCTTCAACTACCCAATTAACCCTCTCAATTTCCCCATTAGTTTGTGGATGGAAAGCTCTACTCATGTGAAGTTAAGTTCCAATCGATTCACATGTTGCTCTCCAAGAGTTTGATGTAAATCTAGAGTCTTTATCAGAAATTATGCTTTTAGGCATTCCATGCAATCGAAAAATTTCTTTCACAAAGATTCTTGCAACATTAAAAGTTGTATCAATCTTTTTCATAGGGAAGAAATATGCCATCTTGGTAAGTCGATCAACTACAACAAATATGGTATCATGCTTACTTCTGGTCATAGATAATTTAGTGATAAAGTCCATAGAAATGGACTCCCAGTTCTGATTTGGAACATCCAAAGGTTGTTGCATTCCAGACATTCTCTTAAACTCAATTTTCACTTATTGGAACTTTAAACATTCACTAACATATTTTATAATATCCTTCTTCATACATGGCCAAAAGTAAGAATAATCATGCAGAGAAATGTGCATCGTGACAATCATGCAATATTCTAACTTTTAACGGAGACTCGAAAGATATGCATAATCGTAGCTCAAAGATGAGTAGCACCTCCTTTAATGTCAATCCGGGAAGACGTGAGGATGGTATGATGACCTCGAGCAAGTGAAGGCACAAGTGTGTGAGTGAGAAGCACACTAACATGCACACACATACACACACATGCGCACACAAAGCAAGACAAAGAGTGAGTAGCAATGGAGTTCTTTAGATTACTTTCAAAAAGCTCATACAAGTTCAAATCAATTACAAGCTAACCTCAAAAATGAGCTCTCTAGCTCTATTTATAGTTTTTGACTAGGTTTTGGCCTTGTCCAGACATAGTGTCCGGCCTAGTTAAAAATTAGGTTCTCTGCCCTATTTGGAGGTTCAAACGGAGTCTAAAAAATGTGAAAACTGATAGGTAGGTACTTCTAAAGCTCCTCAAGCTCAAGGACTCTTTGGCTTGCACAAAATGGAGCTACAAAAATATGAAATGGTATTTACAATGGTTTTTAGTGATGAAAATCACTATTTTTGTAGGGATTTCTTCTAACATTTTGACATACATTTCCTGGAGCTCCCTACTTGCTCCTTCTTCTTGTGTGCCCAACTCTTTGATGCCTGAAAAATTTAAATGGCCTACTTGCCAGATCTTCTTTGACTACTGTGTCTGCTTGTGCTTTCTCTTCGCTCCGACTCCCTTCGTAGGCTTCCTTGTCTTGTGAATCCTTCAGTTCCTTGACTACTGCCAACACCCCCCCCTCTCTCGCGTCTGTCGTCTCTGACAGACCCTTGTCTAGTTGTGCGTTGGATATAATATTGAACCACATCTGAAGCAAGGTGGTGTCCTTCTAGTCGTAGCCCCCGTGCTAGGTATGTTAGCAATGCATCCCAATTTACTGGTCCTGGGACGTCTGGATGTGGCACCCGCAATTGTTCTGAATGGATGGTTCTTTCCACAGCGAATAAGTGGAGGAGATGTGAGGGCCTGGGTACAAATATTTCTGAGTGATATTCCCAGAATCCTGTTACGAACATCTCCTCGAATGTCTGTTTGAAGCAAGCTGGGAGGTACTTGATTCTGGCGTGCCAAGCATATATTACCTCTATTGATGGGGTGGTGCTCATGTCGTATACTAGATCTTGGTTGCCTGTAAGGAAGCCAACTCCTGAGAAGTGGGGGTCTTTAATGTTCTTGAATGTCCTGAATGTGATAAGCATTAATTCAAAGATTTTCATGCACATTTGGGCCATCACATCGGGGGTATTCCGTAGTCGAATGCTCCAGTGACGGATGGTAGAAATCATATAATTCACAGTGGGAGGTCCTCGTGGAGGTGCTAGATAAACATAATTTAACCACTTTGCAGAGTCTTTGATGTTCTTGACAGCAATGGTAAACTCGGGCCAGGTGCGTCTGCGGAAGACTGGAACATAACAGGGATTGTATTTAATAAAGAGTGGCATGTTAGTCCAAGTACAAACCATCTCGGGATAGGTCTCAAGAAGACGTATCCTCCAGGTGGGTTGATGAATGGATCCTTTTTTAGCACTCTCCGGAATATCATCAGGCCCAAATTGTGTGGCGAAAGTTGGAGCCTTGCCACATCGTCGTTGGATCTCTGCGTTGTAATCTGCCAGGAGTACACAATATGGCACATACTGATCGTCGTTGGTGCCAATCCATCTATGATGAGACATACTGCGGAAATACTCTGACTTTATGATGGTGTCTTCTAATTTGGCCATTGATTGGATTTGGATTGCCACTCGATCTTCATTGGTTGTCGCTGTTTTTTCTAGTGTCTGGAGCCATTCGGGTACTTCGACTTCCAAGGTGTCCATTCCTTCTGAGGTTTGCTGACCACCTGGCATCGGCATAAGAACATATGGTTCCTCATACGTTTCGTCCACCTCAATGGGTACCAATTCATCTGGCTCTGGTTCTACAACTGGAGAGGGCTGTCTTTCACATTCCAATAACTTCTTCTGCAGTTCTGCCACCTGCTCTGTTAATGCCTTTACTTCCACTAAAGTCGAGGTTGTTTCTATGACTTTGGGTTGTGCCTCCTGTTCCCTGAGCTGGCGACGTAGCTCATCCCATTCCTTTTCCAAATCGTCATGTGCTTCTAATAGATCGGCATAGCTTTCCAAGATTGTTTTCATTGTTTCTGAGGGAACTGCTTTGAATTGTTCTGGGTCGATTTCATGGGGAGAGCCTTCCATGGTAGCTTCCAAGTTTTCTTCGTTTTGCTTCTGCAGACGCTTGTTTTCTTCAAGGGCTGTAGCCATGTGTTTTCTGAGTAGAGTCAAATTTCGTCGGACTCTCAGATTATCTGTTTGGTAGACTTCTAGTAAGGCTTCGAGTTGTTTGACACCTGGCGCTTGTGATGGTTGGGGTGTGTTGAAGCTCAAGGTCAAGGACAAAGCATGGAAGCGCATCAAGGAAGTGGACACACAAGAAGAAGGAGCAAGTAGGGAGCTCCAAGAAGCACCTGTCAAATTTTCAGAAGAAATCCCTACAAAAATAGTGATTTTTATCACTAAAAACCATTGTAAATACCATTTTCCATTTTTGTAACTCCATCTTGTTCAAGCCGAGGAGTCCTCGAGCTTGAGGAGTATTAGATCTACCATCCTACCAATTTTCATAATTTTTAGACTCCGTTTGAGCCCCCAAATAAGCCCTGGAACCTATTTTTTAGCTAGGCCGGACACTAGGTCTGGACAGGGCCAAAACCACTCAAAAACTATAAAAAGGGCTGGAGAGCTCATTTTTGAGGTTGGCTTGTTGTAGATTTCAGTTTTGTAAGAGAGCTCTTTGGTAATCGAAGCTTTCCATTGTTCCACTCTTTGCTCTTACCTTGTGCGCGTGTGTGTGTATGTGTGTGCATGCTTGTGTGCTTTCACTCACGCACTTGTGCCATCACTTGCTCGCGGTCTTCATACCGGTCCTCACATCTCCACGGATTGACATTTATGAGGTGTATCCCCTCACGTTGGTACTCACCATTGTGATAGAGTGACACCAAATTTGGCGCCGTTGCCGGGGAGAGAGCTTGGAGGACGAGCGTGTGACGGTAAGACGTAGAGTAGCGACGTTGGAAGGTAAAAAATTACCATTTTCAGTTCAGTTTCTGAGTTTTTTCTTCTTCTTCATCTTCACCTTCATCATCATCTTCTTCCCTCTTCGTATTCTCTGATTTTTTCCATTTTCGTCACTACATTCACTCGTTTTTTACTCGTGGCCGTGAGGAACAAGCTTAGGAGGAGCTGAGAACCAAAAACGCTGAAGGAAAACATTGAAAAACTCTCAAAAACACCAGAATCGGAGCGGTGGTATCGCGACGTGAGAGGAACAGCGCCTGGTATCACGAGCGTTGTATCGTGACTTTGGAGAGTGACTTTGCATCTACAGGCTGATAGAAGTGACAAGGTGGACACAAGGTACACAAATCTGCAAAAATTTTTGAATTTGGGTGTCAAAATCTCCAAGTATCGTGTCCGGTTGAGTTGTGGTATCGCGATACCAGAACTCCCGTGTATCGCGATACTTGTTGAGGTATCGTATCGTGCATGCCCACTTGAGGTATCGCGATACCATTCTGGTATCGTATCGTCAAGTGTTGGTATCGCGATCGCGGTCGCCCCGGTGGTATCGTATCGTGGGCTATACTAGTATCGTATCGCGTCAAATTTCTGGTATCGTATCGTGCACTTTGTGGTATCGTATCGCGTGGCACAAGCAGTATCGTATCGCGATACCATTCTGGTATTGTATCGTCAAGCGTTGATATCGCGATCGCAGTTGCCTCAGTGGTATCGTATCGCGACGGTCACAGTATCGTATCGTTGACCAAGTGGTATCGTGTCGCTCAAGAACTCAGTATCGTATCGTGTCATTACAGGTATCGCGATCGTCTAAATTTTGGTATCGTATCGCGAGGTTAAGTGGTATCGTATCGTGCATGCCCACTTGAGGTACCGCGATACCATTCTAGTATCGTATCGTCAAGTGTTGGAATCGCGATCGCGGTCGCCCCGGTGGTATCGTATCGTGGGCTATACTAGTATCGTATCGCCTCAACGGTATCGTATCGTCCAATCCCGTGGTATCGTATCGCGACGGTCACAGTATCGTATCGTCTGAGAGAGCAGTATCGTATCGTGAGGTTGGTATCGCGATCGCAGTTATCCTAGTGGTATCGTATCGTCTAGGTGGTATCGTCTGAAGGGGTATCGTGTAAGACAAAGGTATCGTATCGTGGAAAATCTGGTATCGTATCGCCTGTTCTGAGTTCCCAGAGAGATCCTGTTTCCCTGTTTTAACCCCCAAAACCCTGAACTGGCATAACTTTCTCATACGAAATCCGTTTGCTGTGATTTTGGTTTTGTTGGAAAGCTCGTGGGGAGTACAACCAAAACATCGACTGGTTATGGTTAAATTAATACCAGGATTATTAGATAGGGTATTTTGAAGTTGACCCTCAGGAAAACTGGAAAACCAAGTTCTTCTAAAGGATTTTGAGCAATATAAGAGAAATTTGGGACTAGAAGCCAAGGCTTATGAACCTGAGATCTGGCAGACACTTAGGCAAGGATAGACAAAGCATCAAATCATCTGAGGCTAGTGTCAACCATACAGCCAAGTCTTGGGCTCAACAACTTAGTGGTTATCCTTACACACGAAGTCCAGAAACCAGTGACTCGGAAATGTCTTTTAGCATGGAAAGACCCACACGTAGCTCAGGCATTGCCTATTTACAGACACCAGAAGGTCCCTATAAGACCCAATTGGAGTATATCCGGACCAACCAATTAGGTGCTCGCATCTATGAGGATGGTCTAAGGCGATCAGTGGTTCAACTCAAAAATCCTGACCAACCCTTTGGACTTGAACACCCAGTAGTCAAGTTTGAAGAGGGTGCTTACATTGATAAGGAAGGAACCATGTATGTGGTTACCAACTTACCAGATAGGACAGATGAGTTTGGAAATATCATTCCTGAGAATGAGATAGGAGACCTAGAGCAAGGAGACCTAGGAGGAGAACCCAAGACCCCTAGAGGTAAGTCAGTCTTAACCAGAGTGCTCACTCCAGAATGGATTCCTCAAGATAATAAAAGCATAGAACTATTCGTGAATAGAGAAACGGAGGAAGCCTTTTGGAGATTTAGGCCAGATCAACCCAGCCCAGTAGTCACCATCTACGAATTCAAGGACCCAGAGACACCAGGGAAAGCTGTCTATCTAGATCACACATCTCAGAAATTATTCTTAGTATCAGATCATGACAGACATGCTTACACCTGGCAAGGTGAATCAATTTTCCCTCCACCAAGATCTAATGTTTCCCAAGGCCTCCAAGGAGCCGGATCATCCAAGGCTCATGAAACCCAGAGAGAAAGAACTAGAGAGAGACCGGAGGTAAGCTTTGCAGACACTATAGGCAGAGACAGATCAGGATATGGAACGGAAAGACTTGAAAGGGAGAGACATAGAGTTCATAGGCATCCAAGAGATGATCATGATTTCCCATTGCCTAGACCACGAGAGCACTCAAGAACCCTTAGACCCTCTCAAGTGGTTAAGACAATGAAGAACTACTTTGATGGATTTGGAGATCCTTATGATCATGTGGCGGAGTTCAAACAAGTGCTAAGAGCTGAACAGGTTGAAGACTTATTCACCCAGTTCGAGGCATTTGGTTTGACTCTTAAGGGTACTGCCTTAGCTTGGTTTCAACCTCTAAACAGTCGCAACTATAGAGAGATAGGTCAGCTGCTAGAAGAATTCATTGTGGAATTTTCCAAAAGTGGTATCAGGCATAACACATCATCCTTGATCCACAGCTTCAAGCAGACACCCCAAGAAACAGTGCGACTTGCAGGAAGAAGGTTTAGACAGTACTTGGAAAGATTCCCTGTACCAGAATTACCCACATCAGCCAAACAGGTGGCACTGTTTTTAGATGGCCTGTTGAGCACAAAATTAAGGTCATATGTATACTTGAAAGAGCCTAGATCCATAGAAGAGTGTATACGGATGTGCATTGACATAGAAGACAACTTGGGTGAGGAGTTAGGACTATCCAAACTCTATAAGGACTCTGATAGTTCTACAAGTCATACCTCTAGAGCCTCCACTGAGATAGATGAGATAGCTGAGCAAGTGGCCAAAAAGCTAGGAGTTCAAAATAGACAAATGCCAAGGGTCACCTCAGTGAAGCGATGTTATACATGTGGAGGAGATCACATGGCTAATGTTTGTCCGTTGACGACTCAACCCCAAGGAAACCCTAATGCTCTGTATTGCACCATTGAGAGAAAATACACAAATCATACGGCCCAAGATTGTCCGTATAACAGGCAGGCTGTTAGACAAAATTATCAGCAACCTTACCAGCAGGGTAGGTATCAGAATCAGTACCAACAGCCATATTATAGACCACAACAATATCAACCTCAATACCAGAAGCAATATCAGGCACCATATAGGCCACAACCAGTCCTAGGAAACCAACCGCCAGCTCCTGCCAATGTGATCCCAGTTAAATATACGATGGCAGAGGAGAACCCTAATAGAGCATTGGTGCCACTAACCCCATTGGTCTCAGGAAATGATTCTCACGCTCATGGTTCAGACTACTTCCATGAAGATAGTCCACATGCTTATTATATAGAGTCACCTGAGCAAAGTGAGACTTCTCAGTGTCAATATGAGGCACCACCTATGGAACAAAATTGGGAGCCAGAATACTCCAATGTCATGTATACGAATCCAAATCCTAGGCCCCAATTGAGACAAGTAAGACCACAAGACCCTAGAGGACCATGCTTTAGATGTCAGGGCAACCATTTCATTCGTGAATGTCCCCACCAACCAGCTCTCGGACTAGGACAAAACATCACAATACAAGGCTTTTGTCCTGAGTGCGGCAAGGAACATCTTCCTAGAGAGTGTCCCAGGAATCCCTCTAGTGCACCCAAGGTTACACCCATCAACGTGGTAGGCTTAGTGGCAGATTCAAGTTCAAGTGGTAGTAATGTGGCTCCTGTACAGGCAGTTACTAGGGCACAGGCTACACAACAAGCAAAACCATCCGAGCAATCGGAGTCAAGTGAGTCAGGAGAGCTTAGTAAGAGGAAACCAAGAACATGGAAGGATACCAGAGAGAAGGCTAATCGCAAGTGGAACAAAAAGCTATCCGAGCTAGAAGAAAGCCTAAGGGATACCAAAACAAAAATCGAAGACATTGCATCTCAAAGCCCCTCACGTACCGAAGCTCCATCCACTTCGCCTCATTCCACCCCACCACCCATTGTAAATAATCCACAACCAGGGTCTGTTCTTGCAGATCCAACCCCAGAAGGCTTGGACATGATGTTCAAGGCCTACCAGGCTCGTCTTCAAGAAGGGCCAACAACTGCAAACAAGCTCAAGCCATACTTGAGACTAGTCAAAAGTTCAATCAGACAAACTCTGTCAAACCGGATTTGCATTTCCAAGGTTTACTAGAAAGATTAGAGCAGTTGGTAAATAAACCACAAATTTCTTTACCTCCACAGGCTCAACCAGTTATTGAAAGAGGAAGCTCACCACCAATGGGAGCTTATGTTCCTAATTCCACGGATGCTGGAATGCCTCCTTCAATTCAAGAGTACTCTCAAGAGTTCTTGCGGGAAATACAGGAAGAGAAATGGGCCAAGGAGAAGGGTAATTCCCCTCCTATTCCTGAGATTGATGATCTTCATGATCAATTTCCCCAAGACATTCCGTCTATCTATGGAGACCAAGCAGAGCAACAAGAAGATGAAAGATTAGATTTTGAATCTAATTCTTTACAAGAGTTGCCTCATTTCATAGGCCCATGGGAATCTGAATCTATCCAGATCAGAGCTCCCACAATATTGGTAAGAAATGAAGACTCAGTGATTCCAAGAAACACTGATGTTGTGAAGAACACTAAGGTTCAATGTCATCTCACTGTGGAAGAGCTGCTCAAAGCAAAACCTGAGCTTTGGAATCATGTGAAGGATCAGGTTCCAGAACTTGAATCCAATATGCCAAAAGTAGGCTCTAAGCAAAAAGTTCCAGAGATACCTCTCGACAAGATAGGGGACATGAGCAAAGGTGAAGAAGGTAACACTTATCTTCCGATCACCTATCAAGGTTACACAACCAAGGCAATTGTAGATTCGGGTGCTGGTGTTGCTATTGCGACCACCTCCCTGTGGAAGCAATGGGGCAAACCCACATTAAGACCAACAAGAATGAAGCTTCAAATGGCAGATGGTCATTTTGAAAGACCTCTAGGATTGCTCGAAGGGATAACTCTAACCACTTGTGGTGTAGAGTTTGAACATACATTTGCTATATGTGACTTTGAAAAAAATAATGTCTACGAGATGATCCTAGGAAGACCCTTCCTACGACAATTGCAAATAGTACAGGATTGGGGAACCAACTCCTTGTACTTACAGCACTTAGGGGTCACCACCAAGGTCAATCTGAAGGATTACACCTTCAGAGATGTACCACCCCTACAGTGGAATCCTATCCACAAAGCAAAAGAAGATTCAATCTCTGTGCATTTTGGAAGTTCACCTGATCCTTCCTGGCTGCATGAAGATACTCACTTGTGGATGTGCAAGGTCGCAGAGGAAGAGGAAAAGCGCCTAAAAGCGAGAGAAGAAGGAACTTCCCCAGGAGATAGACCAATAAAAGACCCAGCCTATACACCGATGATATTTCCAGATGAGGAATTTGAGCCTCATGGTTGGGCAGAAATCTTAGCTACCATGGACATTGCAGTCAATGAAGAACAATGGACACCTCATTGTGATGAGGAGGGTTATGATATTTCAGTGTTCATGTGTCAGCCCCTGTTGGAAGAGTGTGATCCTAGTGAGTTCATAGAAGAAGAAGAGAATGACGATGATCTAGAATCCATTGTGATGGATACTTACTTTGACTCAGAGGAACACTACTTAGAAGACATAGGAGTGTTAACCCAAAAAGAAGAAGAACCCCTCACGAGTATTAAAACGATAAATTCAAAGGAAGGAAGTGAAGGAGGTCAAAAGAAAAAGAAAAGAAAAGCAGTGAAACAAGAAGAGGAAGAATCATTGTTTGAAGTACCAGATAATTTCAAGAAATATGAAGTGGAAGACCGAAAAATTTTGGTACGGATGCCTAAGAGAGAGGCCATTATAGGAGAAGCATATGACAATAAAGAAAAGACCAAAAAAATTGTAGTGACCATTGAAGGGAACGAAGAACGATGTACGTACATAGGAGATGACCTAAGTGCAAAAGAAGAAGCAGAGCTTGTAGCTCTATTACGGGAATATAGGGATGTATTCGCATGGCACTATAGAGACTTGAAAGGAGTAGATCCAAAGATTTGCTCTCATACGATTCCGATGACCGCTGATGCCAAGCCCACTAAACAAAAGCCCTACACATATAATGACAATTATGCAGCCAAAATAAAGGAGGAAATTGACAGGCTGATTGAAGCTGGATTCATCTATGAGATTGAGCACACTGAATGGGTGTCCCCCATTGTAGTAGTGCCCAAGAAGAATGGGAAATTGCGAGTGTGCATTAACCTTAAAAAAGTTAATGCCGCTACGATCAGAGATAGTTATCCACTCCCAATCACCGAACATCTATTGGAGCGTGTTGCAGGCAAGGAAGTTTATAGCTTCCTTGATGGATTTTCAGGTTACAACCAAGTAGCCATTGCCCCCGAAGATCAACACAAAACGGCCTTTGCCACAGAATGGGGAATCTTTGCATTTCGTGTGATGCCATTTGGGCTCACCAATGCACCTGCAACATTCCAAAGGCTCATGTGTCATGTCTTCAAAGAGTTCTTACGAAAGAGCTTAGAAGTATATGTGGATGACTTATGTGCTCATTCCCAACAAAGAAGATACCACATCCCTGAGCTCCGACAAATCTTCAACAAGTGTAGAGATTATCGAGTGTGTCTGAACCCAGAGAAGTGTGTGTTCATGGTGCGACAAGGTAAGATCTTAGGTCACATTGTTTCTAAGAATGGAATTTCAACAGATGAGGACAAAGTCAGAGCGATAGCAGAGCTGCCAAGACCAAGGAATGTTAAAGAGGTACAAGCCTTTATGGGCCATTGTGGATATTACCGTAGGTTTATCCACATGTATGCCATCATAGCTAAACCTCTTTACGGGTTGCTAACAAATTTTGAGTGGAACGAGGAATGCGAGAATTCCTTCAACGAGCTGAAAAGACGTTTGTGCACAGCACCAATATTGACTACTCCGGATTGGAGCAAACCCTTTCATGTCCATGTAGATGCCTCCAATCATGCAATAGGATGTGTGCTAGCACAACCAACAGGTGAAGGAAACCTAGATTTGCCGATAGCATATGCTAGTAGGCAATTAAATGCAGCTGAACGAAATTATACCACAACGGAGAGAGAAGGCTTAGGTATGGTATATGCTGTGAAGAAGTTTAGACACTATTTATTGGCCAATAAGTTCAAGTTTTTCACTGATCATCAAGCTTTACTATATTTGGTCAATAAACCTTGCAATACAGGCCGCTTAGTAAGATGGTTCCTCTTACTAATGGAATACGACTTTGAAGTTGTTGTCAGGAAAGGTAGAACCCATCTTAGGGCAGACCATCTTTCTCGCATCACTTCAGGAGAGCCACCGCAAGGAGTGTCTGATGAATTGCCCGATGCTTATCTGTTCAATTTAGAAGTTGTTCCTAAATGGGCAAATAAGTTGGTACCAGTCCTAACCTTTGGGCGTGCAAATAAAAATGTGAAAACAAGCAAAGAAGAAATTGTAAAATCACAAAAGTATCAAATATTGGCTGGAAGTATGTACAAGCAAGATATCGAGGGCGTATTAGCTTGTTGTGTTGAGGACGACGAACATACTAGTTGGATGCAACAAGCCCATGAGGGACTGCTAGGAAATCACTACTCTAAACAACGAACATTGCAGAATCTAAAACGTTTAGGAGTGTATTGGCCTAGCATGGACAAAGAAATACAGGAGTGGATCCAAAATTGTCCAGTGTGCCAGAAGAGACCCCCAGTGGAGCATGCCACTCTTTATCATGTGTCATTAATCCCAGATTGGAGTGCTCCATTGGTTGAGTTCATGAGATCGAGAACATTACCCAATCAGGCTAGTCTTGCAAGAAAACGGAGCATGGAGCAAGAGGCTCAAGACTATGCCTTGATAGGAAACAACCTATATCGAAGAGGCAAGGATGGTTACCTAAGACTGTGCGTTCATGAATCAGACTATTTGAAAGTCTTAGAAACTGCACATAGTAGTGTTGCAGGTGGACATTTTGGGCCTGACAGAGTAATTAAGACCATTCTATTCTCAGGACTTTGGTGGCCCACTCTTCATATGGATGCACATACTTATGTGAAGAAATGTGACGCATGCCAACGTGCCCAATATTCGATAAGAAAAGACGAGATGCCTTTAAGGCCAATGATGGGGGGGCGCGCATTCTCGAAGTGGGGCATAGACTTTGTTGGTCCTATTAACCCCCCAGCTAGAAACTCCCATGCAGAATACATCATTGTAGCCACAGATTACCTTACAAAGTGGGTGGAAGTAAAAGCCACGACAAAGAATGATGCTCAAACGACGGCTAAGTTCTTATTCGAAAACGTGTTCACTAGATATGGGTTACTAATAGAGTTGGTTAGTGATAGAGGTACGCACTTCCTGAATGAGGTCATTGAACATCTCCTTCAAGAATTCATGGTGATACACAAGAAGTCTGCCCCCTATCACCCCCAAGCTAACGGACAAGCCGAGAGCACGAATAAGATCCTATGTAACGTATTGACAAAACTTGTAAATAATAAGCGCTCTGATTGGGACAAACAACTTCATCATGCTGTTTGGGCATACTGAGTTGCCTACAAAACGGTACTCAATGCTACCCCATTTCATATGGTCTTTGGACAGAATGCCGTGCTACCATTGGACTTCCTAATTCCAACCTTGAAAGTAGCACAAGAGCATGAGTGGAATGAACATGAGTTGTCTTCCAGGATCTTTGATCTAGAACGCTTAGGTGAGACGAGGCTACGGGCAGCAGCAGGCATTTATGCTGCAAAGAAAGGGCAAAAAGCATACTTTGATGCCCATGTAAAGGATAAAGGATTGAAGGAAGGAGATCTAGTGCTGGTTTATACGCTAAAGCAACATGCCCGCAAATTGGAGAAACGAGGATATGGACCCATGATCATTAATAGACTCTCCACTAGCGGTGCAGTTCAATTGGCCACTTTAGAAGGTGATATCTTACCAAACTATATTAGTGGATGCCGAGTCAAATTATATCAAGAACCTCTTACAGAGGAAATGCTCATGAGACTCAACACTGCTAAGAAGCGAAAAGAAGAAGAGTTAAGGGTTAGAGAAGAAGCACAAGCAGAGGCTAGAGAGCGCATCAGAAGAAATAAGTTACGGCGGCTAGGCCTAGATGTCAACACAAAAGCTCCAAAATATCACATGGACATGTGCCAAAAATCGGGCATAACTACTTCTCGAATAATTGATCGACGGCCCTTTGTGACTATAGAGGTAGGACAAGGAAAGAGTGTAAGGACTGTGAGAGCATTGGTTGACTCAGGAGCAGCAACTAGTGCAGTTAGACTTTCATACTGCCAAGACCTGCATTTGGACATCAAGCCCATAGAAGCCTATCTCATAGGATTAGGAGGCGTGGAAACACCCTGTTTGGGCGAGGTGGAACTTCCCATCTACCTTCAAGATGTTCCAATAAAATTCAAAATGCTAGTGTGTCATGATGAGGACCTCACAGAACCACTTGTCTTGGGTCAAGATTGGATTTACGACCATGCTGTCAACTTGAACCTAAGAAGTCAACTTCTTCAAATTTGGGTATATGATCAATGCATTACATTAGAATTGGAGAATCGCATGTCCACTGAAACTGACACCACACACTCTCTTTGTTCCTCTAAGGCTAATCTTCTCGAACAAGATGTTGTAGATGTCAAAAGCTCTATGTTCCAGACGGATGCAATCACGGACGGACAGTCGCAAAGGCAAGATGAACCTTCTTCTTGTTTTTCCAAGAGTAAAGCATCCACGGTAGTTCAACCTCAGAAGCAAGCAAAACAATGCAAGACAGCCAGTCTATCAAATAGACAAAGAGCCTTCAAGAGGAAAGAAGTGATGGGCATGACACAGATCTGGGTAAAGAAAGGAGTACCACCATCGATGTTACCTCAAGGACTCCCACCCAACCAGACCGACCATGACAACAGAAGGACCAAGCACCTACGACTGGGTCAAGCACGAAGAATCCATCAAATTTGGGTACCGAAGCTATCAATGAAGGCCGACCACAATCAGGTACAAATTTGGGTGCCTAAAAAATTAGCTACAACTCAACAAGGGCGATCACAGATGTGGGTACCCAAGAAGCTCTTACATACACAACGGCCTATGCTCCCCACCATGCAAAAGGTCTCAACAAAGAAGCCAAAGAAAGCAAAGGGTAAGAACAGAGCACAAAGACCAAAAGAAGCTAAACTCAACCCTTCTACAAAAAAAGGTAGGCACTCACCCAGGATATGGGTTTGGAAGCCAAAAGCACAAGCAACATCCACAGAACCAAGGGGCCAACCACACTGGATACCAAAGTTTGGACTGCATCCAAAGAAGAACTGGCCTGAGGTGATCTCTACAGTACCAAACCCTATTCCAAAATGGGTTCCAATCCAGAGGATTACATCATTTCGAGATCCGATAGACACCTCCAATCAAAGAATTCATCAAGTATACAAGTAACATCAAAAGCCTCGACCAGCAGCAACCATGTGCCTTTGGCATAACCTTGTCGTTTGCACCATTCAGGTCATGCATTTCCAAAGTATGCATCAATATAGGGCCACCTTACAGGGCCGTGCATAGACACAATTGAGAAATCCCAGGCACATGAGACACAATTTTCACATGCAAAATATGTTATTGATACTAACCTCTTTCTTCTTGTTTGCGGCCACCATTGTTCCAAAAAAAAAAAAAAAAAAAAAAAGAGAGAAGACTATGTGCTTGAAAATGCTCATCAGCGAACTTCCAGCAAGGACATCCCTCAACCAAAAGGACAAGCCGACGGTCAAACACCAAGTGGAACCACAACACGAAGAGATGAAGATCAACGGACCCTTCACCATGGTAAGACGTGTATGTTTCAACAACACTATAGCCAGGATAGATTAGGAAACCTCTTCGTCAGCATACCCTTGAGCACTTAGCTCAAGACCCAATCTCTTGCACCATACTTCTTGCCATGCATTTTCCAAGTACGCATATGTAGGGCCACATTACAAGGCCATGCACAAGGCACATATTTTGTTCAACCCATGCACTAATGCACTTACCCACCATTCATTATGGGTTACAAGTACTTGGCATGAAAACTATGAAAAGCCATCTTTGGAAGAACCCGACGACATCCAGATGACAACAACAAGAGCAAGGAAGCCATCCACCACCGAGAGTTGCTCACAATCAACATTGACCACCTCCTTTGAGCAGCTAGCAGTTTTGGAAAACTTACAAATGCACCACCCAGATGGAATACAAGGCAGAAGTACGTACAAAGGGACTACAAACTGCAAGAGATAACAGTGGCAAAGTGAAGAACCAGACAAATGACCAGGATACATTGGGAAGAGGGATCGCCCCTGTTGAACGTAACGGACACTACCTCTCAATGTACTACATGGAACAACCACGACAACAAGGGTCTGTCAGGGACGACAGACTCAAGAGGGGGGGGAGTGTTGAAGCTCAAGGTCAAGGACAAAGCATGGAAGCGCATCAAGGAAGTGGACACACAAGAAGAAGGAGCAAGTAGGGAGCTCCAAGAAGCACCTGTCAAATTTTCAGAAGAAATCCCTACAAAAATAGTGATTTTTATCACTAAAAACCATTGTAAATACCATTTTCCATTTTTGTAACTCCATTTTGTTCAAGCCGAGGAGTCCTCGAGCTTGAGGAGTATTAGATCTACCATCCTACCAATTTTCATAATTTTTAGACTCCGTTTGAGCCCCCAAATAAGCCCTGGAACCTATTTTTTAGCTAGGCCGGACACTAGGTCTGGACAGGGCCAAAACCACTCAAAAACTATAAAAAGGGCTGGAGAGCTCATTTTTGAGGTTAGCTTGTTGTAGATTTCAGTTTTGTAAGAGAGCTCTTTGGTAATCGAAGCTTTCCATTGTTCCACTCTTTGCTCTTACCTTGTGCGCGTGTGTGTGTATGTGTGTGCATGCTTGTGTGCTTTCACTCACGCACTTGTGCCATCACTTGCTCGCGGTCTTCATACCGGTCCTCACGTCTCCACGGATTGACATTTATGAGGTGTATCCCCTCACGTTGGTACTCACCATTGTGATAGAGTGACAGGGTGTCTCCAGGAGGGTTTGATGAGCTTGCTCGAGTGTGGTGTAACGTTGATTGAGGTCTGCATTTTCTTCTTCTATAATTGTAAGCCGTCTCTGTAGTTGTTGATGATTCGTAGTCAGTTGATGATGATGGTCTTCGAGAGCCTGATACTCACTCTGAAGTTGATACACGCATTGATGTAATGCCATGAATATACTATTTACATTAAACGATGCAGGGAAAGATGAAGATGCAGGGGGAATGGGGAAGGGAAAGGGAGTTGTGAATGCTGTGGAGTCAAGTGGTGAGGTAGGTGGAGGGGGTATGGGAGATTGAGGCTGCGTGGGGGGGTGGGAGTGGTGCTATGGCTGGTGATGTTTCCATTGTGTCAAATGTGTGTGTGACTGTGTAGATGGGAACAGTGGGTGGGGTGGATGTGATATTTGTGAAGAGTGTTGTGAAAGTGGGCATGGTAACTCCTCCGAATTGGATGCCGGGAGAGAGAGGAATTCCCATGACAACTGTGGTAATGGCATAAATAGGCGTGCTAGTGCCAGGTGGTGAGGTGACTTGTGTAGTGAGAGGTGAGGTGGGGGGTGAGAGTGGTTCCACCTGATGTGCTTCTGTTTGTGTGTTACCTCCTGGTTCTGATACATTGATGTGGATTTGTTTGCCGGATCGCATGGGGCGAGTAGGCACTCGTTTCTCAAATCGATGAATATAAGTCATGGCTGCATGAACAGCCTCATCTAAGCCTACTGCGTCTGCGTGCAGGTTCATCGATTCAATAAACATGTCATCCACGCCTTCCTCGGCTAACATTTGGCTCATGATCATCTTTCCTGTCTCGAGCAACAGTTTGTGTTGTTCTTGGACTCGCTTCATAGTTTCGTATAATCTTTTTATTTGGGCCGAGTATGCCGGGGCACTTGCTAGTTCTGAAAGTTCATCATATTCCTGATCATACTCCTCGTTTGCCTCTTCTTCTTCTATCTCTTCTTCATCCTCTTCTACTTCGACTACTCCCAGTTGGGTCGGGGCTGAAGTTGTAGTAGTGAGTTGTTGTCCTTGGGTCTGCTCTGCTTCTGTCTCCAGGTTAGACGCATTGATCAAACGGGCAATTTCTTCATCTGTCAAATCAGCAAGGGTGTAACCTTGTGGGAACTCCATGTCCGATGGAATCGAAGTGAACACCAGATTGGGTCCTTTGGCACTTGGTCTGGGGAGGCGAATGGTAAATGGTCGGACACGTCGCGTTTGTGGAGGGGTCACCTCTGGTGTGGTGGTGGATCCCCTTGCTTGGGCACATGGTAATTGAACTCCCCCTCTCATCTTCTTCGATGGAGGACCTGCCGTTGATAGCCGTCTTTGGAACTCTTGGGCCCTGGACCATACTAGTGCTCTTTGAATGGGCACGTCGTATGCTAAGCACCTGTAAATTATTCTTGTGAGAGCACAACATCCATGAAGTACATTTTTCTGTTTCTTATTCCATTGTTGATGGGCTAGGTGTATTTGATCCATGATCCAGTGTGGTATATTGATGGTGAGATTCTCTGTCTCCGCCAAGTACAAGTTGAACCATATCTTTTTTGGTGGCATAGTGAAGCGTTCTTGGGCAGGAAAAGCAAAATGCTGCATGATCGTTCGTAGGTGGAGAGCAATGGTAGGTGTCATTGCTACCATGTCCTTCAATTTGTTGAGATCCTTATGCTTCATCCTGCTTGGAACCATTGTTTCTTTCTCAGTGGGAATATGCATGCCTTGCATGTTCAATGCTTCCCGTACCAAATTGAGGGTCAGTTTGAATCTCTTGAGTTCGTGACCTGGCAACAGTGAGGGTAGCACAAAAGTGCTATCGCCTCCCTTGGCCCTGCTAGGAGTGATGGTCCTGATCAAATAGGAGCAGCGTAGGAAATCTGGCTTAGGCAAATGTGCCCTGAAATAGCTATCCAAGCCCGCTTTGGTCCATACCGATCGCATTACTTCTGCATTATGATAGTTCTCAAATTCCCGAGTGAAGAAATGGTAGCGTCCCCATTTGCCATTGAACTCAATTTCTGCTTCCCAGAAGTAGGTGCCATCACCCAATGGCCCTGCGACATTACTAAATCAATGAGCGTGTTTCCGCACTTGAGAAGTGTGTCCCTGAGGAGGGTCTTGAATGGGGAG
Source organism: Ceratopteris richardii (assembly GCA_020310875.1). Lineage (NCBI taxonomy): Eukaryota > Viridiplantae > Streptophyta > Polypodiopsida > Polypodiales > Pteridaceae > Ceratopteris > Ceratopteris richardii. The sequence goes on along the minus strand of CM035428.1, from coordinate 159,994,477 downwards.
CACATGCACCACTTGAAGTTCTTGAGGCCTCTCAGTGAGTTTGGGTTCAAGGAGAAGGGTTTCAATGTCCACGATTTGTGCGCTAGACCCTGCCTCGGAACTGGTGCCTCCTGCTTCTGCCATTGTTATTGCTTGCTTGCTGGTTCTGTGAGAATATAGAATCATGCGTTAATATTGTAATGGACAAGATAGAACGCTTTTTATCCCCGTTACAACATTATCATGAGGTGAGTAATGGGTTAGTGGGTCAGTGAGTGCTCGATGAGTGTGTGTGTAGTTAATGAATGGATAGTCCTACGAGCTAGATGGAAAGATGCAGTGTATGAGTGATGTAGTTAGCAAGTGAGGATGAATTTACACATGGGGTTCGGGGGTTTTATTACAAGTTTTAGGCTGCCAAACACAATGGATGGCTTTTGGTTTTGGTTTAGTGGAGACTCTGGAGGGCTTTATGAGTATTTCTGCTTGGAAATGAGGCTTTTTAGGGACCCATTTACAAGTGAGCCTGTTCGTGCTCGTGGGTGAATATGTGTTCGTGCGTGTTAAATAGGAGTGGGTAACGGCTCTTTAGTGAGTGAACCCGGTCGTGTATGATGTAATTCGTGCGTGACTAGTTGAGCCTGCAAGCAAGCCTTAGGCACCCAAATTTGTCTTGATTGTGGGCTAGCCTTCATCGACTTCTTGGGTACCCAGATAAATTTCACTTCCTCAAAAGAAGGTTTGGAAGTCCTCTTATTAGTATCATGTCGTTGATTACTAATAGGAAGTTGAGATAGTTGTTGTGACTTGACTGCAATAGGCCGCTCGCCTTTTCGCACCCATAATTGTTTCAATGGCAGAGTCATTCTGCTTTGCACGTTCTTTTGGCCTCCAGCATAGGTAGTCTTCAGTAATTGATCTGTCTTTGGTTGCGGCCTCCCTCTAGCCTTTGGAAAAGAAGGGAGTTTCGTTGAGTCCTTGACTTCTTTATTGAGATCACCATTCCTCTGCATCACATAGCTTTGGACAAGAACAGCATGGTCAACTTCATGTGTACCCCTAGAAGGACCAAGAGTCTGTGCCTTTCCTAGTTCCTTGAGTGTTCCATTATCTAACTCAATTGTAATTCGACTCTGATTTACCCATACCTGAAGCAGTCCACTTCTTAGGTTTAAGTTGACTGCATGGTCATAGATCCAGTCTTGACCCAAGACCAGACGCTCCGTGAGATCCTCATCTTGACACTCTAGTACTTTAACTGTCATTAGAACATCTTGAATGGAGAGGGAAAGTTCCACCTCGCCCATGCAAGGGGTTTCCACACCTCCCAATCCTATGCGATATGCCTCTATAGGATTGACTTTTAACTTCAATTCTTGATAGTAAGAGAGTTTAACGGCACTAGTGGCTGCACCTGAGTCAATCAAGGCCCGTGCAGTCTTTGCACCCTTCCCTTGCCCTATCTCCAAGGTTACAAAAGGACGTTGGTCAACTATTCTATGGGGGCTTACACTTGAGACTTCACACATAGCCATATGATATCCTAGGTTCGCATAGTCATCTATCCTTGGCTGATCTCGTCCTTGTCTTCTCATCTTCATTTTTCGGATGCGTTCCAAGGCTTCTGCCTGTGCTTCTTCTCGAACTCGTTTTTCCTCTTCTTTACGTTTCTTGGCAGTGTTGAGTCGATTGAGCATTTCCTCAGTGAGAGGTTCCTGATATAACTTGACTCTGCATCCGCTTATGTAGCTAGGGAGAATGTCACCTTCAAGTGTGGCTAATTGGACTGCTCCACTAGTCGAGATCCTATTTATGATCATAGGTCCATAGCCACGTTTCTCTAATTTTCTTGCATGTTGCTTCAAAGTATAGACTAAAACTAGGTCCCCTGCTTTCAATCCTTTATCCTTCACATGGGCATCAAAATACGCCTTCTGTCTTTTCTTAGTGGCATATATACCTGCTGCAACTCTTAGTCTTGTCTCGCCTAGTCGGTCCAGATAAAAAATCCTCGAAGAGAGTTCATGACCCGTCCACTCATGCTCCTGTGCTACCTTTAGTGTAGGTATCAAGAAGTCCAATGGTAGCACTGCATTTTGGCCAAATACCATCTGAAAGGATGTGGCTTGGAGTACCGTTTTATAGGCAACTCGGTATGCCCAAACAGCATGGTGTAGCTGTTTGTCCCAATCAGAGCATTTATTATTCACTAATTTGGTCAATACATTGCACATAATCTTATTTGTGCTTTCGGCTTGCCCATTAGCCTGTGGGTGATAGGGGGCAGACTTCTTGTGTACAACCAAGAACCCTTGGAGCAGATTTTCAATAACTTCATTCAAGAAGTGAGTGCCTCTATCACTTACCAGCTCTATAGGTAGCCTGTATCTTGTGAACACATTCTCAAATAGGAACTTAGCAGTTGTCTGAGCATCATTCTTTGTCGTAGCTTTTACCTCTACCCACTTTGTTAGATAGTCGGTGGCAACAATGATGTATTCAGCATGTGAACCCTTAGCCGGGGGATTAATAGGACCTACGAAGTCTATTCCCCACTTAGAGAATGCACGTCCACCCATCATGGGTTTTAGTGGCATCTCATCCTTGCGTATAGGGTACTGAGTTCTCTGACAGACATCACACCGTTTCACATAGGTATGTGCATCCATGTGAAGGGTCGGCCACCAGAAGCCTGCAAATAGTATTGCCTTGATCACCCGATCTGGTCCAAAATGTCCTCTTGCTACACCTTGGTGAGCTGCTTCCAAGCTCTTGAGATATTCGCTCTCATGGACACATAGTCTCAGGTAACCATCTTTACCACGCTTGTATAGATTATCACCAATGAGTGAGTAATCTAGGGCTTCTTGTTCTAGACTTCTTCGTCTGGCCAGTGTCATATCTTGAGGGAATGTTCTCGTCCTCAGGAAATCTACTAATGGTTCACTCCAATCTGGCACTATGGACACTTGATATAGAGGGGCATGTTCCACAGGTGGTTTAGTGCAACAGATTGGTCATTCCTTGCACAACTTTTGGACATCGGCTTCCATAGTAGGCCAATGCACTCCAAATCTCCTAAGTGTCTATAAAGTTCTTTGCTTTGAGGAGTGTTGCTCTAATGCACCTACATGTGCTAATTGCAACCATTTTGCGTACTCGTCCTCTTCCACACAACAAGCCAATATCCCTTGATCTGTCTGTTTGTACATGCTCCCTGCCATGATATGGTACTTCTGGGCTTTTACTACTTCTCGATCTTGAGTGTTTATGACTGGGTGGTTAGGCCCGTATGTCAGTACTGGCACTAATGGCTTAGCCCACTGAGGTACAACTTCCAAGTTAAACAAGTAAGCATCAGGAAGGTCATCCGATACTCCTTGTGGTGCTTCTCCAGATGTGAGCCTAGAGAGATGGTCTACTCTCAAGTGAGTCTTGCCTTTTCTTACCACAACCTCAAAGTCGTATTCCATTAGCAAGAGAAACCATTTTACTAATCTACCGATATTGCATGGCTTGTTTACCAAGTACAACAGTGCTTGATGATCAGTAAAAAATTTAAACTTATTTGCAAGCAAATAGTGTCTAAACTTTTTAACTGCATATACCATGCCTAATCCCTCTCGTTCAGTGGTGGTATAATTTCGTTCAGCTGCATTCAACTGTCTACTAGCATAGGCAATTGGAAGATCCATATTACCTTCGCCCGTAGGTTGTGCAAGCACACATCCAATAGCATAATTGGATGCATCCACATGAACATGAAAGGGCTTATTCCAATCTGGTGTGGTCAAGATTGGTGTTGAACACAATCTCCTTTTGAGTTCATTGAAGGAGTTTTCACATTCATCGGTCCACTCAAAATTAGTCAAAAGTCCATACAGAGGCTTGGCAATGATGGTGTACATGTGTATAAAGCGTCGGTAATAGACACAATGCCCCATGAAAGCTTGTACTTCCTTGACATTCTTTGGCCTAGGTAACTCGGCTATGGCTCTTACTTTCTCTTCATCGGTGGATATGCCATTCTTTGACACTATGTGTCCTAGAATCTTGCCTTGCTTGACCATGAAAACACACTTTTCTGGGTTCAGGCAGACTTGATACTCTCTACACTTGTCAAAGATTTGCCTGAGTTCAGGTATATGTGTCTGTCTAATGTTGGAATGAACACAGAGATCATCAACATAGACCTCCAAATTCTTCCTCAAGAACTCTTTGAACACGTGACACATCAGCCTCTGGAAGGTAGCGGGTGCATTGGTAAGCCCAAATGGCATTACTCTAAAAGCAAATATGCCCCATTCTATGGCAAAAGGTGTCTTATGCTGATCTTCTGGAGCTATGGCTACTTGATTGTAGCCTGAAAATCCATCAAGGAAGCTGTACACTTCCTTGCCTGCTACCCTTTCTAGTAGATGCTCCGTGATAGGAAGTGGATAATTATCTCGAATAGTGGCTGCATTGACCTTTTTCAAGTTAATGCATACTCGTAGCTTTCCATTCTTCTTGGGCACCACTACAATGGGGGATACCCACTCAGTGTGCTCAATTTCATAGATGAATCCAGCTTCTACCAGACGATCTATCTCTTCTTTGATCTTGGCAGCATAATTATCATTGTATGTGTATGGCTTTTACTTGGAGGGTTTGGCATCTGAGGTCATGGGGATAGTGTGTGAGCATATGTCTGGGTCAACACCCTTCAAATCCTTGTAGCTCCAAGCGAATACATCTCTGTATTCTCTTAGCAAGGCTATCAATTCGCGCTCTTCTTCTTCCGTCAGGTCATGTCCTATATAAGTACATCTCTCCTCTCCTTCTTCTAGGGCTACCACTATTTTCTTGGTGGTTTCTTTGTTATCATAGGCCTCTCTTGATTGTGACTCTCGTTTAGGCATCCTTATCATGACTCTTCTATCGTCTATCTCATACTTTTTAAAGTTTTCAGGGACCTCAAACAGAGATTCTTCCTCTTCTGGTGTGACTTCTCTCTTCTTTCTTTTCTTTCCTTCATCCTTAGGGGTCACATGTGTGACTAACCTTACATCATTTGTTATCTCTCCGTGTCTCTGGGGTTGAAATTCTACTTCATAGAAGTATTCTTCATCTGATGCAAAAGGTGGGTCCATAATGATTGACTCTAGATCGGAGTCACTTGCATCCTCAACTACATCAGGGCTAGGTTCGCATTCTTCTAGAACTGCATCTCCCATGATTGGCTCTATGGAGAAGACTGATATGTCATAGCCATCCTCATCACAGTGGGGTGTCCATTGTTCTTCATTGATGGCTACATCCATTGTTGCTAAAATTTCTGCCCAACCATGAGGCTCAAATTCTTTGTCAGGAAATACTACCGGTGCCAATCCACGGAAGAGATAGGAGTGATATGAAGATTGTGAATGTGAGATGAAGTGAGAGTGAAGGTGAGAAGCATAGAGATGCACACACACATACACACACACTACAAAGGGACAAGCAAGACACAATGGAAGGTGAGAAATCAACTCTATTGCTCAAGATCTCAATTACAAGCTCAAAATAGCTCTAAGCTCACACTAACTAACACTAGGTAACCTCAAAAATGAGCTCTCTAGCTCTTTTTATAGATTCTAGACTAGTTTTGACCGGTTTCACATATAGTGACCGACATAGTTAAAAAATAGGTCCTAAGTGCTATTTGAAGGGGTAAACGGTGTCTAAAAATAACCAAAATTGATACGCTCATTCTACCTAAGCTCCTCAAGCTCGAGGACTCCTCGGCTTGCACAAAATGGAGCTAGAATTTAAGAAAAGGATTTTTCTATGTTACATATGTTACAATAGTGATAAAAATCACTGTTGGAGGTTTTTGAAAAGTATTTTTGAAACAATTCTTTTGAAAAAAGATCCGACTGACTCCCTACTCCGTCTTTACATGCTTCCACGTCTTCTACGCCTCTGGCTACTGCCAACAGCGATCGACGTGTCGATCGCGATTGACAGTTCCGTCGTGGCTATCAATCGTGATTGATGGGTCAATCGCGATTGACACGTGGCCCGGATTTTCAGTCGATCGTGGTCAGTCGGTTGTTGAATCTATCGATCACGATTGATGGGTCGATCGCAATTGACAGGTCCGTCGCGATGGTCTGTCCGTCGTGGTCAAGCAATCGTTGACTGGGTCGGTCGCGATTGACAGGTCCGTCGAGGCTGTCAGTCGCGATTAACTGGTCGATCATGATTGATGGGTCGATCGCGATTGACACGTGTCATGCGTAAGTTCAGTCGATCATGGTCAGTCGGTCGTTGACTCTGTCGGTCCCGATTGACGTGTCGGTCGCGATTGACGGGTCAGTTGGCAAGTATCCGTCGTGGTTTGTCGATCGCGACTGACAGGTCGATCACGATTGACAGAAAACTGAGGAATTTAAAAATTTTAAACACATATTCATGAAGATCTAGGCCTATACATCACAGTTATACACTTTGTTTTGCAAAATAACCAACTTTTCTGTCGGTCGCGATTGACAGAGGTCTACGCCTCGAGACCTGCACAAAAAAAATTTTTTACCTGCTGGAGCTAGTGCATTGCTGGGGATGCTGATTCCTGCAGAAAATCTCAAAAAACACAGAAACTCACAAGCACACAAACGCTCTCTCGCTCTCTCTCACAAGTGAAATGAGGGAAATGGTATGGGTGGGGTGATATGACCAAAAACTAAAATTTTTCGCGATGATGGAGATGGATGTGGGAGATGGTGAGGATGATGATGGAGATGATAAAAACAAAAGAAAATAGATAAAAGTGAAGAAAATACCTATGACTCCAACGCCTCAACTCTACACCTTACCATCACACGCTCGTCCTCCAAGCTCGATCCCCGGCAACGACGCCAAAATTTGGTGTAGGTCAAAGATGAGTAGCACCTCCTTTAATGTCAATCCGGGAAGACGTAAGGATGGTATGATGACCTCGAGCAAGTGAAGGCACAAGTGTGTGAGTGAGAAGCACACTAACACGCACACACATACACACACGCACACAAAGCAAGACAAAGAGTGAGTAACAATTGAGTTCTTTAGATTACTTTCAAAAAGCTCATACAAGTTCAAATCAATTACAAGCTAACCTCAAAAATGAGCTCTCTAGCTCTATTTATAGTTTTTGACTAGGTTTTGGCCTTGTCCAGACCTAGTGTTCGGCCTAGTTAAAAATTAGGTTCTCTGCCCTATTTGGAGGTTCAAACGGAGTCTAAAAAATGTGAAAACTGATAGGTAGGTACTTCTAAAGCTCCTCAAGCTCAAGGACTCCTTGGCTTGCACAAAATGGAGCTACAAAAATATTAAATGGTATTTACAATGGTTTTAAGTGATGAAAATCACTATTTTTGTAGGGATTTCTTCTAACATTTTGACATACATTTCCTGGAGCCCCCTACTTGCTCTTTCTTCTTGTGTGCCCAACTCTTTGATGCCTGAAAAATTTAAATGGCCTACTTGCCAGATCTTCTTTGACTACTGTGTCTGCTTGTGCTTTCTCTTCGCTCCGACTCCCTTCGTAGGCTTCCTTGTCTTGTGAATCCTTCAGTTCCTTGACTACTGCCAACAATAATCAATTGTTACAATAAAAGGATCCATTTTGAAAATGAAATTTTTCTTGATACATCGATCCGCTATTTGCATTCAAAAAATTCGAAATAGGTGCATAAAAAGAATCATGTTTGAGTTCTTATTGAATTTGATTGAGAAAATCATAATTTATTACAGAAAGGAGATTACATAAAGGTCTTCAACTCAATGCATCAAGGACCTTGTTTTCCTTATGAGCCGGATACTTAATGTGTGTATACTAGGCAAGTCTTCTAGAAATACATCTACATATTCTTTGAAAACATTTTCTACATAATTTGGAATACTTTCATCATTATCTTCCTCATGCAGATTGTTCACATACACTATAAATGTTTTACAGCCATTAGGTATAACTCTAATTTCTTGCATAGCGGAAATAAGAATAGGTTTAGGATTATATGCATCACCAAGAATGTGGATTGATTCACCATCTAGCTTTAAAGTGATTGTTCTTTTTTTGCAATCAATTCTTGCTTAATTTTGAACTAACCAGTCCATGCCTATGATTGCATCAGTTTGTTTCATCTCAATCACATGGAAACTTCCAGAAAAAGACATACTACAAAAAGTATATGCAAGGTTTTGAAGGTATCCTTTCATATAGTGCAGTCATCCATTGGCCATCTCTATAGGTCTAGTTATCTGCATATTTAGAGGTATCCCCAAATTCTATACCAATTTTAAAGATAGAAAACAATGTGTACTACCTAAATCGATCATAAATCTGATTTTATTTTCACAAAGCATATATGAAATGGTAATTACAAAAGCTTTTGGGAAATATTTAGCCACCATGCAACGTAAAGTATATTTAGGGTGCTTACCTTTATCATTTGCTTTCTCAATCATTGTACCTTCCTTGATGATGTTTATCACTCTCGATTGCACGGGCTGGAAGACCGCCTTGTTTGGGAACTCATATGTCCTATGTCCTTGTTCCTTGCAATGAAAAATATAGACCAAGTCATTTTGCCCTCTCAATAAGATCAGGGCCTTATTGCCAATGGATTTGTTGATACCTCCTTCGATTTTCCACCTAAGCAGGACTCTTACCTTGGTTATCAGAAGATGGAGTCTTGTTGGAATTGTTCATATTCAGTGCAACAGGTCTTTGTGGTCTATGCCCCATCGCAATGAATGTGCTTCTATTTGCCTTCTGCAAATTGAACTTCTCCATCTTCTCAAACTTTGTAGCCATCACAACAACATCGAGAAAATCAATTCATCCTGATCCCTTGACTTGCTAGCAAAGTTCCTCATGAAGCCCTTCAATAAACTTGCTCTTCAGAGCATCACCACTAACCTCGAATGCATATTTGCGAAGATGTAGGAACTTCTCTTTGTACTCATTAACAGATAAGCTATGCTTGTCACTTTCATGTTGTCAACAATTTAAGAACTCCATGTCCTTCTCCATATGGTAGTGTGGAGAACAATAGTGTTTTTCGGCTTGTTCTCCAAAATCCTTCCATAAAACTGGACCAGAATGCATCCATGTTTGCATATAGGAATTCCACCATAGCTTTGCGATACCACATAGGTGTAGGATCCCAACTTTTGCCTTGGACTCCTCACTAAATTGTCAAAGATCAAAGAATTCTCCAACTCTTCAATCCATGCCTTAAGATCTTCACCACTCTTCTTCTCTCCATCAAAATCATTCAAATTTTCCTTCTTGAAGACTTGGTTAAGGGAAAACTCACCTGGTTCCATATCTTCATAATTGCATTTTTGTGTTCCTCGATGCACACTAGATGTTCCTGCACCTTCACCCACTTCATCGTTCAGTTCCATGAATAAATTTGTTACACCTTCTGGTTGCTTTCCACCTCGTTCTTTGCGTAACTCTCTAGGAAGCTTCTCAATAATCTCCTCTTGCTCATGCACCATCTGCGTCAAACCTTCCATTATTCCCGAGAATCGATTTTGCTCTGATACCATTTGTAGCATTTCCTCAATCACAATCTATCCCCAATCACAATCTTTTGATCACTCAAGAATAATAGAGGAGAGAAAAACACAGAGATTCCACAAGATAAGAGGATCTCTGATGTGGAAGAGTAGAAAAGATATGACTCGGAGAACGAAGAATTCTGATATTATAGATGTGAATCAATGGTTACAATAGATTTGGAAAATAGCTTCTTGATGAAGCCTGTAGCTCTCGACGACACCCGAGCTATCACAATCTCATTCACACTTGCAATCTCAATCACACTCTCACTCTCACTCTCACTCTCAATCACAAGGTAATTCTCTAATTTTTGAGCATCCTCTTCGTTGATGCATAGGTCCTGCTATAGGAGAGTTTGATTGTTGCCCAAATATGACACATAAGCATCAGAATAAAGGATTCGAACAGAGATAGAGAAGCCCTCTTTTTCTTTTTTTAGTGTTGCAAAATGGCACTTTTCAAAGCCCAGTAACTCAAAAACGGTAAGGAATTAGCTTAACCTTGTGAGAAAGACTTTTCTTCAATTTTTTGATCTGCAAAATAGTGTTAGAGATGACCTAAGTCTAGATCCACCTCCAAATGCCACTTTTGAGCCTTGCAAGTTTTAAAATTCTAAAGGGAGTAAAATAAAGACATTTTCTTAGAATGAACCAAATGTTAAGCCCTCAACGAGGTACTTAAAACATGATTCACAAAAACTTCACATAGTCACTTTTATTCTTGTATACCTCATCTACCTCCCTCAAATACAAAGTTCTTCTTAATTCTTTCATCTTCACCTTAAAGTTCCAATTAGAAAACATGATGCCAATAAGGTCTAGAGAGAGAATATGAAACTTGTCATCCCAAAATTTTTCCTACATGCATAAAATGACCAATTATTCATTCTAAGCATTATCCCCACAATGAAATTCAAAAAGTTCAAAATGAAATATTTCACAAGAAAAGAGGCCTATTACACACACATACACATACACATACACATACACGTACACATACACATACACATACACGTACACATACACGTACACATACACATACACATACACATACACGTACACGTACACGTACACATACACATACACATACACATACACATACACATACACATACACATACACATACACATACACATACACATACACATACACATACACATACACATACACATACAACATACACATACACATACACATACACATACACATACACATACACATACAACATACACATACACATACTGTAGCTCAAGCGTAAGCACCACCTCCTTTACTTGTCAATCCGCGGAGACGTGAGGACCGGTATGAAGACCACGAGCAAGTGAAGGCACAAGTGCGTGAGTGAAAGCACACAAACATGCACACACATACACACACACGCGCACAAAGTAAGATCAAAGAGAGGAACAATGGAAAGCTTAGATTGCAAAAGAGTTCTCTTACACAAGTTCTATTCTCTAACAAGCTAACCTCCAAAATGAGCTCTCTAGCTCTTTTTATAGTTTTTTGACTAGTTTTGGCCCTGTCCAGACCTAGTGTCCGGCCTAGTTAAAAATTAGGTTCCAGGGCTTATTTGAGGGCTCAAACGAAGTCTAAAAATTATGAAAATTGGTACGATGGTACTTCTAATACTCCTCAAGCTCGAGGACTCCTCGGTTTGAACAAAATGGAGTTACTAAAAATAGATAATGGTATTTACAATGGTTTCTAGTGATGAAAATCACTATTTTTGTAGGGGATTCTTCTGAAAATTTGACATACACTTCTTGGAGCTCCCTACTTGCTCCCTTTCCTCGTGTGTCCACCTTTTGATGTGCTTCCATGCTTTGTCCTTGACTTTGAGCTTCAACACTCCCCCCCCTCTCGAGTCTGTCGTCCCTGACAGACCCTTGTTGGAAGGGCTGTTCTGTGTAGTGCTTTGAGAGGTGGTGTCCATCCGTTGTATGAGCTGGTTCCTTAGATTCCAGCAAGAATGTGTCGTTGTGAGCTTTCAAAACTGCAAGTTGCTCAGAAGAGGTTGTCAAGAGTGATTTGGAGCAACTACTGGCTTCAATTTGCTTTCGAGATATGGATGTTGTTCCCATGATGTCTGCTAGCTCTTTTAAAGATGATGTTGAGAGCATTCATGCCAATTACTCATAACCCATAATGAATGATGGGTAAGTGTGTTCGTGCCTGGGTTGAAAAAAGTATGTGCCTTGTGCACGGCCTTGTAATGTAGCCCTACGCATGCTTACTTGGAAAATGCATTGGAAGAAGTATGGTGCAAAAATTGCGGGTCTTGAGCTAAGTGCTCAAGGGTATGCTGACGAAGAGGTTTCCTAAACTATCATGGTTATGGTGTTTCCAGAGTAAAGATACTTACCATGGCGAAGGTTGATGGATGTTTGCCTCTTCGTGTTGTACACTCGGCCTTTGGGATGGAACCTTGTTGATGAATGTCCATGTTGATTGTCCACTGATGAGATCTTTTGAGTGGTGGATCCCCTCTCCTCTTTTCAAAGCAACATTTGTCACTAACAATGTGCATTTCTGAGCTTGGGCTCATGCACGTTCACTTCCCTATATTGACACTCAGAGGAATATTGGACATGTGCCGGTTTCTAAGAGATTACCATGCTGATTGACATAGACCATTCACCAGTGCTACTGTTCCATACTGGTTCAGGAAATACTGAGAATTGAATTGCTTTATATTCCTTGGCAAGCAACATCGGGTAACTACACCAAGCTGAGTTTCACATATGCTCTTTAGCTCACCATATGCAGGAGTCTTCTCCTCCAGAACTACCTTTTGCAGATATCTCCTTGGATGCTCTGGTACATGAAGTAGTTAAGCATCACTCAAGTTGCAGACCTTCAAGCTCTTCATTCCTACCATGGTAAGAGAAAATCATAGTTGTAGATGCCATGTTCATGCCAAATGCTTGTCCTCTACCAGATAAGGCAGCAATAATCTCACTGCTGGCCGAGACACACTGGGAACAAGCTCTCTCCCACTTTTTTTTTTTTTTTTTTTTTTTTTTTGAGAAAAAGGATATCACAAAACAAGAACACAAAAGTTAGTATCAATAGAAATGTTCGACATATGTCACTGTGCTCTTGTGCATGGGATTCTCAAGTGTGTCTATGCATGGCCGTGTAATGTGGCCCTATATTAATGCATACTTTGGAAATGCATGACCTAAATGGTGCAAAAGACAGGGTTGTGCAAGGAGCACATGGTTGTTGCTTGTTCGAGGCTTTCGATGTTATTTGTGGAGGTTGATGCCGACCTTGGTGGAGGTATCCATTGAGTCTCGAACTGATGTAATCCTCCTTATTGGAGTCCATTTTAGAACATCATTTGGCACTGTAGAGGTCACTTCAGACGTCTTTCTCTTTGGATGCTTTCTGAACTGTGGTATCCAGTGTGGTTGATGCTTTGGTTCGGTGGAGGCTACTTGCACTTTTGGCTTCCAAACCCATATCCTTTTTGCATGTCTTCCTACTAATGTTGAAGAGCTGATTTGATCTTCCTTTGGTCTCTGTACGTGGTTCTTACCCTTTTCTCTTTGTGGCTTCTTTGTTGAAACCTTTTGCATGTGGGAGAACAAAGGTTGTTGTGGGTGTAGGATCTTCTTAGGTACCCACATCTGTAATTGCCCTTGTTGAGCTGCAGCTAACTTCTTAGGCACCCAAACTTGTTGGATATCTTGTGATGGAGCTTGTCTGAGCTGTTTCCTTCGTCTTCTGGCCTGGTTAGTGTGCATGGATGGGATTTGTGGGGGTAAGGTTGGTGGTTGCTCTCCTTTGCGTACCCAGATCTGCTTCATGCCCGGAACCGCTTTTTTATCGAATGGTGTCTTTCTATTTGATGTAGCAGTTGTCGTGAACGATTGTGTTTGCTTGTGTGGTGGGCTCACTACTGTGGCTACTTGAGTCTTTGGAGAAGAAGAAAGATCCACCCGCCTTCGAACCTGGTCTTCCACGATTGACTCCTTCTGCATCATAGAGCTTTTGACACATACAACATCTTCTTTCATATGATTAGTCTTGGAAGAACTAAGAGAGTGTGTGGTGCCATGATCTAGGAGCATGCAGTTCTCTAATTCTAATGTAATGCATTGTTCCTGTACCCAAACTTGAAGAATTTGACTTCTTAGGTTTAAGTTAACTGCATGGTCATAGATCCAATCTTGACCCAAGACAAGTGGTTCTGTAAGGTTCTCATCTTGACATACTAGCGCTTTGACTTTCATTGGAACATCTTGAAGGTAGATGGGAAGTTCCACCTCGCCCAAACAAGGGGTTTCCACACCTCCCAATCCTATGAGATAAGCTTCTATGGGATTGATGTTCAACCCCAAGTCTTGGCAGTAGGAAAGTCTAACTGCACTACTTGCTGCACCTGAGTCAATCAATGCTTTCACCGTCCTTGCACCCTTCCCTTGTCCTATCTCTATGGTCACAAAGGGTCTTCGGTCAATGACCTGAGAAGTCGCAATGCCTGACTTTTGACACATATCCATGTGATATTTTGGGGCTTTTGAGTTGACATCTAGGCCTAATCGCCTTAACTTATTTCGCCTAATACGCTCTCTGGCCTCTACCTGTGCTTCGTCTCTCACTCTTAACTCTTCTTCTTTTCGCTTCTTAGCAGTGTTGAGTCTCATTAGCATATCCTCAGTAAGAGGTTCTTGATATAGCTTGACTCTGCAGCCACTAATATAGTTTGGCAAGATATCTCCTTCTAGAGTGGCCAACTGAACTGCACCACTAGTGGAAATTCTATTAATGATCATGGGTCCATATCCTCTTTTTTCCAACTTACGGGCATGTTGTTTTAGTGTGTATACCAACACTAGATCTCCCTCTTTCAATCCCTTATCCTTGATGTGTGCATCAAAGTATGCCTTTTGCCTCTTCTTTGCAGCGTAGATGCCTGCTGCCGCTCGTAGCCTCGTTTCACCCAAGCGTTCGAGATCAAAGATCCTAGAGGACAATTCATGCCCATTCCACTCATACTCTTGTGCTACTTTTAAGGCAGGGATTAAGAAATCTAATGGTAGCACAACGTTCTGTCCGAAGACCATCTGAAATGGGGTGGCGTTGAGTACCGTTTTGTAGGCAACTCGATAAGCCCAAACAGCATGATGAAGTTGTTTGTCCCAATCAGAGCGTTTATTATTCACCAGTTTTGTCAATACGTTACAGAGGATCTTATTGGTACTCTCGGCTTGTCCGTTGGCTTGTGGATGATAGGGGGCGGATTTCTTATGTATCACCAAGAATTCTTGGAGAAGATTTTCAATGACTTCATTCAAGAAGTGTGTGCCTCTATCGCTCACCAACTCTATTGGTAGTCCATATCTCGTGAACACATTCTCGAATAAGAACTTAGCCGTAGTCTGAGCATCATTCTTTGTTGTGGCTTTGACTTCTACCCACTTTGTAAGGTAATCTGTGGCTACAATGATGTACTCTGCATGGGAGTTTCTAGCTGGGGGGTTAATAGGACCTATGAAGTCTATGCCCCACTTCGAAAATGCACGTCCTCCCATCATTGGCCTCAAGGGCATCTCGTCTTTTCTCACTGGATATTGTGCACGTTGGCATGTGTCACATTTCTTCACATAGGTATGTGCATCCATATGAAGAGTGGGCCACCAAAGTCCTGAGAATAGAATGGTCTTGATCACTCGGTCAGGACCAAAATGTCCACCTGCAACACCGCTGTGTGCAGTTTCTAAGACTTTCAAATAATCTGATTCGTGAACGCACAGTCTTAAGTAACCATCTTTGCCTCTTCGGTATAGGTTGTCTCCTACTAGGGCATAGCCTTGAGCCTCTTGCTCCATGCTTCTTCTTCTTGCTAGACTAGCCTCTTTGGGTAATTTTCCCGATCTCATAAACTCTACCAATGGAGCACTCCAATCTGGAATTAATGACACTTGATAAAGGGTCGCATGCTCCACTGGGGGTCTCTCTCTGCACCTTGGACAATTCTTAATCCACTCATGTATTTCTTTGTCCATGCTAGGCCAATACACTCCTAAACGCTTTAGATTCTGCAATGTTCGTTGTTTAGAATAGTGATTTCCTAGCAATCCTTCATGAGCTTGCTGCAACCAACTATTATGTTCATCATCCTCGACACAACAAGCTAATACGCCCTCCGTATCTTGTTTGTACATGCTTCCTGCTAATATGTGATATTTTTGTGATTTTACAATTTCTTCTTGTGATGTTTTCACATTCTTATTTGCAGGGCCAAAGGTTAGGACTGGTACCAACTTATTTGCCCATTTAGGAACAACTTCTAAATTGAACAGATAAGCATCGGGTAATTCGTCAGACACTCCTTGCGGTGACTCTCTTGAAGTGATGCGAGAAAGGTCATCTGCCCGAAGGTGGGTTCTACCTTTCCTGACAACAACTTCAAAGTCATATTCCATTAGTAAGAGGAACCATCTTACTAAGCGTCCAGTATTGCAAGGTTTATTGACCAAATATAACAAAGCTTGATGATCAGTGAAAAACTTGAACTTGTTGGCCAATAAATAGTGTCTAAACTTCTGCACAGCATATACCATGCCTAAGCCCTCTCGCTCAGTTGTGGTATAGTTCCGTTCAGCTGCAGTGAGCTGTCTACTAGCATATGCTATGGGCAAATCTAAGTTTCCTTCACTTGTGGGTTGTGCTAGCACACATCCTATGGCATGATTGGATGCATCCACATGGACATGGAATGGTTTATTCCAATCAGGAGTGGTGAGTATTGGTGCCGTGCACAAACGTTTTTTCAGTTCGTTGAAAGAATTCTCGCATTCGTCGTTCCACTCAAAATTAGACAACAAGGCATAAAGGGGTCTAGCTATGATCGCGTACATGTGGATAAACCTACGGTAGTATCCACAATGGCCCATAAAGGCTTGTACCTCTTTAATATTCCTTGGCCTTGGTAGCTCCGCTATGGCTCGTACCTTATCTTCATCTGTTGAGATTCCATTCTTAGAAACAATATGACCTAAGATTTTACCTTGACGCACCATAAACACACACTTTTCTGGGTTTAGACACACTCGATATTCTCTACACTTGTTGAAGATTTGTCTGAGTTCAGGGATGTGAACCCTTCTTTCTTGGGAATGAGCACATAAATCATCCACATACACTTCTAAGCTCTTTCGCAAGAACTCTTTGAAGACATGACACATGAGCCTTTGGAATGTTGCAGGTGCATTGGTGAGCCCAAATGGCATCACCCGAAATGCAAAGATTCCCCACTCTGTAGCAAAAGCTGTTTTGTGTTGATCTTCTGGGGCAATGGCTACTTGATTGTAACCTGAAAATCCATCAAGGAAGCTATAAACTTCCTTGCCTGCAACACGCTCCAATAGGTGTTCTGTGATTGGAAGTGGATAACTATCTCTAATCGTAGCGGCATTAACTTTTTTAAGGTTAATACACACTCGCAACTTCCCGTTCTTCTTGGGTACCACAACAATGGGGGACACCCATTCGGTATGCTCAATCTCATAGATGAATCCAGCCTCAATCAACCTATCAATTTCTTCTTTGATTTTGGCTGCATAGGTATCATTATATGTGTAGGGCTTCTGTTTGGTGGGCTTAGCATCAGCAGTCATGGGGATAGTATGAGAGCAAATTCTTGGATCTACCCCTTTCAAGTCTCTATAGTGCCATGCAAACACATCCCTATATTCCCTTAATAGAGCTATGAGCTCCATTTCTTCTCTTGCACTTAGGTCATCTCCTATATATGTGCATCTCTCTTCGTTCTCTTCAATGGTCACTACAATCTTCTTGGTCTTTTCTTTATTATCATATGATTCTCCTATGATGGCCTCTCTCTTAGGCATTCGTACCAAAATTTTGCGGTCGTCAACTTCATATTTCTTGAAGTTTTCTGGTACTTCGAACAATGATTCCTCCTTTTCTTGTTTCACTGCTTTTCTTTTCTTTTTCTTTTGACTACTCTCACTTCCATCTTTTGAGTTGACTGTTTTAATACTTGTGAGAGGTTCTTCTTCTTTCTGGGTGAACACTCCTATATCTTCTAGATAGTGCTGCTCTGAGTTAAAGCAACTATCCATGACAATAGACTCCAGATCATCGTCATTCTCTTCTTCTTCTATGACATCACTAGGGTCACATTCTTCTAGCAAGGGTTGACACATGAACACTGAGATATCATAACCCTCCTCATCACAATGAGGTGTCCACTGTTCCTCATTGACAGCAATGTCCATGGTGGCTAAGATTTCTGGCCAGCCATGAGGCTCAAACTCCTCATCTAGAAAGATCATCGGTGTGTAGGCTGGGTCTCTAACTGGTCTATCTCCTAGTGAAGTTCCTTCTTCCCTTGCCTTTAAACGTTTTTCCTCTTCCTTTGCGACTTTGCACATCCACAAATGAGTATCTTCATGCAGCCATGATGGATCAGGTGAACTTTCAGAATGCACAGAGATGGAATCTTCTTTCACTTTGTGGATAGAATTCCACTGTAGGGGTGGTACATCTCTGAAGGTGTAATCCTTCAAATTGACCTTGGTGGTAACCCCTAAGTGCTGTAAGTACAAAGAGTTAGTTCCCCAATCCTGTACTATTTGCAATTGTCGTAGGAAGGGTCTTCCTAGGATCATCTCATAGACATTATTTTTCTCAAAGTCACATATAGCAAATGTGTGCTCAAACTCTACACCACAAGTGGTTAGAGTGATCCCTTCTAACAATCCTAGAGGTCTTTCAAAATGACCATCAGCCATTTGAAGCTTCATTCTAGTTGGTCTTAATGTGGGTTTGCCCCATTGCTTCCACAAGGAGGTGGTCGCAATAGCAACACCAGCACCTGAATCTATGATTTCTTTGGTTGTGTAACCTTGGTAGGTGATTGGAAGATAAGTATTACCTTCTTCACCCTCACACATGTCCCCTATTTTGTCTAGAGGTATCTCTGGTACCCTTTGCTTAGAGCCTGCTTTTGGCATGTTGGAATCAAGTTCTGGGACCTGATCCTTCACATGATTCCATAACTCAGGTTTTGCTTTGAGCAGCTCTTCTACAGTGAGATGACACTGAACCTTAGTGTTCTTCACGACATCCGTGTTCCTTGGAACCACTGAGTCTTCATTTCTTACTAGTATTGTGGGAGCTCTAATCTGGAGTGATTCAGATTCCCATGGGCCTGGAAATTGAGGCAGTTCTTCTAAGGTATTAGATTCAAAATCTAATATTTCGTCTTCTTGTTCTGCTTCATCTTCGTAAATAGATGGAATGTCTTGGGAAAATTGATCATGAAGATCATCAATCTCAGGAATAGGAGGGGAATTACCCTTCTCCTTGGCCCATTTCTCCTCTTGTATTTCCCGCAAGAACTCTTGAGAGTACTGTTGAATAGAAGGAGGTATTCCAGCATCCGTGGAATTAGGAACATAAGCTCCCCTTGGTGGTGAGCTTCCTCTTTCAATAACTGGTTGAGCCTGTGGAGGTAGAGAAACTTGTGGTTTGTTTACCAACTGCTCTAATCGTTCTAGTAAGCCCTGGAAATGCAAATCCGATTTGATAGAGTTTGTCTGATTGAACTTTTGACTAGTCTCAAGTATGGCTTGAGCTTGTTCTACCATTTTCATGCACATTTTCATTCGTTCAATCTCTAAATCTGCTCTAGGGTAACTCTTGTCTAGGTTTGCAGCTGTAGGCCCTTCTTGAAGTCGAGCCTGGTAGGCCTTGAACATCATGTCCAAACCTTCTGGGGTTGGATCTGCGAGAACAGACCCTGGTTGCGGTCTATTTACAATGGGTGGTGGGGTGGGATGAGGTGGAGTGGATGGAGTTTCGGCATGCGAGGGGCTTTGAGATGCAATGTCTTCTATTTTTGTTTTCGCTTCTTTTAAGCTTTCTTCTAGTTCCGATAACTTTTTATTCCACTTACGATTGGCCTTCTCTCTGGTATCCTTCCATGTTCTTGTTTTCCTCTTACTAGGCTCTCCCGATTCACTCGACTCTGATTGTTCTACTGGTTTATCCTGTTTTAAGGCTTGTGCTCTAGTGACAGCTTGTATAGGAGCCACATTGCTACTACTTGAACTTGGATCTGCCACTAAGCCTACCACATTAATGGGTGTAATCTTGGGTGCACTAGAGGGGTTTCTTGGACAATCTCTGGGGAGATGGTCTTTGCCACAATCAGGACAAAAAGCCTGTATGGTGATAGCCTGTCCTTGGCTCGGAGATGGTGGGTGGGGACAGTCACGAATGAAATGGTCACCATGACATCTGAAACAAGATCCTCTAGGGGCTTGTGGTCTCATTTGTCTCAACTGGGGCCTAGGGTTAGGATTTGTGTACATGACATTGGAGTATTCTGGCTCCCAATTTTGCCCCATAGGTGGCGCCTCATATTGATACGAGTAAATCTCACTATGCTCAGGTGACTCTGTGTAATACGCATGTGGACTACCTTCATGGGAGTAGTCTGAACTATGAGCATGAGAATCATTATCTGGTGTCCATGGGGTTAGGGGCACCAATGCTCTATTTGGATTTTCCTCTCCCACAGCATACTTGACTGGAATCACGTTGGCTGGAGCTGGTGGTTGGTTTCCCAAGACAGGTTGTGGCCTATATGGTACCTGATACTGCTGTTGTGGTCTATAATATGGCTGTTGGTATTGATTCTGATACCTACCTTGTGGGTAAGGTTGCTGATAATTTTGTCTAACAGCCTGCCTATTGTAGGGACAATCTTGAGCCGTGTGGTTTGTGTATTTTCTCTCAATAGTGCAATATGGAGCATTCCTTTCTCTAATGTTTTGGTTTTGCATTGGGCATACGTTAGCCATGTGGTCACCTCCGCAAGTATAGCACCGATTCAATGAAGTGACTCTCTGTGTTTGTTTATTTTGGACTCCCAGCTTCTTGGCAACTTGCTCAGCTATCTCTTCTATTTCTGTGGAGATCTTTGAAGTATGACTAGTAGAACTATCCGAATCTTTGTAGAGTTTGGACAATCCTAACTCCTCACCCAAGTTATCTTCTATGTCTATGCACGTCCGCACACACTCTTCTATGGATCTAGGATCTTTCAAGTATACATAGGATCTTAACTTTGTGCTCAGTAAGCCATCTAAAAACAAAGCCACTTGTTTGGCTGGTGTGGGTAGCTCTGGAGCAGGGCATCTTTCTAGGTACTGTCTGAACCTTCTACCTGCTAGTCGCACTGTTTCTTGGGGTGTCTGCTTGAAACTATGGATCAGGGACGATGTGTTATGCCTGATACCACTCTTGGAAAATTCTACAATGAATTCGTCTAGCAGTTGACCTATATCGCGATAGCTGCTTCTACTCAATGGTTGAAACCAAGCTAAGGCAGTGCCTTTAAGGGTCAAACCAAATGCCTCGTACTGGGTGAACCAGTCCTCAATTTGTTCGGCTCTCAGCACTTGTTTGTACTCGGCCACATGATCATAAGGATCCCCTGTCCCATCGAAATAGTTCTTCATTGCCTTGATCACGTGACTGGGTTTAAGGGTTCTTGGGTACTCCCGGGGTCTAGGCAATGGAAAATCCTGTTCATCTCTTCGTTGCCTATGTGCTTGATGTCTCTCTCTTTAAGGTCTTTCATTTTCATATCCTGATCTATTCTTGCCCACGGTGTGTGCAAGGCTTACCTCAGGTCTCTCTCTAGTTCTTTCTCTCTGGGCTTCCTGAGCTTGGGATGACCCTACTCCATGGAGGCCGTGGGAAACATTGGATCTTGGTGGAGGGAAAATCAATTCATTCTTCCAAGTATATGCATGTCTATCATGTTCTGTTACCAAGAAAATTTTCTCTGACGTGTTATCTAGGTAGACAACTTTGCCTGGTATCTCTGGATCCTTGAACTCGTAGATAATGACTATGCCCAATTGGCTAGGTTGTTCTGGCTTGAATCTCCAAAAGGCTTCCTCTGTTTCTCTATTCAAAAATAGTTCTATGCTTTTGTTGTCTTGAGGGATCCAGTCTGGAGTGATCACTCGGGTCAAAACTGACTTGCCTCTAGGAGTCTGGGGTCCTTGTCCTATATTTCCTTGTTCTAGGTCTCCTATCTCATTCTCATGAATGATATTTCTGAACTCATCGGTCCTATCTGGTTGGTTGGTAACCACATACATGGTTCCTTCCTTATCAATGTATGAACCCTCTTCGAACTTGACCACCGGGTGTTCAAGTCCAAAGGATTGATCTGGATTTTTGAGTTGGACCACTGATCGCCTCAGACCATCCTCATAGATGCGAGCACCTAATTGGTTGGTCCGAATATATTCCAACTGTGTCTTATAGGGACCTTCCGGTGTTTGTAGATGGGCAGTCCCTGAGCCACCTGCAGGTTTTCCCATGCTAAAAGACATTTCTGAATCACTTGTGTCTGAACTTAGTAAAAGATGACCACTTAGTTGTTGTGCCCAAGACTTGGATGTATGGTTGACACTAGCCTCAGAAGATCTAATGCTTTGTTTATCCTTACCTAAGTGTCTACCAGATCTCAGGTTCATAAGCTTTAGTCAAGAGTCCAAAATTTCCCCTTGGTATGGTTCAAAATTCTTTGGAGTCCCCTTGGTTCCCTAGTCCCACCTGAGGGTCAACTTCAAATTATCCTATCTCAAAATCAATGCATTATTCTTGAAAAAAACAGTTGAGATCGTGTAGGATTTGAAACGAGCTTTCCAACAAGCTATAGAGCTCAAAAAGTGGACTTTGGATGAAAAAGTTATGCCAAATCAGGCTCCTGGGGGTCAAAACAGGCAAACAGGACCTTTGGAGAAAATCGCGATTTTGTGATCTTTCTGAAAATCGCGATGCTGTGAAGTCAAAAAAATCGCGATGTTGAGCACAAAATCGTGTTTTTGAAAATCGCGATTTTGAGCAGAAAATCGTGATTTGAAAATCGCGATGTTGAGCAGAAAATCGTGATTTGAAAATCGCGATGTTGATCACAAAATCGTGTTTCTGAAAATCGCGATGTTGAGCAGAAAATCGTGATTTGAAAATCGCGATGTTGATCACAAAATCGTGTTTCTGAAAATCGCGATGTTGATCACAAAATCGTGTTTCAGAGAATCGCGATGTTGATCACAAAATCGTGTTTCTGAAAATCGCGATGTTGATCACAAAATCGTGTTTCAGAGAATCGCGATGTTGATCACAAAATCGTGTTTCTGAAAATCGCGATTTTGACTCAGAGAATCGTGATTCACAAAATCGTGTTTTTGACTGAAAATCGTGTTTTCTCAGAATCGTGTTTTTGACATGAAAATCGCGATTTTGAGCAGAAAATCGTGAATTGAAAATCGCGATTTTGAGCAAAAATTCGTGTTTTCTCAAAATCGTGTTTTTGACTTGAAAATCGCGATTTTGTCCCACAGAATCGTGTTTTTCTCAAAATCGTATTTTTGGCTGAAAATCGTGATTTGTGAGAATCGCGATTTTGAGCAGAAAGTCGTGTTTTTCACAAAATCGTGTTTTTTGTTGAAAATCGTGATTGGTGAGAATCGCGATTTTGAGCAGAGAATCGTGTTTTTTGAAAATCGTATTTTTCACATGAAAATCGCGATGTTGAGCACAAAATCGTGTTTTTGAAAATCGCGATTTTGAGCAAAAAATCGTGTTTTCACAGAATCGCCTTTTTCACAAAATCGTGTTTTTGCTGAAAATCGTGATTGGTGAGAATCGCGATTTTGAGCAGAGAATCGTGTTTTTTTGAGAATCGCGATTTTGAGCAGAGAATCGTGTTTTTTTTGAGAAAAACACAGAATCGCGATTTTTTTCAACCAACTTTTAGGCGGGAAAACTGAAAATCGTGATTTTTCAAAAAATTTTGAATTTTCACAGAATCGCGATTTTCATCACAGAATCGCGTTTTTTGGCGGGAAATTCAAATTTCTGAGCGTCGGCTATGGCGAGCTCCGTATGAGCAGAAAATCATGAAAAAAATGCAGCGCTTGCTCTCCCTTGCACCTCCTAACTCCTTCCCACACAATAATGCATGAAAAATGGTATGAAAATGGTGAAAATGCACTAAAAAACAAGAATTTTCTATGAAGAAGAAGATGGAAGAAGGTGGAGATGATGATGATGATGAAGATGAAGAGGAAAAAAACAGAAAATGAACTGAAATGACAGTTTTTTTTTACCTTCCAACGTCGCAAATCTACGATCTTACCATCACAACGCTCGTCCTCGAAGCTCTCTCCCCGGCAACGGCGCCAAAATTTGGTGTAGCTCAAGCGTAAGCACCACCTCCTTTACTTGTCAATCCGCGGAGACGTGAGGACCGGTATGAAGACCACGAGCAAGTGAAGGCACAAGTGCGTGAGTGAAAGCACACAAACATGCACACACATACACACACACGCGCACAAAGTAAGATCAAAGAGAGGAACAATGGAAAGCTTAGATTGCAAAAGAGTTCTCTTACACAAGTTCTATTCTCTAACAAGCTAACCTCCAAAATGAGCTCTCTAGCTCTTTTTATAGTTTTTTGACTAGTTTTGGCCCTGTCCAGACCTAGTGTCCGGCCTAGTTAAAAATTAGGTTCCAGGGCTTATTTGAGGGCTCAAACGAAGTCTAAAAATTATGAAAATTGGTAAGATGGTACTTCTAATACTCCTCAAGCTCGAGGACTCCTCGGCTTGAACAAAATGGAGTTACTAAAAATAGATAATGGTATTTACAATGGTTTCTAGTGATGAAAATCACTATTTTTGTAGGGGATTCTTCTGAAAATTTGACATACACTTCTTGGAGCTCCCTACTTGCTCCCTTTCCTCGTGTGTCCACCTTTTGATGTGCTTCCATGCTTTGTCCTTGACTTTGAGCTTCAACACATACACATACACATACACATACAACATACACATACACATACACATACACATACACATACACATACACATACACATACACATACACATACACATACACATACACATACACATACACATACACATAAACATACACATACACATACACATACACACACATACACATACACATATACATACACATACACATAAACATACACATACACATACACACACACATAGACACACACACAGACACACACACAGACACACACACATATATACACACACATATATACACACACATACACACACACATACACACACACATACACACACACATACACACACACATACACACACATACACACACATACACACACACACATGCACACACGTACACACACATACACACACACACAGACACACATACAGACACCGACAGAGACACAAACACAGACACAGACACAAACACAGACACAGACACAGACACACACACAGACATAGACACAGACACAGACACAGACACAAACACAGACACTAACATCTATGCATTTTATGATCTTCTTGCTTGATGGAAAGGTTGCAGGAATGTAGATGACTTGAGTATTGGCGACTCTTCTCCTTGGGGAAGGTGTCCATTATGGTGATTAAAATGTTTTAAAGAGCTTTTGGGGTTGCTAAGTTAATCTTTAGATGTGAAGCTTATCTTCAATTGCTAACTGTGTACTCAATTCCTCTTGACTTTGAGTGTTACAGGTTTGCAAGAAGGATGATGGTGCTTCCTGGTCTTGTGAAGTTTCTATTGCATGCTTCTAGCGTAAATCACTAGAAATGGATAATTTTCTTGTTTTCTCCTCCATATGTTTGTGTTGGTTGCATGTGATCACTTATGTTTGTGTTGGCTTATTGGGGTTGACCACAATTTCCTTGAGTATAGGCACCCCTCTAGTGCTCAAAATACCTTTTTTTTGTATAAAAGAGATGTGCTCATGTGAACAATCTCTTAAGAATCTTTTTAATAATTCTCTAACACTATGGAAGAGAAGATTTGTAAAATAGCCTACTTTTTGCACATATCTAGACAATCCCCACGTAGAAATCCCACACATGCTTTTATGGCGATTTGTTTGTTAGGAAAGGATCTCTAGGAGATATGTTAGTTAGAGAGAGATCCACTTTTTGACTTTTCAAAGAAGCACATGGGGAAAAGACCTTAGCCTATAAATAGAAACTCATTTTTGTAAAGAAGGGGAGCTTTTGGTTGACGTGCTCTCATGTAATATCATTTATCAATGGAAGATGCTCTCATTTACTCCAAGACTTTTTACATTTATATGTATTTGTGTCTTTGTGAGTATGTGAGAGTGGAGTGTGTGTGCATATGCATGTCTCTCCTTTGTGTGAGTAGGATAATTGTATTTGCTTGTATTTTCCTCATGGGCTAGGATCCTTGACTCCCTATTCTCCTTGTTTTCAAACATGTGGCATAGCATGGGACTGATGCCAATGGCTTGAACATGTGGGAGGTAGGGGTGGATGAGAGGAAAGTCACTCTTGAGCTTTCCTTCTTGCTTCCATGCAAGGTGGTGAGGGTTTTTGGTCGTTCCTTGCTACAACCTCAACACTTTTTGGCACCGCTACTGGGGATGGTCGGCCTTTCATCACTTGGAGAGCTCAAGAACATGTGGTAAAGTATTGTGTTGCAATTTTTTTGCTCAACTGCATAGAATTTGAATTTCTTCATGGCACTTTCACCCTTCCTTTGGGCCAATTGCTCCCCATTTTCTTGCTTTTGTAGGGTAGTTTTAGTTCAATTTGAATGTTTCACAAGAACAACCCTTAACCCCCTTTTCTCTCTCATTCTCACATATACACACTCCCATACACTCATAATGGCATCGCTCTCCATCTCTGTCATTTCTTGAAGTGGGTGCTTGTTTTGGGTAGGGGGAGAGGTAGATTTTCTCTTCTTAAATCCCTCCTTCTTCTCAAGTTTCTGTTCAAGAAAATCCAAAAAAAAAAAAATCTTTTGAATTCTCTCAAATCCATGCGTGACTACCTCTTAGGAATTTCATTGAAACTAGGGTGGGGGAGGTCCATTCCCCCATGAAACTGGTAAATTGCACGGTGTAAGGCCCAACGATTGGTTGGTGAAGAGGTGCATTGTCACCTTTATTACCTTGATGTGGTGAAGGTGGGGGAGTGATGTCCCTCTCCCTCGTCTCTTTTCGGCATTGAATTCGGTGGTGAGTGGGGAGGGTACCTCCCTTTCCCTCCCATTCTCCCTCTCTAATTTGCTTTACTCAGGCATCACCCTTTCAGGCTCCTTTCTGGGTGGCAGACCTTGTGATAGAGGCCTCCCAATGGCCTCTACTGCTGCGGAGGTTGAGCCATGACCGCTTGTCACTCTAGCACAATGGTGAGTACCAACGTGAGAAGATTCACCTCATAATTGTCAATCCGTGGAGACGTGAGGACTAGTGTAGCTCAATGATGAGTAGCACCTCCTTTAATGTCAATCCGGGAAGACGTGAGGATGGTATGAAGACCTCGAGCAAGTAGCGGCACAAGTGCGTGAGTGAGAAGCACACAAGCATGCACACACATACACACACACGCGCACACACGGCAAGACAAAGAGAGAGAATCAATGGAGTTCTTTAGATTACTTTCAAAAGCTCTTACAAGTTTGTTTCAATTACAATCTAACCTCAAAAATGAGCTCTCTAGCTCTTTTTATAGTTTTTGACTAGCTTTTGGCCCTGTCCAGACCTAGTGTCCGGCCTAGTTAAAAATTAGGTTCCAGGGCTTATTTGAGGGCTCAAACGAAGTCTAAAAATTATGAAATTTGGTACGATGGTACTTCTAATACTCCTCAAGCTCGAGGACTCCTCGGCTTGCACAAAATGGAGTCTAATCTACCAAAAATGGGATTTACAATGTTTGTGTAGTGATTAAAATCACTTGGGTTGTACATAATCTATGGGAAAAAATGATCTGGCCTTGTTGCCGTATTGTGCATGACTCCTTCATTGCTTTGTATGCCAACACTCCCCCCTGCCTAGCGTCTGTCGCCCCTGACAGACCTTTGTTCGCGCGGGTGGTCGATGTAATATTGGATGACATTGGTGGCCAGTTCATGTTCTCCTATCCTTAAGCCTCTGGCTAGATCGGCTTCCAATGCCTCCCAATTTATTGCACCGGGGGTTTCTGGTTGCGGGGTGGTGTAGTACTCTGAATACATTGCTTGTTCACAAGCAAACAGTTGAAGTAGATGTGTCGGCTTTGGTGCGAAAATCTCCGAGTGGTACTCCCAGAAACCTGATCTGAACATTTCTTCGAAGGTCTGTTTGTAGCAGGCGGGGAGGTACTTGATTCGTGCATGCCAAGCGTAAGCCACACGGATACTGGGGGTGGTGCTCATGTCATACACCAAGTCGTAATTTCCATTGCTAAACCCCGGAAGACGTACCTGTGGTGCGGCTGCATTTCTAAAGGTCTTCAGCACTACTTGCATCATATCTAAGATTTTAAGCATCATTTGCGCTGCTACATCTTGCATGGGCTTCAAGCGCGGCATCCAGTGGCGAATGGTCCCCATCATATATGCTACCGATGGTGGTCCTTGTGGTGGCGCGATGTACGGGTAGTTCAGCCATTCCTTGCATTGCGCATTGTTCTGTACCTTGATATTAAATGCCTTCCACGACCTGCGGCGGGGGACTGGACCGTAGCATGGGTTGTACAGGAGGTGCAGCGGCGCGCTGTTCCATGTGCGTAGCATTTCTGGATAAGTCTCTAAAAGTTTCTGCCGCCATGTTGGTTGACGAATCTTGCCTTTTCGCACCTCTGGAGGAAGGTCTTCGGGTTGAAATTGGGTCGCAAAAGTAGGAATCTGACCCGTGACTCTTTGTATTTCAGCATTATAATCAGCCAGGAGAATATAATATGGCCTGTACTGGAGTTCCGATGAGAGGATCAGGCGTCTCGATGACAAGTTCTTGAAGTAATCTGATTGTAAAACAGTCTCCTCTATGACCCTCATAGCCTGATTTTGCACTACGGTGCGCTCTTCATGCGAGGTCCCTATTTCCTCCACTTGTCGTAACCATGGCGGCCGTGGTGCCTCGAACGTGTCCTGCGCTTCTTCTGTTTGTTGGCCTCCTGGGAATGGTTGCGGATCATATTCTTCATCAAACGTTTGTTCCACAGGAATTTGCACAACTTCTTCGTCCGTGGGAGCCTCCGGAGGGGAAGATGGCCTCTCATATTGTAGTAGGCGTGTCTGCAATTCAGTTACCTGTTGCTGGAGATCTTTTATGGCCTCTGCGTCGGAGGGAAGCGAAGCTGCAGAGGGGGTGGTTGGAGGGGCAGCTGCTGGTGCTTGTTGGTGTTCCTGCTTTAGTTGTCCCAGCTCCTCCGATAGCTTATCATGTGCTTCGAGCAACATGGCATAATCTTCCAATATAATCTTTATGTTATCGGGGGTCACTGCTTGAAACTTGGATGGACTAATGGGTGCCCCCGGTGTGCTCTCAATAGCTGCCTCCAGGTTCTCTTGATTTTGTATTTGCAGTCGTCTGTTCTCTTCCTGAGCAGCCGCAAGATGGCGTTTAAGTAGTGCCATATTTCGCTGAAGTTTTGAGTTGCGTTCCAGCTGTGTCCGTAGGTGACCTTCTACCACCTGCACTGCTTCCTGATCTACGTTCTGTAGCTGTACCTCCAATATATTGTGGGCTTCTTGGAGGGTGTGGAACTGTGTATGGAGGCGAGCATTCTCCTCTTCTAGTACCGCAAGGCGGAGCTGTAGTGTCGCTGAGTGCTCTTGCAGGCGTGCGTTTTGTTGCTGGAGCTGAATGTAATCTGTTCTTAAATTTGATATACAAGCCAACATGGTGTCCAATGCATTACCTATAGATGAGTGGGGGGTGTTTACTGTGGAAGATGCATGGGAAGGGAATTGGGGAAGGGAGACAGTGAATGATGTGTCTACGAAAGTTGTGTGTGTGGGTGAAATTGGTGGAGGGGGAATGGGAGGGGGTGAAACCGTGGGTGGTGGTGCCGTGGGTGGTGAAATGTCCATACCTTCAGGAGTGGGTGTTAGTGTGGGGCCTGCCATATACACTGGTATGGTAGGTGGTGTGTGTGTGGAAGTGGTGAATAGGTGTGAAGTGGGGTGGGGAGCTGAAAAGACAGGGAATGGTTGAGGGCCTGGTTGAAAAGCCCTAGCAAAGATGTCCTGGAGGGATTGTAGAAATGGAGAGAGGGATATCGGGGGTTGGGGTCGTAAATTTGAGGAGGGTGGAAAGGGTGGCATGGTAGTAGGGAAACCCATGAATGTGGATCTGGGGTCAGGATGACCCGTGGCTGAAGGCATTGGGGATGGTTGTCCTAGGGCAGGCTCGGGAAGGGTTTCGGTGGGTTGTGTAGTGATGGGGTTTGCTTCAAAGGTCGGGTTATCAGTGGTAGAGAATAGGGTGGCACTAGAGATGGGAGTACGAAAGATGAAGGTTGGGTCAGTGGGTTGAGTGGTCGATGGGATTTCCTCTGTCTCTGTTCTCGGAGGCGATGGTGGGGGAGTAGGTGGTAGTGGTTCGGTGGACTCCTCATGGGTGGCGGGGTGCTGTTGACTAGCTGTTTGGGAGGTTGGTGTAGTAGTTGGCTCCTCTGCAACTGTAACGGGAATTTGGATATTTTTACCTGAGCGAGGCCGTGTCTGGAACCTTCGTGGGTCATATTGAACTGAAGGCCTCTGAATGGCAGTGCGCACAGCTTCTACAACTCCATATGTTTCTGCCATCAATAAGAGACCTTCCCTGTACTCTGAGTCAACTCCCGCTTCTTCCAACAACTGAGTCATAAGTACTCTGCTGCTCTGTTCAGTGAGTAACTGCTGCGATCGCACTCTTTCCATAATCTGATACAGCCTTCGGAGTTCTGCTGTATATGCTGGGGCTTCAGTGGTCTCTTCTTCATATGCTTCTTCTTCTTCCGGTTGTCCGTGTTGTTGACTTTGCTGAGCGTCACTCCAATGGACATGTCTACCGTCTGTAGACTTTCTTCTTCTCCGCGAGGATGTGCCCTGCTCCTCTGCCTATGAATAAAACTCCACGTCAGAGAATTGTGTGCTTTGTAGGAATGCTTCGAAATCCTGGGGGTCCAGTCCTTCAGCCTCTCCAGTGGCAGCAAACTCGAATTCAGGTGTAACCGGAGGAGCCGATGGGGTGGGTTGTGTCGTAGTGTCAGATTCCGACCTGGGTATCCTAATGGTAAAAGGAGGTACAGTGCCCTCTCTTAATGG
Organism: Ceratopteris richardii; assembly: GCA_020310875.1. Classification (NCBI taxonomy): domain Eukaryota; kingdom Viridiplantae; phylum Streptophyta; class Polypodiopsida; order Polypodiales; family Pteridaceae; genus Ceratopteris; species Ceratopteris richardii. The sequence continues at coordinate 159,963,778 of CM035428.1, read as the reverse complement.
TGATGCCTCAGGAGTAGTTAGGACTTCCCTTGTCTGGACACACGGAATCGCGCCCCTCATGCGCTTGGACTGATGTGTGGATGTCTTGAGCCTTTTAAACATTTGTAATTGTGCCCAAGTTAAGGCACGCTCAATGGGGACATCATATGCCAAGCATCGGTAAATGATGCGTGTGAGTGCACAGCATCCGTTCACCACTAATTTCCTAGAAGCCCGTTTGTTCGCTTCATACAACTGATCTATAATCCACACTGGTAGCTTAATAGGTAGCGCACCTGCTTCCGCCAAGTAGAGAGCAAACCAGATCTTCTTGTGTGGTTGCGTGAATCGGTCTTGACCGGGGAAGGCGAAATGTTGCATGCACATGCGGAGAGGGATGGACACATTTGGGGTGAGGGCTGCCATGTCTTTCAGCTTCACTACCTTCCTGTCCTTCATGTTGTTGGGAACGAGAGCATCCTTTTCTGAGGGTACATGCGTGCCATGCATCTTTAAAGCATCACTCACTAGCTCCACAGTAAGTTCAAACCTCTTCAACTCGTTGTTGCCCAGCAATGAGGGGAGAACAAATGATCCGGGTTGGTCCTTATCTTCATGAGCTTGTAATGTAGAGACCAGATAGTAACATCGGAGGAGGTCGGGTTTAGGTAGTGGGGCTTCAAAATATTCCGCCAACCCTGCTCGTTGCCATATGATCTGGAGGTCTTCGGTGTTCTGTAAAGTCTCGAACTCCTTGGAGAAAAATTGGAAACGCACCCATGATCTGTCATACTCGCATTTAGACTCCCAGATATACTTAGCCTCTCCTAATGGACCGGGCATGCCATTGAACCAATGAGAGTTGGCATGGACTCTTTCCGTGATTCCTGTAGGTGGGTCTGGCACCGGGAGTTGCTGAAGGTGTTGCATCTCCACTGGTCGTTCAGTCGGGGGCACGTCCACAGGTAGGCTATCCACATCAATTCCTGCAGTAAGTATCCCTACTTGTGAGCCCGAACCTGTCGCTTCTGCCATTTTACTGCTTGCCTTCTGATTCTGTGAGAATATAGAAGCATGTGTTAACATCGTAATGGACAGACTAAATCCGTTGCTGTCCCCGTTACAACATTAACATGAGGTATATGGTGAGTTAGTGGTTAGTAAGTGCACGAAGACAGTGAGTGTAGTTAACGTTTGTGTATTCCTAGGAGACTAATGCCGTTAGTAAGTGGGGTGAATTTACAAATCGGGGTCGGGGGGTTTATTACAGATCTTAGACTGCCAAATGCAGTGGATGGGCTTTGCTTTCGGTTTCGTAGAGACTCCAGAGAGCTGTGTCGGTGTCGCTGTTTGGGGATGGGGCCTTTTAGGGACCCACTTATAAGTGATTACATGCATGCTCATGGGTCTTTGTGTGTTCCTAAGTGTTGAGCACGAGGGAATTCTGGTGGTACTCGTAGATGGGTTATGCTGCATAGGTTGCGGCCTCGGCTTAACTACTTGTGCCCGCAAGCAAGCCTTAGGAACCCAAATTTGTCTAGATTGTGGGCTTGCCTTCATCGACTTCTTGGGCACCCAAATAGATTTTACTTTAGCAGAAGAATTTCTGAAAGACTTCTTATTAGCGTCGTGTTGTTGGTTACTAATAAGAGGCTTTGCCCGTGTGGTTGACAGTGGTGCAACCGGTCGTTCGCCTTTCCGCACCCACATCTGGTTGAGTTTCTAGGGCATTCTGCTGCGCAGGTACTTTTGATCTCGGACATAGGTAGTACTCGGCTTTGGAAAAGAAGGGAGTTCCGTTGCATCCCTGACTCCTTTTTTGCAAATGTCATTCCTCTGCAACACAGGGTTCTGAACAAGAACAGCATGGTCATCTTCATGTGTACCCCTGGAAGGACCAGGAGTCTGTGCCTTTCCTAGTTCCTTGAGTGCTCCATTGTCTAATTCTACTGTAACTCGACTATGATTGACCCAAACCTGGAGAAGTCCACTTCTTAGGTTTAAGTTAATTGCTTGGTCATAGATCCAATCTTGACCCAAGACTAGAGGTTCAGTGAGATCCTCATCTTGACACACCAGTACTTTAACTGTCATTGCCTCATCATGAATGCAGAGGGGAAGTTCCACCTCGCCCATGCAAGGGGTTTCCACTCCTCCCAATCCTATAAGATATGCTTCCACAGGATTGACAGTCAATTGTAATTCTTGGCAGTACGACAATTTAACAGCACTAGTGGCTGCTCCTGAGTCAATCAAGGCTCTTACGGTCCTTGCACTCTTTCCATGTCCTATATCTAAGGTTACGAAAGGACGTCTATCAATTATCCTATGCGAGCTTGTTCCTGCGACTTCACACATGGCCATAGGAAATCCTTGGTCTGCATAGTCATTCGCTCCAGGCTGATCTCTACCTTGCCTTCGTAATTTCATCCTTCTGATGCGTTCTAAAGCTTCAGCTTGAGCTTCTTCTCGAACTCGCTTTTCTTCCTCTTTGCGTTTCTTAGCAGTGTTGAGTCGACTGAGCATTTCCTCCGTGAGGGGTTCCTGATACAACTTGACTCTGCAACCGCTAATATAATTTGGGAGAACATCACCCTCTAATGTGGCCAATTGTACTGCTCCGCTCGTGGAGATCCTATTGATGATCATAGGTCCGTAGCCTCTCTTTTCTAGCTTCCTCGCGTGTTGTTTTAGTGTATAGACTAAAACTAAATCTCCTGCTTTCAAGCCCTTATCCTTCACATGGGCATCAAAATATGCCTTCTGTCTCTTCTTGGCTGCATATATTCCTGCAGCGGCTCTCAGTCTTGTTTCCCCTAATCGTTCAAGGTCAAAGATCCTAGAGGAGAGCTCATGACCTGTCCATTCGTGCTCTTGTGCTACTTTCAATGTAGGGATCAAGAAGTCCAAAGGTAACACCGCGTTTTGACCGAATACCATCTGAAAGGGGGTGGCTTGGAGCACCGTTTTGTAGGCAACTCGGTATGCCCAAACAGCATGGTGTAGCTGTTTGTCCCAATCAGAGCGTTTAGTGTTCACTAATTTCGTCAGTACATTGCATAAAATCTTATTAGTGCTCTCAGCTTGACCATTAGCTTGAGGGTGATATGGGGCAGACTTCTTGTGTATTACCAAAAATTCTTGGAGTAGATTTTCAATAACTTCATTCAAGAAGTGAGTGCCTCTATCACTTACAAGCTCTATAGGTAGTCCATATCTCGTGAATACATTCTCAAACAAGAATTTGGCAGTTGTTTGAGCATCGTTCTTGGTTGTCGCTTTTACCTCTACCCACTTGGTGAGATAATCTGTTGCCACAATGATGTATTCCGCATGAGAACCCTTAGCTGGGGGATTAATAGGACCTACGAAGTCTATTCCCCACTTAGAGAATGCACGTCCACCCATCATAGGTTTCAGTGGCATCTCCTCTTTGCGTATAGGATACTGAGTCCTCTGACAGACATCACACCGTTTCACATAGGTATGTGCATCCATGTGAAGGGTAGGCCACCAGAAGCCCGCAAATAATATCGCCTTGATCACCCGATCTGGTCCAAAGTGTCCTCCTGCTACACCTTGGTGAGCAGTTTCCAAGATCTTAAGATATTCACTCTCATGGACACACAGTCTCAGGTAACCATCCTTACCGCGTTTGTATAGATTATCACCAATGAGTGAGTAATCCAAGGCTTCTTGTTCTAAACTCCTTTTCCTAGCCAGAGTCATGTCTGGAGGGAATGTGTTTGTCCTCAGGAATGATACTAGTGGTTCGCTCCAATCTGGCACAATGGATACTTGATAAAGAGTGGCATGTTCCACTGGTGGTTTAGTGCAACAGATTGGGCATTCCTTGCACAACTTTTGGACATCAGCTTCCATAGTTGGCCAATGCACTCCGAATCTCTTTAGAGTCTGCAAAGTTCTTTGCTTTGAATGGTGTTGCTCTAACGCACCTACATGTGCTAATTGCAACCATTTAGCGTACTCATCTTCTTCTACGCAACAAGCCAAGATCCCTTGATCTGTGTGCTTGTACATGCTTCCTGCCATGATATGGTACTTTTGGGCTTTTACGATCTCTCTATTCCGTGTGTTCACCACTGGATGATTAGGCCCGTATGTCAATACTGGTACTATTGGCTTGGCCCACTGCGGCACCACTTCCAAATTAAACAAGTAAGCATCAGGAAGGTCATCTGACACTCCTTGTGGGGCTTCTCCCGATGTGAGCCTAGAGAGATGATCTGCTCTCAAGTGGGTTCTACCTTTTCTTACCACAACCTCAAAATCATATTCCATTAGCAGGAGAAACCATCTTACTAATCTTCCCGTATTGCATGGCTTGTTTACTAAGTACAACAATGCCTGATGGTCTGTAAAAAATTTAAACTTATTTGCAAGCAAATAATGTCTAAACTTTTTAACTGCATATACCATGCCTAAACCTTCTCGTTCAGTAGTGGTATAATTTCGTTCAGCCGCATTCAATTGTCTACTGGCATAGGCAATTGGAAGATCCATATTACCTTCACCAGTAGGTTGTGCGAGCACACATCCAATAGCATAATTGGATGCATCCACGTGAACATGGAATGGCTTATTCCAATCTGGTGTGGTCAAGATTGGTGCTGAACACAATCTTCGTTTAAGCTCTTGGAAGGAATTCTCACATTCATCCGTCCACTCAAAGTTTGTCAGAAGTCCGTACATGGGCTTTGCAATGACAGCATACATGTGTATAAATCGTCGATAATAACCACAATGCCCCATGAAAGCTTGCACTTCCTTGACATTCTTTGGCCTAGGTAGCTCTGCTATGGCTCTCACTTTTTCTTCATCGGTAGATATGCCATTCCTTGACACTATGTGTCCTAGAATCTTGCCTTGCCTGACCATAAAAACGCACTTTTCTGGGTTTAGGCAGACTTGATATTCTCTACATTTGTCAAAGATTTGTTTGAGTTCAGGAATATGGGTTTGCCTAACATTGGAATGAGCACAGAGATCATCAACATAGACTTCTAAACTCTTCCTTAGGAACTCCTTAAACACATGGCACATCAGTCTCTGGAAGGTAGCTGGTGCGTTGGTAAGCCCAAATGGCATTACTCTAAAAGCAAAAATGCCCCATTCTGTGGCAAAGGCTGTCTTATGCTGATCCTCTGGAGCTATGGCTACTTGATTGTAGCCCGAAAATCCATCAAGGAAGCTGTACACTTCCTTGCCTGCCACTCTTTCTAAGAGATGCTCTGTGATGGGAAGCGGATAGTTATCTCGAATTGTGGCGGCATTAACCTTTTTCAAGTTAATGCACACACGCAATTTGCCATTCTTCTTGGGCACCACTACGATAGGGGATACCCATTCAGTGTGCTCAATTTCATAGATAAATCCAGCTTCGACCAATCTATCTATCTCTTCCTTGATCTTAGCAGCATATTTATCGTTATATGTATATGGCTTTTGCTTAGAGGGTTTAGCATCTGAGGTCATGGGAATGGTGTGTGAGCATATATCAGGGTCGACACCTTTCAAATCCTTGTAACTCCAAGCGAATACATCTCTGTATTCTCTTAGCAAGGCAACCAATTCGTGTTCTTCTTCCGCTGTTAGGTCATGGCCTATATACGTACATCTCTCCCCTCCTTCTTCTATGGCCACTACTATTTTCTTGGTGGTTTCTTTGTTATCATAGGCCTCTCCTGATTGTGCCTCCCGTTTAGGCATTCTTATCATGACCCTCCTGTCATCTATCTCATACTTCTTAAAATTTTCGGGGACCTCAAACAAAGATTCTTCCTCTTCTGGTGAGGCTTCTCTCTTCTTTCGTTTCTTTCCTTCTCCCTTAGGGGTCATATGCGTTGCTAATCTTACATCATTTGTAACCTCTCCATGCCTCTAGGGTTGAAATTCTACTTCATGGAAGTATTCTTCATCTGATGCAAATGGTGGGTCCATAATGATTGACTCTAGATCGGAGTCACTTGCATCCTCAAATGCATCAGGGCTAGGTTCGCATTCTTCTAGAACTGCCTCTCCCATGATTGGCTCTATGGAGAAGACTGAAATGTCATAGCCATCCTCATCACAGTGAGGTGTCCATTGTTCTTCGTTGATGGCTACGTCCATTGTTGCTAAGATTTCTGCCCAACCGTGAGGTTCAAATTCTTCGTCTGGAAAAACTACAGGTGCATAGGCTGGGTCTTGGATTGATCTATGGGTTTCTTTCGCACCTACCTCTCTGGCTTTCTCTCTCTTCTCTTCTTCTACTGCTACCTTGCACATCCATAAGTGGGTGTCTTCATGCATCCATGAGGATCCAGACCCTATGGAATGCACCGATTCTGTGTCATCTTTAGCTCTATGGATGGGATTCCACTGGATAGGAGGGACATCTCTATGAGAATAATCCTTGAGATTGACTTTGGTCGTAACACCCAAGTGTTGCAAATACAAGGAGTTGGTTCCCCAATCCTGTACTACTTGCAATTGTCGCATAAATGGTCTTCCCAAAATCATCTCATAGGCATGATTTTTGCTGAAGTCACATATAGCAAAGCTATGTTCAAACTCGACACCACAAGTGGTGAGAGTTATCCCTTCTAGCAATCCTAGGGGTCTCTCTATGTGACCATCGGCCATCTGCAATTTCATTCTCGTCGGCCTGAGTGCCGGCTTGCCCCAACGCTTCCAAAGGGCAGTAGTGGCAATTGCAACTCCTGCACCTGAGTCTAAAATTGCCTTGGTGGTGTACTCTTGGTAGGTGATGGGAAGATAGGTGTTCCCTTCTTCGCCTTCACACATATCCCCTATCTTATCCAAGGGAATTTCTGGCACTGTCCTATGGGATCCTACCTGGGAACGAGATTTTGCTATCTCTGGTACTTGTTTGGCTACATGTTTCCATAATTCAGGTCTAACCTTGAGTAGCTCTTCTAACTTGAGATTACACTGCACATTAGTGTTCTTCACTACCTCTGTGTTCCTAGGAATGACTGAGTCGTCGTTCCTTACCATGACTGTGGGTGCTCTCATACATGTGGACTTTGCTTCCCATGGGCCTGTGAAGTGGGGTAGCTCTTGTATGGAATTCGACTCAAAGTCTAATCTCTCGTGAGACTGAACACTCTCATGCTCCCCGTAAATAGATGGGATGTCTTGTGGGAATTGGTCGTGTGCATCGTCCACAAGTTCAAAAGGAGGGGCGACCTCGCTTTCGTTATCCCATTTGTCTTCTTGAATCTCTCGTAGGAAGTCTGGTGCAAACCGATTCATAGAAGAAGAAGTGTCTGGCTCCGTAGAATTGGGCGCATAAGCAACCTGTGAAGGAGGGCTGATTCTATTGTTGATTCTCTCCTCGTTCTCGCAAATGGCTGGAGCACAAGCTTCTTGGGGAGGATTACTTATTCTATTACTTTTCCGAACAGGCTCACACATCCCCTGAGAAGGAATGGAGGCAACCTGTGGAGGTACTTGAGCTTTCGAGGGAGGCTCATCTGCCTTCTGGGGGGGAAGATAAGCTTCTTGAGGAGGCCCACGGGCTTCCTGAAGAGGCTGGCTCACCCGTTCTCTTGCCCTTTCCTTTCTTTGAGGGGTAGGTTCCTTTTCGGGCTGTGCTATTGGCCTCTCTATTCTTTCTAAGGAGGGGAAGTTGTCCGGTTTAGGGGCCTTGGCCACATACACTTCTGATTGGGAATGATTCCTGTTTTTGCTTGCTTTTTCTTGGTCTTGATTTTTTTCTTCCTTGTCAGATCTTGCAATTATCCTCTCTAACTTCTCTAGGAATCCATCCAAGTGTAATTGCGTTTTGGCTGAGCCTGAGTAATTGAAAAGGCGACTGGCTTCAAACATAGTCTGAGCCAATGCGACCATTTTCGCGCATAGTTTTGTTCTTTCTATCTCTAGGTCAGCTCTAGGATAGCACTTGTCATGATCCGTGACGTTTGGCCCTTCTTGGATTCTGGCCTGATATGCCTTAAGCATCATGTCTATGTCTTCGGGAGTGGGATCAGCTAATACTGATCCTGTTTGGGGTGGTGGGTGGGTTGCGTGGGCTGTCTTAGAGGGTGAAGGGATGGAGGGTGATGGGGATGGTAGCGGTGGGAATGTGTGAGAGTGCGGTTGAGACGTGATCTCTATGATTTTGGCCTTGGTTTCTCGTAGACTTTCCTCAAGTTCACTCATCTTCTTTGCCCATTGCCTTTTCATGCGTTCGCGGCTATCTTTCCAAGCTCTTGTTCTCTTTTTATTTTGGCTCTCAGTATCGCTAGCATCTAGGCTCTTTTCCTGGCCTACCGCTTGGTTTTGCTGCAATGCCTGAGCCCTAGTGACTACCTGCACTGGTGCAGTGGAAGTGACGCTTCCTGAGGAGTCTACCACTAACCCAACAACGTTGATAGGGGTGATTTTTGGCATGCTATTGGGGTTCTTTGGGCAATCTCGTAAGAGATGCTCTTTTCCGCAATCTTGGCAGAAGCCTTGGATAGTCACGGACTGAGTTTGTGTAGGCGGAGGTAAGGGGCAATCACGAATGAGGTGATCACCTTGGCATCTGTAGCACGACCCTCTTGGGAATGGAGGTCTGACTTGCCTAGATTGAGGCCTAGGATTGGGGTTTGTATACATGACGTTCGTGTAATCTGACTCCCAACTAGGTTCGTTCGGCTCTTCACCATAGTAGGACTCTCCATGTTCTGGGGACTGCATGTAGTAAGCCTGGGGGCTATCCACATGGGTAGAATCAAAGCTATGGTCACTTGGGTCATTTTCAGAGATCAAGGATGTTACAGGGACTATAGCTCTATTCAGGTTCTCTTCTGCAGCAGTATACTTTACCGGAATCACATTAGCTGGGGCAGGGGGTTGTTGTGCTAGCACAGGCTGAGGCCTTTGTTGGGCCTGATACTGTGGTTGGTAGGTTTGTTGGGGTCTAGCATATGGTGGTGGTGGATTTTGGTTCTGGTATCTGCCTTGTTGGTAGGGTTGCGGATAGGGTTGCCTAACTGCCTGCTTGTTGTATGGGCAGTCTTGTGCGGTGTGATTGGTGTATCTCCGTTCTATGGTGCAGTACTGGCTACTAGGGTTTACTTGGGGTTGAGCCATAATGGGACAGACGTTCGCCATATGGTCACCACCGCATGTATAGCACCTTTTCACAGGGGCAAACCTTGGGATTTGTTTGCTAGTTACTCCTAATTTCTGGGCCACTTTCTCTGCGAGTTCCTCAATTGATGTGGATTGTGTGGAAGAGTGACTAGATGCACCATCTGAATCTTTGTAGATTTTGGAAAGCTCTAGTTCTTCTCCTAGGTTATCTTCAATGTCGATGCACATTCGTACACACTCTTCTATAGTCCTAGGATCTTTCAGATACACATAGGATCTCAATTTTGGACTCAACAATCCGTCAAGGAATAATGCTACTTGTTTAGCAGATGTGGGTAGCTCCGAAATAGGGCACCTTTCAAGATATTGTCTAAATCTTCTTCCTGCAAGTCTCACAGTCTCTTGAGGGGTTTGTTTGAAGCTGTGAATCAGTGAGGAGGTGTTGTGCCTTATGCCACTCTTGGAGAACTCAATAATAAATGCTTCTAGGAGTTGGTCTATGCTCCTGAACTGGCGCTCATCTAATGGCTGAAACCATGTAAGTGCCGTATTCCTCAAGGTTAGACCGAAGGCATTGTACTGCGTGAATAGATCCTCAACTTGTTCAGCTCTCAAGACTTGCTTGAATTCCGCCACATGATCATAGGGATCTCCTGTGCCGTCAAAGTAATTCTTCATGGACTTAACTAGCTGGGTGGGTCTCAAAGTTCTTGTGTGCTCCCTAGGTCTCGGCAGAGGGAATCCATCTACATTTCTTTGGTTCCTGTGGGCTCTATGCATCTCAGGTTCTACCCTATTCGTCTCTGTTCTCGTTCTTTCTCTGCCCACTGGGTTGGCAAAACTTACTTCTGGTCTATCTCTACTTCTGTCTCTTTGCGTACCATGAGCTTGGGAAGTTCCAGCCCCAGGGTGACCATAGGATACATTTGATCTTGGTTGGGGGAAAATAAATTCACCCTTCCAAGTGTAAGCATGCCTATCATTTTCTGTCACCACAAAGATCCGTTCTGAAGCATGATCTAGGTAGGTCACTCTGCCTGGGCTATCCGGATCCTTAAACTCATAGATCATGATTGTTCCTATATCAATTGGGTGATCCGGTTTATACCTCCAAAAGGCTTCGTCCGTTTCTCGATTGAGAAGCAAATCTATGCACTTGTTATCTTGGGGGACCCACTCAGGCGTGATAATCCTAGTGAGAACTGATTTACCTCGAGGGGTTCTAGGTTCCACTCCCATGTTTCCTTGTTCCAAGTCACCTAAGTCCGCTTCTGAGATTACATTTCCAAATTCATCTGTCCTATCGGGATGACTGGTGACTACGTATATGGTTCCTTCCTTGTCCAGGTATGCACCATTTTCAAACTTGACAGCTGGGTGTTCTAGTCCAATGGATTGATCAGGGTTTTTAATCTGGACCACAGATCTTCCTAGGCCGTCCTCATAGATGCTAGCACCTAATCGGTTGGTCCTCAGGTACTCCAACTGTGTTTTGTAAGGGCCTTCTACCCTGTACAAGTAGGGCACTCCTGAACTTCCCGTAGGTTTGTCCATGCCTTGAGACATCTCTGACTCACTGGTCTCAGAGCGAGGGTAGTTCGAGTGGTGGCTCAACTGCTGGGCCCAGGACCTAGCAGTGTGGTTGACGCTAGCCTCTGAAGACCTAAGGCTTTGTCTCTCTCTTACTAGGTGTCGTCCTGATCTAAGGTTCATATGCCTAACTGATTAGCCCAAATTTTTGCCCAGAGTACAACCTCGTTGCCGATCAAGTGGTACCAGTCACTTGATTCTTTTTAGTTATTCCTCGTGTTTAAAGTCTTGTCTGCAATTACGTCGTCAGGAATACTTGAATGTTCTTCGTACTTTCCGGTTGATCGTTCCACGTTAGGTTCTTTCCTTTATATTGTCGACAGTATTAAGTTTTTAGCTTGAACTTGAGTTTTTAGGTAGTCTTCAACTTGATAGTGGCCTATCGTCGCCCTGACTTACTCCTACTTCTAATCGCTCTTAGCCTAGGCTAGGAATTGAAGAGGAGTTGAGAATATTCCGACCTTTGTTGCCGAACCTTGCTCTTTAGTGCTCGAGAAGTTGATTCTCAAGCGTGTGCCACACCCTTGCTTGGATACTCTCAATTGCTTCTCAATAGGCCTGCATAAATCCCAAGATTAGCTCCAAGTAGACCTTTCAATTGACAGACAATTTATTTCAGACACTTTTTTAATGACCCTTGTTCCCCCTTTTGCATTGTTAGAAATTTACTCTAGAGCTCCCTTGGTGTTCCTGCCCCTCAGTGTGTAAACTTCCAAATATCCTAACTGAAAATCAACGCGTTATTCTTATAAAAAACAGTTGAGGGCGTGTAGTATATGTCACGAGCTTTCTGACAAGCCCTAGAGCTCAGAAAATGGATTTTGTATGAAAAAGTTATGACCGTTCAGGGTTTAGAGGGTTAACTAGACAAACAGAACCTTTCGGGGGTTTTAATGCATCTTCTAAGGCCTTTGTAAGTAGATGAGTACATGAAAGTGCAAATATGCCCAAAATTTAGCCTAAATTTCCAAAAATTCACTCCTTAATTTTTTTGCCGAAAATGCCTGTCTATCGCGATAGACGGTGTCTGTCGCGATAGACACAATCTATCGTGGGGGCTGTCTGTCGCGATAGACGGTGTCTGTCGCGATAGACGGTATCTGTCGCGGATTTCTGTCTGTCGCGATAGACGCTATCTGTCGTGAAATTCGGTCTGTCGCGATAGACGGTGTCTATCGTGGATTTCTGTCTGTCGCGATAGACGGTGTCTGTCGCGATAGACGGTGTCTATCGTGGATTTCTGTCTGTCGCGATAGACGGTGTCTGTCGCGATAGACGGTGTCTATCGTGGATTTCTGTCTGTCGCGATAGACGGTGTCTGTCGCGATAGACAGTGTCTATCGTGGATTTCTGTCTGTCGCGATAGACGGTGTCTGTCGCGATAGACGGTGTCTGTCGCGGATTTCTGTCTGTCGCGATAGACGGTGTCTGTCGCGATAGACGCTATCTGTCGTGAAATTCGGTCTGTCGCGATAGACGGTGTCTATCGTGGATTTCTGTCTGTCGCGATAGACGGTGTCTGTCGCGATAGACGGTGTCTATCGTGGATTTCTGTCTGTCGCGATAGACGGTGTCTGTCGCGATAGACGGTGTCTATCGTGGATTTCTGTCTGTCGCGATAGACGGTGTCTGTCGCGATAGACAGTGTCTATCGTGGATTTCTGTCTGTCGCGATAGACGGTGTCTGTCGTGATAGACAGTGTCTGTCGCGATAGACTGAAAAAATGCAAATTTTTGAAAAACTTCTAGTGATCTAGAGTGCCCACAAGGTGTAGGTTACAGTGGTAATCATGCATTCACAAAATGTTAAGATTTTCTGTCTGTCGCGATAGACAGAGGCTGTCGTCCCGGGACCTGTGCAGAGCCTGTCGTACCTGCGCACACTGCTGGGGATGATGGTACAGCAAAAAACCTGCAAAATAGCTCAGAAAACATGCAAAAACAGCACATGCAAGTTCGCTCTCTCGCTCTCTCTCACAAGTGAAATGAGGGGAATGAGGTGGAGGTGGGGATATAGTCAAAAAACTGAAATTTTCGCGATGATGGAGATGGACGTGGGAGATGGTGATGATGATGATGGTGAAGAAAGTAAAAGAAAATCGATGAGAGTGAAGAAAATACCTACAACTCCAACGCGTCAACTCTACGTCTTACCATCACACGCTCGTCCTCAAAGCTCGATCCCCGGCAACGGCGCCAAAATTTGGTGTAGCTCAATGATGAGTAGCACCTCCTTTAATGTCAATCCGGGAAGACGTGAGGATGGTATGAAGACCTCGAGCAAGTAGCGGCACAAGTGCGTGAGTGAGAAGCACACAAGCATGCACACACATACACACACACGCGCACACACGGCAAGACAAAGAGAGAGAATCAATGGAGTTCTTTAGATTACTTTCAAAAGCTCTTACAAGTTTGTTTCAATTACAATCTAACCTCAAAAATGAGCTCTCTAGCTCTTTTTATAGTTTTTGACTAGCTTTTGGCCCTGTCCAGACCTAGTGTCCGGCCTAGTTAAAAATTAGGTTCCAGGGCTTATTTGAGGGCTCAAACGAAGTCTAAAAATTATGAAATTTGGTACGATGGTACTTCTAATACTCCTCAAGCTCGAGGACTCCTCGGCTTGCACAAAATGGAGTCTAATCTACCAAAAACGGGATTTACAATGTTTGTGTAGTGATTAAAATCACTTGGGTTGTACATAATCTATGGGAAAAAATGATCTGGCCTTGTTGCCGTATTGTGCATGACTCCTTTATTGCTTTGTATGCCAACAACTAGTATGAAGACTATGAGCAAGTGAAGGCACAAGTGTGTGAGTGAGAAGCACACAAGCATGCACACACATACACACACACGCGCACACAAGGCAAGAACAAGGAGAGGAACAATGGAGTTCTTTGCATTAGTCAAAAAGTCTCTTACATAAGCTCAATTCACAAACAATCTCACCTCAAAAATGAGCTCTCTAGCTCTTTTTATAGTTTTCTAACTAGCTTTGGTCTTGTCCAGACCTAGTGTCCGGCCTAGTTAAAAATTAGGTTCTAGAGCCTATTTGAGGGCTCAAACAGAGTCTAAAAATTATGAAAATTGATATGTAGCTAGTTCTAATACTCCTCAAGCTCGAGGACTCCTCGGCTTGCACAAAATGGAGTCTATTCTACCGAAAACGGAATTTACAATGTTTGTGTAGTGATTAAAATCACTTGAGTTGTAAATGGTCCATGGAAAAAATGATTGGGCCTTGTTGCCGTATTGTGCATGACTCCTCCGTTGCGCTAGTATGCTCTTCATCTGACTTGTATGCCAACACGCCCCCCTTCCTAGCATTTGTCGCCCCTGACAAACCTCTGTTCTATCGGGTGGTCGATATAGTATTGGATGACATTGGTGGCAAGTTCGTGTTCTCCTATCCTTAAGCCTCTTGCTAGATCAGCTTCCAATGCATCCCAATTTATTGCGCCAGGGACCTCTGGTTGCGGGGTGGTGTAGTACTCAGAGTACATTGCTTGTTCACAAGCAAAGAGATGGAGCAGGTGTGTTGGCTTCGATGCGAAGATCTCCGAGTGATACTCCCAGAAACCTGATCTGAACATTTCTTCGAAGGTATGTTTGTAACATGCAGGGAGGTATTTGATGCGTGCATGTCAGGCGTAAGCCACACGAATACTGGGGGTGGTGCTCATGTCATACACCAAATCATAATTTCCATTGGTAAACCCCGGGAGACGTACCTGTGGTGCGGCTGCATTTCTAAAAGTTTTCAGGACTACCTGCATTAGATCTAAAATTTTAAGCATCATTTGAGCTGCTACATCTGGCATGGGCTTCAATTGCGGCATCCAATGGCGAATTGTTCCCATCATGTATGCTACCGACGGTGGTCCCTGTGGTGGCACAATGTACGGGTAGTTTAGCCATTCCTTGCATTGCGCGTTGTTCTGCACTTTGATATTGAATGCCTTCCAAGACCTGCGGCGTGGAACTGGACCGTAGCATGGATTGTATAGGAGATGTAAAGGCGCGTTGTTCCATGTGCGTAGCATTTCTGGATATGTCTCTAGAAGTTTCTGCCGCCAGGTGGGTTGACGAATTTTACCTTTTTGTGCCTCTGGAGGAAGGTCTTCGGGTTGAAATTGGGTAGCAAAGGTAGGAATCTGACCCGTGACTCTCTGTATTTCTGCATTATAATCAGCCAAGATAATATAATAAGGCCTGTATTGGAGTTCAGATGAGAGGATAAGGCGTCTCGATGACAGGTTCTTGAAGTAAGCAGATTGTAGCACAGTTTCCTCTATGACCCTCATGGCCTGATTTTGCACTACTGTGCGCTCTTCGTGAGAACTCTCGATTTCCTCCACTTGACGTAGCCATGGAGGCCGTGGTGCTTCAAATGTGTCTTGAGCTTCTTCCGTTTGTTGGCCTCCTGGGAAGGGTTGTGGGTCGTATTCTTCTTCAAATGTCTGTTCCACAGGAATTTGTACTACTTCTTCGTCGGTGGGAGCCTCTGGAGGGGAAGGTGGTCTCTCATATTGTAGTAGACGTGCTTGCAATTCGATGACCTATTTCTGGAGATCTTTTAAGGCCTCTGAGTCTGTGAGAAGTGAAGCTGCGGAGGAGGTGGTTTGAGAGGCTACTGTTGTTTCTTTTTGGTGTTTCTGCTTCAGTTGACCCAGTTCCTCTGATAGCAGGTCATGTGCTTCAAGCAGCATGGCATAGTCTTCCAATATGATCTTGATATTGTCGGGGGTCACTGCTTGAAACTTTGATGGGCTGATGGGTGCCCCAGGTGTGCTTTCGATAGCTGCTTCTAGGTTTTCTTGATTTTGTAAGTGCAGGTGTCGATTCTCTTCATGAGCGGCAGCAAGATGTCGCTTGAGTAGGGCCATATTTCGCTGAAGCTTTGAATTGCGTTCCAGCTGTGTCCGTAGATGACCTTCTACCACTTGTATTGCTTCCTGATCTGTGTTCTGTAACTGTACCTCCAATATGCTATGAGCCTCTTGGAGAGTTTGGAATTGTGTGTGGAGGCGAGCATTTTCCTCCTCTAGTGCAGCAAGGTGGTGTTGTAGTGTCTTCGAGTGCTCTTGCAGGCGTTCATTCTGTTGCTGGAGCTGATTGTAATCTGTCCTTAAGTTTGATATACAAGCTAGCATGGTGTCCAATGCATTTCCTATAGATGAGGGGGTGGTGTTTACAATGGAAGATGCATGGGAAGGGAATTGGGGAAGGGGAAGAGTGAATGATGTGTCTATTGAAGACGTGTGTGTGGGTGAAATTGGTGGAGGGGGAATGGGAGGAGGTGGAAGCGTGGGGGGAGGGGGAGGTGCCGTGGGTGGTGAAATGTCCATACTTTCAGGAGTGGGTGCGAGTGTGGGGTCTACCATATACATTGGAATGGTAGGTGGTGTGTGTGTGAAAGTGGTGAATAGATGAGAAGTGGGGTGGGGAGCTGAAAATAAAGGGAATGGTTGAGACCTGGGTTGAAAAGTTCTAGCAAGGAAGTTATGGAGGGATTGGAGAAGTGGAGAGATGGAGGTCGGGGGTTGAGGTTGTAGAGTTGAGGAGGGCATGAAGGGTTGCGTGGTAGCAGGGAAACCCATGAATATGGATCTAGGGTCAGGATGACCTATGGCTGAGGGCATGGGGGATGGTTGTCCTAGGGCAGGCTCTATGAGCGATTCGGTGGATTGTGTAGTGATGGGGGTTGCTTCATAGATTGGGTTATCAGAGGTGGAGAATAGGGTTGAACTAGAGATGGGAGTACGGAAGATGAAGGTTGGTTCGGTGGGTTGAGTGGTCGAGGTGATTTCCACGGTTTCTGCTCTAGGGATGGTGGGGGTGTGGGTGGTAGTGGCTCGGTGGATTCCTCATGGGTGACTGGGTGCTCTTGGCTAGCAGTTTCTGTTGCTTGGGAGGTTGTCCTGATGGGTTCGGATGTAATAATTGGCCCTTCTGCCGTTGTAATGGGGATCTGGATATTCTTACCTGAGCGTGGTCGTGTCTGGAATCTTCGTGGATCAGCTGTATAGGCTGGGGCTTCAGTGGTCTCCTCTTCATATGCTCCTTCTTCTTCT
Organism: Ceratopteris richardii; assembly: GCA_020310875.1. NCBI lineage: Eukaryota > Viridiplantae > Streptophyta > Polypodiopsida > Polypodiales > Pteridaceae > Ceratopteris > Ceratopteris richardii. The sequence goes on along the minus strand of CM035428.1, from coordinate 159,947,024 downwards.
AGGTGTCCTTGTTGTTGACCTTGCTGAGCGTCACTCCAATGTACATGGCGGCCGTCTGTAGATTTTCTTCTTCTTTGTGAAGATGTGCCTTGTTCTTTTGCATCTGAATAAAACTCTACATCAGAGAGTTGTGTACTTTGTAAGAATGCTTCGAAGTCCTGGGGATCCATTCCTTCAACATCTCCAGTTGTAGCAAATTCAAATTCAGATGGAGCAGGAGGAGCTGAAGGGGTAGCTTGTGTCGTAGTTTCAGATCCAGACCTGGGTATCCTAATGGTAAAGGGAGGTACAGTGGTCTCCCCTCGTGGCGATACTTCAAGAGTAGTTAGAACTTCCCTTGTCTGGACACAAGGGATCGCACCCCTCATGCGCTTGGATTGATGTGTGGACGTCTTGAGCTTCTTAAACATTTGTAATTGTGCCCAAGTTAAGGCACGTTCAATGGGAACATCGTATGCTAGGCACCAGTAAATAATGCGTGTGATTGCACAGCAACCGTTCACCACTAATTTCCTAGAAGACCTTTTATTTGCTTCATACAATTGATCTATAATCCATACCGGCAGCTTAATTGGTAACGCACCTGCCTCCGCTAAGTAGAGAGCGAACCAGATTCTTTTGTGTGGTTGTGTGAAGCGGTCTTGGCCGGGGAAAGCAAAATGTTGCATGCACATACGGAGAGGGATGGACAAGTTTGGTGTGAGTGCTGCCATGTCTTTAAGCTTCAATAGTTTCCTATCCTTCATGTTAGTAGGAACGAGAGCATCCTTCTCAGAAGGTACATGTGTGCCGTGCATATTCAAAGCAGCGCTCACCAACTCCACAGTAAGTTCAAACCTCTTTAACTCGTTGTTGCCCAGCAAGGAAGGAAGAACAAATGATCCTGGTTTGTCCTTTTCTTCATTAGCTTGTAATGTGGAGACCAAATAATAGCATCGGAGGAGATCCGGTTTAGGTAGTGGTGCTTCAAAGTATTCTGCTAGCCCTGCACGTTGCCATATGGTCTGGAGATCCTCTGTGTTCTGTAGAGTCTCAAACTCCTTGGAGAAAAATTGGAATCGAACCCATGATCTGTCATACTCGCACTTAGACTCCCATATATACTTGGCCTCTCCTAATGGACTTGGCATGCCATTGAACCAATGAGAATTGGCATGGACTCTTTCTGTGATCCCTGTGGGTGGATCCGGTACCGGAATCTGCTGAAGGTGTTGCAGCTCCACAGGTCGTTCAGTTGGTGGCACATCCACAGGTAGACTATCCACATCGATTCCTGCAGTAAGTATTCCTACTTGTGAGCTCAGACCTGTCGCTTCTGCCATGTTACTTCTTGCCTCCTGATTCTGTGAGAATATAGAAACATGTGTTAACATTATAAAGGACAAGTTAGAACCGTTTTTTTTCCCCATTACAACATTATCATGAGGTTCGGGAGAGATTAGTAGGTTAATAAGTGCTCGGTGCTTGTGTGTGTAGTTAGGAATTGGTTGGACCTAAGAACTAAGTGGAATGATGTAGTGTGAGAGTGACGTAGTTAGTAGGTGGGCATGGATTTACAACTGGGGTCCGGGGGTTTATTACAAGTTTTAGGTTGCCAAATGCAGTGGATGGGCTTTGATTTTGATTTTGTGGAGACTCTGAAGAGTTTGATAGGGGTATCTGCTTGAAGATGAGGCTTTTTAGGGACCCATTTACAAGTGATTCTACTAGTGCTCATGGAAGAATATGTGTCCGTGCGTGATGCGTAAGACTGGGCCTCAGATGTTCGAGTGAGTGAAACATGTTGTACCTGTTGCGGCCTTGGTGTAGCTATTTGAGCCCGCAAGCAAGCCTTAGGCACCCAAATTTGTCGTGATTGTGGGCTGGCCTTCATTGACTTCTTGGGTACCCAAATAGACTTCACCTTTGCAGAAGAATTAATGAAGGACTTCTCATTAGTGTCATGTTGTTGACTACTAATAAGAGGTTTTGGCCGTGGGATAGGCCTGGTCTGAACAGGGTATTCGCCTTTTCGTCTCCATACTTGCTTCCATGGCTGAAACAATCTGCTTTGCTCCTTTTTTTGGCATCCAGTATCGGTAGTGTTCTGCTTCTTCTATATTTGATCTGCCGTGGGTTGTCGCAACCTTCTGGACTTTGGAAAAGAAGGGAGTTCCGTCCTCTCCCTGGCTCCGTTGTTGAGATTAGCCTCTTTCTGCATCATACAGTTTTGGACAAAAATAGCATTGTCAACTTCATGTGCACCCCTGGAAGGACCAGGAGTTTGTGCCTTGCCTAGTTCCTTGAGTGCCTCATTTTCCAATTCAATTGTAATTAGGCTATGATCTACCCATACCTGAAGAAGTCCACTTCTTAGGTTGAGGTTGACTGCATGATCATAGATCCAGTCCTGACCCAAGACAAGAGGCTCAGTGAGGTCCTCATCTTGACACACCAGTACTTTGACTGTCATCACTTCGTCTTGAATGGAGATGGGAAGATCCACCTCGCCCATGCAAGGAGTTTCCACACCTCCCAATCCTATGAGATATGCTTCTAGGGGTTTTACCTCCAATTGCAGCTGCTGGCAATAAGAAAGCCGAACTGCACTTGTGGCTGCTCCTGAATCAATTAAAGCTCTCACGCTTGTTGTGCTGTCTCTTTGTCCTATTTCTAGGGTCACAAAAGGTCGTCGATCCACTATCTTATGGGTACGTTCACCTGAAGCCTCACACATGGCCATGTGATAGCCTGGAGACTCTTGAGTGTCAATCATAGGCTGATCCCTCCCTTGTCTCCTCAACTTCATTCGTCTGATGCGCTCTAAGGCCTCTGCCTGTGCTTCTTCTCGAATTCGTTTTTCCTCCTCTTTACGTTGCTTAGCAGTATTGAGTCGACTTAGCATTTCCTCCGTGAGGGGTTCCTGATACAACTTGACTCTGCATCCGCTAATATAGTTTGGGAGAACATCACCCTCTAAAGTGGCTAGTTGTACTGCTCCACTCGTGGAGATCCTATTGATGATCATAGGTCCGTAGCCTCTCTTTTCTAGCTTCCTTGCGTGTTGTTTCAATGTGTAGACTAAAACTAGATCTCCTGCTTTCAAGCCCTTATCCTTCACATGGGCATCAAAGTATGCCTTCTGTCTCTTCTTAGCTGCATATATCCCTGCAGCTGCTCTCAGTCTTGTTTCTCCTAATCGTTCAAGGTCAAAAAGTCTAGAGGAGAGTTCATGACCCGTCCATTCGTGCTCTTGTGCTACTTTCAATGTAGGTATTAAGAAGTCCAAAGGTAGCACGGCGTTTTGGCCAAATACCATCTGAAAGGGGGTGGCTTGGAGTACCGTTTTGTAGGCGACTCGGTATGCCCAAACAGCATGGTGTAGTTGTTTGTCCCAATCAGAGCGTTTATTGTTCACTAATTTTGTCAATACATTGCATAGGATCTTATTGGTGCTTTCGGCTTGCCCATTGGCTTGAGGGTGATAAGGGGCAGACTTCTTATGCACTACCAAGAATTCTTGGAGCATATTTTCAATAACTTCATTCAAGAAGTGAGTGCCTCTATCACTAACTAGCTCTATAGGTAGCCCATATCTTGTGAATACATTCTCAAACAAGAATTTAGCAGTTGTCTGAGCGTCGTTCTTCGTTGTGGCTTTTACCTCTACCACTTGGTTAGATAGTCCGTGGCAACGATGATATACTCAGCATGGGAACCCTTAGCTGGGGGATTGATAGGACCTACAAAGTCTATTCCCCACTTAGAGAATGCGCGTCCGCCCATCATGGGCTTCAGTGGCATCTCATCTTTGCGTATAGGATACTGGGTTCGCTGACAAATCTCACACCTCTTCACATAGGTATGTGCATCCATGTGAAGGGTGGGCCACCAAAATCCTGCAAATAGGATTGCTTTGAGCACCCTATCTGGACCAAAGTGTCCTCGTGCTACACCCTGGTGAGCAGTTTCCAAGATCTTTAGATATTCATTCTCATGAACACATAGTCTCAGGTAACCATCTTTTCCGCGCTTGTATAGATTATCACCAATGAGTGAGTAATCTAGGGCCTCTTGTTCTAGACTTCTTTGTCTCGTCAGGGTCATATCTTGAGGGAATGTTTTCGTCCTCAGAAACGCCACTAGTGGCTCGCTCCAATCTGGCACTAGAGACATGCGATAAAGGGTGGCATGTTCCACTGGTGTCTTAGTGCGACAAATTGGGCATTCCTTGCACATTCTATGGACTTCTGCTTCCATAGTTGGCCAGTACACTCCAAGTCTCCTCAATGTTTGCAGGGTTCGTTGTTTTGAGTAGTGTTGCTCTAATGCACCTACATGTGCTAATTGCAACCACTTCGCGTGCTCGTCCTCTTCCACACAACAAGCCAAGATCCCTTGATCCGTATGCTTGTACATACTTCCTGCCATGATGTGATACTTTTGGGCTTTTACTACCTCTCTATCCTGTGTGGCCATTACTGAGTGGTTAGGCCCGTAGGTTAACACTGGCACTAATGGCTTAGCCCACTGCGGTACCACTTCCAAGTTAAACAAGTAAGCATCAGGTAAGTCATCTGACACTCCTTGTGGGGCTTCTCCTGATGTGAGCCTTGAGAGATGATCTGCTCTCAAATGAGTCTTCCCTTTCCTTACCACAACCTCAAAATCATATTCCATTAGCAAGAGAAACCATCTTACTAATCTTCCTGTATTGCATGGCTTGTTTACGAGGTATAGCAATGCCTGATGATCAGTAAAAAATTTAAACTCATTTGCAAGCAAATAGTGTCTAAATTTCTTAACTGCATATACCATGCCTAAGCCTTCTCTCTCAATAGTGGTATAATTTCGTTCAGCTGCATTCAATTGTCTACTAGCATAGGCAATTGGAAGATCCATATTACCTTCACCAGTAGGTTGTGCAAGCACACATCCAATGGCATAATTGGATGCATCCACATGAACATGGAAAGGCTTATTCCAATCCGGTGTGGTTAAGATTGGTGCTGAACATAATCGCCGTTTAAGCTCATTGAAGGAATTCTCACATTCCTCAGTCCACTCAAAGTTTGTCAGAAGTCCGTACAGAGGCTTTGCAATGATGGCATACATGTGTATAAATCGTCGGTAATAACCACAATGCCCCATGAAAGCTTGTACTTCCTTGACATTCTTTGGCCTAGGTAATTCGGCTATAGCTCTTACTTTCTCTTCATCCGTAGATATGCCATTCTTTGACACTATGTGTCCTAGAATTTTGCCTTGCCTGACCATAAAAACACATTTTTCTGGGTTTAGGCAGACTTGATATTCTCTACATTTGTCAAAGATTTGTCTGAGTTCAGGAATATGGGTTTGTCTAATGTTGGAATGAGCACAAAGATCATCAACATAGACTTCTAAGTTCTTCTTCAGGAACTCCTTAAATACATGGCACAACAGCCTTTGGAAGGTTGCGGGCAAATACCCTAAAAGCGAATATACCCCACTCTGTGGCAAAAGCCATTTTATGCTGATCTTTTGGTGCAATGGCCACTTGATTGTAGCCAGAGAACCCATCTAGGAAGTTGTACACTTCCTTGCCTGCCACCCTTTCTAAAAGATGCTCAGTGATAGGAAGCGGGTAATTATCCCTGATCGTGGCTGCGTTAACCTTCTTCAAGTTAATGCATACTCGTAATTTGCCGTTCTTCTTGGGCACCACCACAATGGGGGATACCCATTCAGTGTGCTCAATTTCATAGATAAATCCAGCTTCAACCAAGCGGTCTATCTCTTCTTTGATCTTGGCAGCATAGTTGTCATTATATGTGTATGGCTTTTGTTTTGAGGGTCTGGCCTCTGTAGTCATGGGAATCGTATGTGAGCATATGTCCGGGTCCACACCTTTCAAATCCTTGTAACTCCAAGCAAATACATCTCTGTATTCTCTTAGCAAGGCTATCAGCTCATGCTCTTCTTCCTCAGTGAGGTCATGTCCTATGTAAGTGCACCTCTCTTCTCCTTCTTCTATGGCTACCACTATTTTCTTGGTGGTTTCTTTGTTATCATAGGCCTCTCCCGATTGCGCCTCTTGTTTAGGCATTCTAATCATGACTCTCCTGTCATCTATCTCATACTTCTTAAAATTTTCCGAAACCTCAAACAAAGATTCTTCCTCTTCTGGTGTGACTTCTCTCTTCTTTCTTTTCTTTCCTTCTTCCTTATGGGTTACATGTGTGGCTAGCCTTACATCCTTTGTAAGCTCTTCGTGCTTCTGGGGTTGAAATTCTACTTCATAAAAGTATTCTTCATCTGATGCAAAAGGTGGGTCCATAATGATTGACTCTAGATCGGAGTCACTCGCATCCTCAAATGCATCAGGGCTAGGTTCACACTCTTCTAAAAGTGCCTCTCCCATGATCGGCTCTATGGAGAAGACTGAAATGTCATAGCCATCCTCATCACAGTGAGGTGTCCATTGTTCTTCATTGATGGCTACATCCATGGTTGCTAGAATTTCTGCCCAGCCGTGAGGTTCGAATTCTTCGTCTGGAAAAACTACAGGTGCATAGGCAGGGTCTTTCTATGTGCCCGTCAGCCATCTGCAATTTCATTCTCGTTGGCCTGAGAGCTGGCATGCCCCATCGTTTCCATAAGGAAGTGGTAACAATTGCAACTCCTGCACCTGAGTCCAAGATGGCCTTGGTTGTGTATCCCTGATGAGTGATGGGGAGATATGTGTTTCCCTCTTCGCCCTCACTCATGTCTCCTATCTTGTCTAAGGGTATTTCTGGCACTGTTCTCTGGGATCCTACCTGGGAACGAGGTTTTGCTATCTCGGGCACTTGATTGGCTACATGTTTCCACACTTCTGGTCTAACCTTAAGCAGCTCTTCCAAAGTGAGATTGCATTGCACTTTGGTGTTCTTCACTACCTCTGTGTTCCTAGGTATGACTGAATCTTCGTTTCTTACCATGACTGTAGGTGCTCTCATACAGGTGGACTTGGCTTCCCATGGGCCTGTGAAATGGGGTAGTTCTTGTAAAGAATTAGACTCGAAGTCTAATCTTTCTTGAGATTGGGCACTCTCCTGCTCTCCATAAATGGAAGGAAGGTCTTGTGGGAATTGATCGTGTGTGTCATCCACAAGTTCAATGGGAGGAGGAACTTCACTCTCTTTAGCCCATTTCTCTTCTTGAATCTCTCGCAAGAATTCTGGTGTGTATTGATTCATAGAAGAAGTGTCTGGTTCAGTGGAGTTAGGCACATAAGCTTCAGGCACATAGGCTTTCTAGGTAGGAAGACTTGCTCTTTCACTAGCCTTGTCATGGTGTTGAGGGGCGGGTTCCTTTTGTGATTGTGCAATTAGATTCTCTATTCTTTCTAGGGAGGGGGGGTTGTCTGGTTCAGTGGAATTGGGCACATAAGCTTTCGGTGGGGAATGGTTCATGTTTTTGCTTGCTTTATCTCTTTCTTGATATTTTTCTTCCTTGGCAGATCTTGCAATTATGCCCTCTAACTTCTCTAGAAGTCCATCCAAGTGTAATTGCGTCTTGGCTGAGCCCGAGTAATTGAAAAGGCGACTGGCTTCAAACATAGTCTGAGCCAATGCGACCATTTTCGCGCAAAGCTTGGTTCTTTCTATCTCTAGGTCAGCTCTAGGGTAGCACTTGTCATGATCTATTACATTTGGCCCTTCTTGGATTCTGGCCTGATATGCTTTAAGCATCATGTCTATGTCTTCAGGAGTGGGATCAGCTAATACTGATCGTGCTCGAGGTGGTGGGTGGGTTACGTGGGGTGTATTAGAGGGTGGAGAGATGGAGGGTGATGGGGATGGTAGCGGTGGGAATGTGTGAGAGTGCGGTTGAGATGTGATCTCTATGATTTTGGCCTTGGTTTCTCGTAGACTTTCCTCAAGTTCACTCATCTTCTTTGCCCATTGCCTTTTCATACGTTCACGGCTATCTCTCCAAGCTCTTGTTCTCTTCTTATTTTGGCTCTCAGTATCGCTAGCGTCTGGGCTCTTTTCCTGGCTTACCCCTTGGTTTTGCTGCAATGCTTTAGTGATTACCTGCACTGGTGCAGTGGAAGTGACACTTCCTGTGAATTGACCACTAACCCAATAACATTAATCGGAGTGATTTTTGGCATATTGCTGGGATTCTTGGGACAATCTCATAAGAGATGTTCCTTTCCGCACTCCTGGCAAAAGCCTTGGATCGTCACTGATTGGGGTTGTGTAGGTGCAGGCATGGGGCAATCACGTATGAGGTGATCACCCTGGCATCTGAAGCAAGGTCCTCTAGGAAAAGGGGGTCGTATCTGCCTAGGTTGAGGTCTAGAGTTGGGGTTTGTGTACATGACATTAGCATATTCAGGCTCCCAAATAGGTTCACTCGGTTCCTCACTGTAGTAAGACTCACCATGTTCAGGAGACTGCATGTAGTAAGCCTGGGGACTATCAACATATGTAGAATCAAAGCTATGGTCACTAGGATCACTTTCTGAGATTAATGGTGTTACTGGGACTATCGCTCTATTCAGGTTTTCTTCTGCAGCAGCATACTTGACCGGAATCACATTAGTAGGAGCAGGTGGTTGCTGTGCTAGCACTGGCTGGGGTCTCAGTTGCCCTTGATAAGGTGGCTGATAAGTTTGCTGTGGTCTGTTGTATTGTTGTGGTGGGTACTGATTCTGGTATCTACCCTGTTGTGGATATGGCTGAGGGTAATTTTGCCTAACAGTTTGTTTGTTATATGGGCAGTCTTGTGCAGTGTGGTTGGTGTACCTGCGCTCTATGGTGCAGTACTGGCTACTAGGATTCGCCTGGGGTTGGGCCATAATGGGACATGCATTTGCCATATGGTCACCGCCACAAGTGTAACACCTCTTAACTGGGGCAAATCTCGGAATTTGTTTGCTAGAGACACCTAGTTTTTGAGCTACCTTCTCTGCAAGTTCCTCAATGGATGTGGATTGACCAGATGTGAGGCTACTAGAGCTATCAGAATCCTTATAGATTTTTGATAGTTCTAATTCCTCACCTAGATTGTCCTCAATGTCTATGCACATGCCCATGCATTCTTCTATCGTTCTGGGGTCCTTCAGATACACATATGACCTGAGCTTGGTGCTCAACAATCCATCTAAGAACAAGGTCACTTGTTTGGCTGGTGTGGGTAAGTCCGGCATCGGGCATCTCTCCAGGTACTGCCTAAATCTTCTTCCAGCTAGTCTGACCGTCTCTTGAGGTGTTTGTTTGAAGCTATGAATTAGTGAGGAAGTGTTGTGCCTGATTCCACTCTTAGAAAACTCAATGATAAATGCCTCTAAGAGCTGGTCTATGTTTCCGAAATGCCTCTCGTTCAGTGGTTGAAACCACATAAGGGCAGTGTTCCTAAGGGTTAGACCAAAAGCATTATATTGTGTGAATAGGTCCTCTACCTGTTCAGCTTTCAAGACTTGCCTAAACTCTGCCACATGGTCATAAGGGTCACCCGTGCCATCGAAGTAATTCTTCATGGACTTCACCAATTGAGTTGGTCTCAAGGTCCTCGTGTGCTCTCTTGGTCTTGGCAAAGGGAAATCATCGGCATTTCTTCGGTTCCCTGGGGCTCTATGTCCCTCAAGTTCCCCTCTATTCGTGTCCATTCTCGTTCTTTCTCTTCCCCAAGAGTTGGCAAAGCTTACCTCAGGTCTCTCTCGACTCCTTTCTCTTTGAGTCCCCTGAGCTTGAGATGTTCCAGCTCCTTGGCGACCAAAGGACACATTCGATCTTGGTTGGGGGAAGATAAATTCTCCTTTCCAAGTGTAAGCATGCCTATCATTTTCTGTAACCCCAAAGATCCTCTCTGAAGAGTGATCTAAGTAGGTCACTCTTCCTGGAATATCAGGATCTTTGAACTCATATATCATGATTGTTCCTACCTCACTCGGTTGACTAGGTCTATATCTCCAAAAGGCTTCATCCGTCTCTCGGTTAAAGAGGAGATCTATGCTCTTATTATCTTGGGGAATCCACTCTGGTGTGATAATCCTCGTGAGAACAGATTTGCCTCGGGGGGTTCTAGGTTCTTCGCCCATGTTTCCTTGCTCTAGGTCACCTAAGTCCGTTTCCGGGACCACATTCCCAAATTCATCTGTCCTATCGGGATGACTGGTGACTACATATATTGTCCCTTCCTTGTCCAAGTATGCTCCATTTTCAAACTTGACAGCTAGGCGCTCTAGTCCAATGGATTGGTCAGGGTTTTTAATCTGGACCACCGCTCTTCCTAGGCCGTCCTCATAGATGCTAGCACCTAATCGGTTGGTCCTAAGGTACTCGAGTTGCATCTTGTAAGGGCCTTCCACCCTATGTAAATATGGCACCCCAGAACTTCCTATAGGTCTCTCCATACCGTGGGACATCTCAGACTCGCTAGTCTCAGAACTAGGGTAATACGAATGATGGCTCAACTGCTGGGCCCAAGACCTCGTAGTATGATTGACACTAGCCTCTGAAGATCTAAGACTTTGTCTGTCTCTCCCTACGTGTCTACCTGACCTAAGGTTCATATGCCCTTTGTACGTTGCTGATTCTTTGGTACCAGTCACTTGTTCCTTTTAAGTTCCTTTGGATGTGTTTTCTTGTTTTTAGTTAAGCGTCATCAGGAGCACTTTCGTGGGTCGTACTTGATGTTCAGCGTCCGCTTAGTTTAAGTTCTTTTCCTTTAAGTTATCCCTTGACTACAATTTTTCCTACCCTTGCACTTGAGAAATTAAGGGCTCTTCAAACTTGAGTGTTCCTATCGTACCCCTAGTCAATTAGAACAACTACTCGCACTTAGCCTATGCTAAGAATAGACTGAGGGGGTCAAGTGATGTTCCAACCTCAAGTCGCTCCTCCTAGCGATGCTGGTCTACCTAGGAAGCACGTTCCCGAGCTTGTTCGCCTTGACACTTACTTTGCTTTCTCCAAGAGCTCTCGATGATCCTGTAAGAATCCCAAGTTTAGCTTCAAGTTGATCCTTCAATTGACAGACAATTTATTTCAGAAAATTTATTTCAGACACTTTTTTAATGACCCTTGTTCCCCCTTTTGTATTGCTAAAAATTTCCTCTAGAGATCCCTTGGTGTTCCTACCCCTCAGTGTGTCAACTTCCAAATATCCTATCTGAAAATCAACGCATTATTCTTATAAAAAACAGTTGAGGGCGTGTAGTATATGCCACGAGCTTTCCGACAAGCCCTAGAGCTCAAAAAATGGATTTCGTATGAAAAAGTTATGACCGTTCAGGGTTTAGGGGGTTAACCAGACAAACAGAACCTTTCAGGAGTTTTAATGCATTTTTCTAAGGCCTTTGCAAGTGTGTGAGTATTTGAGAGTGCAAATATGCCCAAAATTTAGCCTAAATTTCCAAAAAATTTACCCCTTAATTTTTGCCGAAAATGTCTGTCTATCGCGATAGACGATGTCTGTCGCGATAGACACAAACTATCGTGGGGGGCTGTCTGTCGCGATAGACGGTGTCTGTCGCGATAGACGGTGTCTGTCACGATAGAGTGGTCTGTCGCGATAGAGTGGTCTGTCGCGATAGAGTGGTCTGTCGCGATAGACGGTGTCTGTCGCAATAGACGGTGTCTGTCGCGATAGAGTGGTCTGTCGCGATAGACGCTGTCTGTCGTCTGTCATGATTTGGTCTGTCGCGATAGAGTGGTCTGTCGCGATAGACGCTGTCTGTCGTCTGTCGTGATTTGGTCTGTCGCGATAGACGGTGTCTGTCGCGATAGACTGGATCTATCGTGGAATTTGGTCTGTCGCGATAGACAGGTGTCTGTCGCGATAGACGGGGTCTATCGTGGGTCTCTGTCTGTCGCGATAGACGGTGTCTGTCGGGATAGACTGAAAAAACGCAAATTTTTGAGAAACTTCTAGTGATTTGGAGTGCTCTAATGGTGTAGGTTACCGTGCCAAACACGCATTCACAAAATATTAAGTTTTTCTGTCTGTCGCGACAGACAGAGGTCGTCGTCCCGGGACCTGTACAGAGTCTGTCGTACTTGCGCACACTGCTGGAGAAGGTGGTACAGCTAGTTCTTGCAACAAAAGCTCAAAAACACACCAAAAACAGATAGCATGCAAGCTCTCTCTCGCTCTCTCTCACAATGAAATGAGGGATGAGGTGGGGAGTGTAATATGACCAAAAAACTGAAATTTTTTGTGGAGATGGAGATGGAGGTGGGAGATGGTGGGGATGATGATGGTGATGATGGTGATGCAAAAGTAAGGAAAAAATGAAGAAAAATAAAGAAAAGGAAGGATATTACCTATAACTCCAATGTCTCAACTCGATGTCTTACCATCACACGCTCATCCTCGAAGCTCTCTCCCCGGCAATGGCGCCAAATTTGGTGTCACTCTAGCACAATGGTGAGTACCAACGTGAGAAGATTCACCTCATAATTGTCAATCCGTGGAGACGTGAGGACTAGTATGAAGACTATGAGCAAGTGAAGGCACAAGTGTGTGAGTGAGAAGCACACAAGCATGCACACACATACACACACACGCGCACACAAGGCAAGAACTGTTGATATATTTAGGTAGTGATGTGTGTGAACACTCTAGGACCGCCGGGGCACTTTTTTCCCTCTTTAGGAGGTTTTTTTCCCCCGGCTTGTATATACGCCTATTGCCCTAATGGGCTACTTATCTTTGTACATTCTCTAGTAATACATTCAGTCTTGTGTGTTGTGCTCCAAGCTTCTTCCTCTTCCTTGTGCTGTTCGCGTGCTTCCGCAGACGTCTAACTCCAACAATTGGTATCAGAGCAGGTCGTTGATTCTTCTAGGGCGCCGTCGACACTCCTCCGTTTGCAGTCTCAGATTCGCACAAAATTTGGTGAGCATACTCAGGGTGTTTTCGACATCAAAACAGCTTTGCTGTGTGGTGCCGAAATCGCGATCTGAGCTCGTTTCGGCCTCCGAACGCACTATCGCAGTGCTTGTGCAGGCTATTTCATCCTTTTGTGCCAAAGGTATATACCAGTTTCTGTTCGCCAGTTTAAGCGTCTCGAAGTCTGCTACAGGTCTAGCAGAACTCGTCTGGGCAGTTCTGTTCAACTTTTTGAGATACAGTCAATTTTCTGCATCAAGGTATTTTAGTCACCGGCCATGGCTGAAAGCAGTGATGTATTCCGTATGTTGGCTATTGAGGATAAGTTGGATGGTACCAACTACCCATTATGGGCTTATATGATGCGACATGTACTGGTTGCAAAAGGATTGTGGAACATTGTGCAGGGTGTTGAAAGACGTCCTGTTACACCTGTAACGACAGGTACTGCAAATACAGGTGTTGGAGCTGATGAAGATGGTGTCGAAGATGATATTCCGCAGATTCCTGTTCGTGCTGCTGTTTCTGTTGCACCTACTGCAGAGCAGATTCGTTGGGATGGAAGAGATGCCCAGGCACATGCATTGATAGCTTTGTCTGTCAAACGTGCCATTATTCCTCACATTCGCTCTTGCAGAACAGCAAAGGATGCTTGGGATACACTTACCACTTTGTACCAGGCTAGGAATGAGGCTCGTGTTGCTTACCTCCAAAAACAGTTGGAGAGTGAGCACATGAATGAAGGTGATTCGATGGACAGTTTTCTTACAAAGATCAAAGACCTGAAGGGACAATTGATTTCTGCTGATGAGGTTATACGAGATAGCTCACTTGTGCAGACCGTTCTGAATGGCCTTCCTGATTCATATCAGAGTTTTGCCTCTACTCTTCGATTGATGATGAAAGGCAATCCGAATGCCTTGTCATTTGAGGAATTAGTCTCTGTTCTGTTGCAGGAAGATCAATCCAGGCAGAACAGGTCCATTATGCGTGTTGCAGATCAAGCTTTTCTGGCTAGTCAGAAGGGCAAAGGAAAATGGAGCTCTTCTACTAGTAAGCAGAAATCTGCAAATGCTGCACAATCGAAGAACCAGGATAAAGATGAGAAGAAATCAGAAAAGCAGAAATTGTTCTGCAAGTACTGTAAAGGAAATGATCATATTATAAAGAACTGTCCAAAATTGGCTGCTAAAGAGGCAAAGAAGAAAGAGGCTGGAATGGTTGTTGCAGAGGCCTCTACACCAAAAACAGAGTCTGCAAATCTTGTGCAGGAAGAAGAATGGGCGTTTACTACTGTTTGCAGTTTTGACCCATCTTCTCATGATCAGTGCATGTCTGCAGTAGACTCAGATGTTTGGTACTTTGACAGTGGGGCAACCAAACATATTACCTCGCAACGCAGTTTCTTCTCTTCACTCGAGCCTGCCCCTACAGGGAATACTGTCACATGCGCCAATAACTCCTCTTATCCTGTTATGGGAGTTGGTAAGATCATTCTGACTACTGCTGATGGTAGTTCTTTCACTTTGTCAGATGCTTTATTTGTGCCAGGGATCAAAAAGAACCTGTTATCAGTTTCTGCATTAGCCAAGATTGGCTTGGTTGTGAAATTCGTTGATGACAGGTGTACAGTCCATGATCTCTCAAATGGCGATGTGATTATTGCTTCTGGCATTTTATGTCGTGGGTAAGCTCATAGACTATGAAAAATCTGTGAATGATTCGGCATGTGCAGTTCATGATTCTCAGGCTATGTCAGATGCAAAGCTTTGGCATGCACGCTTTGGTCATCTGAATTTTGCTAGTTTGTTACGCCTGCAGAAATCTGAAATGATGTCCTCTTTGCCCAAACTTGAGGCACCTGGAAAACATGTTTGTGAAGGCTGTATTTTGGGCAAAATGCAGCGTTCTTCCTTTCCAAAAGATGGTTCAGTTCGGGCTATGCAGAAATTGCAGCTTGTACATAGTGATGTCTGTGGTCCTATGCAGACACCCTCTTTTGGAAATTATCTTTACTTCGTGACTTTCATTGATGATTTTTCCAGGCATGCATGGGTATATCCACTCAAAGCAAAGTCCGAAGTGTTCATGTGCTTCAAACAGTTTTTGGTTTTGGCTAAAAATCTGTCAGCATGTAAAATGGGCACCCTCCATTCTGATCGAGGGGGGGAATATATGTCTTCAGATTTTAATGCATTTGTGGCTGAACGTGGGATAAAACACCAGTGTACAATGCCGTATACACCTCAACAGAATGGAGTTGCTGAACGAAAGAACAGGTCACTCATGGAGATGGCGAGGTGCATGGTCAAAAGTCAGGCTTTACCACATAGTTTCTGGCTTGAGGCTGTCATGTGTGCAGCATATGTACTGAACAGGTGTCCCACGAAAGCGTTGCAGTCTATCACTCCATATGAGGCTTGGCATGACCGCAAGCCATCTGTTGCTCATCTGCGTGTTTTTGGTTGTTTGGCATATGCATTAGTGCCTGAACAACATCGCAGAAAATTGGATGATAAGGCAGTAAAATGTATTTTTGTTGGGTACAGTTCTGAAAGTAAAGGCTATCGTCTGTATCATCCACAAACTAAACGCATTCTGGTTAGCCGTGATGTTGTCTTTGTGGAAGATGCTATTCAGCCATTGCTTTCATGTACTAAGGAGACATCTGTTAACTCCAAAGACATGTATGATACTTTGATGCCTCTTTTTACAGGTGGACAGGCTAGCGCTGGTCCTAATGAGGCAACTTCTCAGCCTTTGCAGGTTTCATATGATGATGCAGATCATGCCATTTCTGATGCAGATTTACATGATGCACTTGTTGATGAGAGAGCTGATATTGAACAGGCAAAAACTATGCCAAAATGGCTGGTGCAGACTTTGCGTGACAGCAAATTAGATGCACCTTTGTCATATCGTACTCGTTCAGGCTCTCATAGTACCTCCTTTGCATCAGATTGCTATGCTATGGCTGCATCTAGTCTCTGTGATGAGAATGAGCCTGTTTCTTTTGATGAAGCACAAAATTCAGAAAATCGGATGGCTGCTATGCAATCTGAATATGATGCTATAATAAAGAATGGTACATGGTCTTTATGTGACTTGCCTCCTGGCAAGAAGGCCATTGGCACTAAGTGGGTATACAAGCTGAAGCGTAAACCTGATGGTACAGTTGACAGGTATAAGGCTAGGCTTGTTGCAAAGGGTTATGCGCAGGAAAGAGGCATTGATTTTGATGAGACCTTTGCACCTACATGTCGTATGACTACTGTTCGGAGCATTTGTGCACTTGCAGCCCATCATGGTTGGGATGTACATCAGTTGGACATTAAAACAACATTTCTGAATGGTGACTTGCATGAAGAAGTGTATGTTTTTCAGCCCCGTGGCTTTGTGCAGAAAGGGCATGAAAACCAGGTGTGCAGGTTAAAGAAGGCGTTATATGGTTTAAAGCAAGCACCACGTGCTTGGTATGAGAAAATACATGCCTATCTGATTGCACATGGTTTTGAGAACAGTCCAACTGAAAGCACCTTATATGTTAAGCGTGCTAATGATGTGCTTTTAATCATTGTTGTCTATGTAGACGACATGCTGCTCACTGGTCCTCTTGAGAAGCATATTGCTGATTTCAAGGCTGATTTGCATGCCTCATTTGAGATGTCTGATTTGGGGCATTTGCATCACTATTTGGGCATTCAGTTTATGCAAGTTGATGGTGGAATGGCTTTGTGTCAAACGAAATATATTGACACATTATTGCAGCGTTTTGGCCTTGAAGACTGTAAGCCTATTGCCACTCCTATGGAGACAGGTTTACGATTGAGTCTTCATGATGCTGGAGATGCATTTGATGCTGTTCTCTATCAGCAGGCTGTTGGATGCTTGATTTACTTATGCATTACTCGGCCAGATATTCAGTTTGCTGTCTCACAGATGAGCAGGTTTATGCATTGCCCAAGAGTCACGCATTGGAAAGCGGTTAAGCGCATCTTTCGCTACTTGAGTGGTACTCGGCTACTTGGGTTGTTTTATCCCAAGGGGGGATCACTATCGCCAGATTTGCATGCTTTTTCTGACTCAGATTGGGCTGGTTGCTATGACACTCGTGTGTCCACCAGTGGTTTTTGCTTCATGCTTGGTAGCTCATGTATATCTTGGTTGAGCAAGAAGCAGCCTACTGTGGCCACTTCCAGTTGTGAGGCTGAGTATAGGGCAGCTTTCACAGCGACTGTTGAGTGTGTGTGGCTCAGACGCCTTATGGCTGATTTGGGTGTTGGCCAGTCTTCTGCCACCACCATCTTCACTGACAGTCAGAGCGCATTGGCAGTTGCGAGGAACCCTGTGTTCCATGCTCGCACTAAGCACATTGAGGTGCATTATCACTATGTCAGGGAGAGGTTCTCTGCTGGGGAGATCAGCTTGGCATATGTGCCCACGCAGGAGAACATTGCAGACCTTTTCACGAAGGCTCTGCCTAGGGAGAAGTTTGAAGCTTTCCGCAAAGCTTTGGGCTTACTTCCTTTTGTGGAGTGATTTCCACATAGCTCGGCACTTCCTTATACATGAGTGCCAGCTCCTTGTTCACCGCATCACTCCCAGGGGGGATTTGTTGATATATTTAGGTAGTGATGTGTGTGAACACTCTAGGACCGCCGGGGCACTTTTTTCCCTCTTTAGGAGGTTTTTTTCCCCCGGCTTGTATATACGCCTATTGCCCTAATGGGCTACTTATCTTTGTACATTCTCTAGTAATACATTCAGTCTTGTGTGTTGTGCTCCAAGCTTCTTCCTCTTCCTTGTGCTGTTCGCGTGCTTCCGCAGACGTCGAACTCCAACAAGAACAAGGAGAGGAACAATGGAGTTCTTTGCATTTGTCAAAAAGTCTCTTACATAAGCTCAATTCACAAACAATCTCACCTCAAAAATGAGCTCTCTAGCTCTTTTTATAGTTTTCTAACTAGCTTTGGTCTTGTCCAGACCTAGTGTCCGGCCTAGTTAAAAATTAGGTTCTAGAGCCTATTTGAGGGCTCAAACAGAGTCTAAAAATTATGAAAATTGATATGTAGCTAGTTCTAATACTCGAGGACTCCTCGGCTTGCACAAAATGGAGTCTATTCTACCAAAAACGGAATTTACAATGTTTGTGTAGTGATTAAAATCACTTGAGTTGTAAATGGTCCATGGAAAAAATGATTGGGCCTTGTTGCCGTATTGTGCATGACTCCTCCGTTGCGCTAGTATGCTCTTCATCTGACTTGTATGCCAACACCGCTGTATTGTTCTCTGCTTGTGACTTGTGGCTAGGAATGGAGCAATTTTTCCCTCACCCTTCTACCTCTCTTCCTCTTGCCTCCCGTCTGAACCTGGCTCATGAGCTGCGTGCGACATTGTCTTGGAGGTCTGTCCCTACAGACGTCGTGGCATCTTTCCCTCATTACAACTTATGGTCAAGAACTTCTTCATACATGAAGCTCTTCAGTGGGGAACTCTTATTTCTACAGTTACTGTAGCAACCTATGTGCAAGGCCGTGCCCCTTGGTGTGGCAACTACCTCAAGAATCAAGGCCTTACTATCGAGATCTTGTGTCCTCTCACGCTGTTCTCCTTTGGCAACTGGGGTTGTGTCATATTTCCGCTCTCAAGCTCGAAGCAGAAAGTGTCTATGGTGGTGTTGAGCTTCGCACTCCCCTAGGCATGCATTGAAGTATGACTATGGCTTCCCTTCGAGGTCTCAGTTATGCTGCTGCACCTGTCTCACTCCACCTTTGGTGTCAAGCTTCCTGGAATGAGCTATGGTGCTCTTTCAGTCTTATAAGAAGTCTCTACGTTACGAATTTTACTCATGTTTTGTTTTGCTCCAAACTTGTGGAGGATGTCTGTAGATGGAGTCCTCGACTTAGATGGTCCGAAATCTCTATGAATGGCCTGAGCTCTAATAGAGCTACTTGTTTTGGGGTTCTCCATTGCCCTAACTTCTCAATGCTGCTTGAAGGTGAAATTTGCTTAGTTGTTGCCCATAGGTTGTGTTTTCTGCTTCAGGATCTGCATCCCTTGGCTGCTCTGATGCTGACGCTTCCGAATCAACTAGTCTTTGAAAGGAATCAATGTTTTGAGATAGAAAAGTTCTATAACATGCTAGACTGATGGTTCCAAATATTGGTAGCTCATTATCTTCTGAGTTAGTTGTTGTGATTTGCTATATATGGATAACATTTGAATACTTGTTTGATATGCATCCCATGGAGGCATTGTTTTGCAAGTGCTCTGAACTTTGAAAATAGATTAAAAATTGTGGCTTTTGGGAATGCTTGAGGAATGATTATTTCAGCTTCCTTGGTTGATCTCAGTAGAGGAGGTTGGGTTCCCCTTTGAGGTTTTTTTGTTGAGGTTCTAGCAAGGAACGACCAAAAACCCTCACCACCTTGCATGGAAGCAAGAAGGAAAGCTCAAGAGTGACTCTCCTCTCATCCACCCCTACCTCCCACATGTTCAAGCCATTGGCATCAGCCCCATGCTATGCCACATGCTTGAAAACAAGGAGAATGGGGAGTCAAGGATCCTAGCCCATGAGGAAAATACAAGCAAATACAATTATCCTACTCACACAAAGGAGAGACATGCATAGGCACACACAGTCCACTCTCACACACTCACAAAGACACAAATACATGTAAATGTAACAAGTCTTGGAGTAAATGAGAGCATCTTCCATTGATAAATGATCTTACATGAGAGCACGTCGACCAAAAGCTCCCCTCTTTACAAAAATGAGCTTCTATATATAGGCTAAGCTCTATTCCCCATGTGCTTTGAAAAGTCAAAAAGTGGATCTCTCTCTAACTAACATATCTCCTAGAGATCCTTTCCTAACAAACAAATCCCCATAAAAGCATGCGTGGGATTTCTACGTGGGGATTGTCTAGATGTGTGCAGAAAGTAGGCTATTTTACAAAGCTTCAATTCCATAGTGTTAGAGAATTATTAAAAAGAGTCTTAAGAGATTGTTCACATGAGCACATCTCTTTTATACAAAAAAAGGTATTTTGAGCACTAGAGGGGTGCCTATACTCAAAGGAAATAATGGGCAACCCCAATAAGCCAACAATTTGGTACAAAGGAAATTAGTGGTACCATAGGGTTGATGTGGGAATGTTGTAAGAACCCCATTGGCCTATAGACATCCTAATACAAATTGCATTAACCTCATGATTAATGACTGAACTTTCTATCTTCTTTTTGGAGGCATGTATAGGAAATGTCCATGATAATGACTCTTGTTGCATGAATGACCCTATAGGACACATGGAACATGCTTTATGAACTGTTGGACTTCTAGTAGATGCACGGGATGCACTCCTAGACATGTGGGAAGCATTGATACATTGATATTGGTTGAGTTTGCATGGGGGGAATCTAAAACTTCAACTACACATGGAAATGGTAGCTATTTTGATCCTTGATTGCTTGCGGCATAATTGTGTGATTTCATGAAGCATCACTATAATTCATTGTTCACTACACACTTTTGTTGAAGGAAACACATATTATACATACAATGAAGAATGATGCAATCTTGTCGATATTTGCATAAAGTCACAAAAGGAACCATATCATTGTTATGTCTTACTCTCCAATATGTCACACATGCACTTGTGGTGGACTAGGTGATTATGGTGAGCCTATGAGTCATATGAAATATTATAGGGCTCTATGTCGGTTGAGCTACTATTGAACTGCCCCCA
Organism: Ceratopteris richardii; assembly: GCA_020310875.1. Taxonomy (NCBI): domain Eukaryota; kingdom Viridiplantae; phylum Streptophyta; class Polypodiopsida; order Polypodiales; family Pteridaceae; genus Ceratopteris; species Ceratopteris richardii. The sequence goes on along the minus strand of CM035428.1, from coordinate 159,926,430 downwards.
ATCCTCATGAGGACTTTTTGCTAGAAGAGCCCATATTGTAGAACTTGATGTTCCCCAAAGTGGAAACTACAATTGGAATAAAAGTTACTAGCTGTTGCTTTTCAAATTCAGTCTACTTGTAGTGTATGTTTTAACTTTCAGGTTTTGGAGCTTCTTGAGAAGGTATTTCCGGCCTTACAAAGTGTTGCACATTGGGATGGAGTCTGGGCTTACTGCCCCCAAGGAGATTGTGTCGCTCAGCATTGCCGAGTTGAACACCTAAAGACTAACGACTTGCAGATTCAAAGATTTGCAGACTTCCAAATTTTAGACTTGAACAGGTGCATATTTGAAAAGCTGAAGACTCAAACTTGGACCAATTCAGCAATGTATGCTTCTCCTATCTTAGCTTTATCAAGGACGACAAAGTCTAGCGGGAGGAGAGTGTTGGGTTATTAGGGTTGCCCACAATTTCTCTTATGTAATGGCACCCTCTAGTACTCATAAAAATACCCTTTTCTTGTATTTAGGAGTTGTGTCCATATGAACACTTTCGTAAGCCCTTTTTGATATTTCCCTTAGGCTATGGTTATGAAGCCTCCTAAATAAAATATATTTTTGGCACACATGTACAAAATCCCACGTAGAATTTCCCATGCCTTTATTTCATTAGAGTGGGTTGTTAGAAGGAATATTTGCCAAGATTTAGAGAGATATGAGCACATGTTGCCTTTCTGACTTTTCAAAAGGAACACATGGGGAATCGTGCTTAGCCTATATATAGAGGCTAATTTTTGTAAAGAGGGAGCTTTTCGTTCGACGTGCTCTCATATAATATCCTTTGAATGGAAGAACTCTCTTTTCTCTTAAGGCTTTGTGCATATGTGTATTTAGTCTTAGAGTGTGAGAGAGTGAGGTGTGTGTGCATGCTAGCATTTCCTATGTGTGTAAGTAGAGTGTTGCAACATTCTTGTATTTTACATATGTGACTAGGATCCTTGACTCCCTTCTCTCCATGTTCTCAAGCATGTGGCATAGCTGCGGGCTGATGGCCAATGGCTTGTTGGGGTGGATGAAAGGAGAGTCATTCTTGAGCCTTCCTTCTTGCTTCCATCCAAGGTGGTGAGGGTTTAGGCTCCGCAAGGGCATACTACAACAACAAATACCCATACACATACCCATACACATATGCATACACATACGCATACCCATACCCATACCCATACCCATACCCATACCCATACCCATACCCATACCCATACCCATACAAATACACATACACATACACATACACATACACATACACATACACATACACATACCCGTACCTGTACCCGTACCCGTACCCGTACCCGTACCCATACCCGTACCCGTACCCGTACCCGTACCCGTACCTGTACCCGTACCCATACCCGTACCCATACACGTACCCGTACTCGTACCCGTACACATACCCGTACACGTACCCGTACACGTACCCGTACACGTACACGTACCCGTACACGTACACGTACCCGTACATGTACACGTACACATACACGTACACGTACACGTACACGTACACGTACACGTACAAGTACACGTACACGTACACGTACACGTACACGTACACGTACTCGTACACGTACACGTACATGTACACGTACACGTACACGTACATTTACATGTTCGCGTACATGTACACGTACACATAGACATGCACATACACCTGCACATACACATGCACATCCACATGCACCTACCCATAAGCATACACATGGGCATACATACAAATCCACATCCACATCCACATACGCATACGCATACACATAGACATACACATACGCATACACATACACATACATATACACATGCACATACACATACACATACACATACACATACACATACACATACACATACACATACACATACACATACACACACATACACACACATACACACACACATACACACACACATACACACACACATACACACACATACACATACACATACACATACACATACACATACACATACACGTACACATACACATACACATACACATACACATACACATACACATACACACACATACACACACATACACACACATACACACACATACACACACACACACACATACACACACACACATACACATACACATACACATACAAATACACGAACATAGACACAAACACACACAAACACACACACACACACATAGATACACACATGCACAGGCAGAGGCACATCACACATGCACACATGCACACATGCACACACATGCACACACATGCACACACACACACGCACATGCAACTACACATACACATACATATACACATACACATGCACATGCACATGCACATGCACATGCACATGCACATGCACATGCACATGCACATGCACATGCACATGCACATGCACATGCACATGCACATGCACATGCACATGCACATGCACATGCACATGCACATGCACATGCACATGCACATGCACATGCACAGGCACACGTGCACACGCACACGCACATGCACACACACATGCACACGCACACACACACACACACATGCACATGCACACGCACACGCACACGCACATGCACATGCACACGCACACACAACACACATGCACATGCACATGCACATGCACATGCACACACACACGCACATGCACGCGCACATGCACACAGACATGCACACGTAGATGCAGACGCACACACAGACACACACGCACATGCACACACAGATGCAGACAGAGATGCAGACGCAGACGCAGATGCAGGCACAGATGCAGACGCAGACACAGATGTAGATGCAGGCGCATACGCAGACGTAGATGCATACACATATACATACGCATACACATACACAAACATAGACACAAACACACATGCACACACACATAGATACGCACATGCACAGGCACATGCACAGGCACATGCACAGGCACATGCACAGGCACATGCACAGGCACATGCACACATGCACACATGCACACACACACACACACATGCACGTGCAGATGCATGTGCAGATGCAGATGCACATGCACATGCACATCCACATCACATGCACATGCATACATGCACATGCACATGCACATGCACATGCACATGCACATGCACATGCCCATGCACATGCACCTACACATCCACATGCACATGCACATGCACCCACATACACATGCACAAGCACATGCACATGCACATGCACATGCACATGCACATGCACATGCACATGCACATGCACATGCACATGCACCTACATATATGCATATGCATAGGCACACACATATGCTTACATATCGACACACATACACATACACATGCACATACACATACACATACACATACACATACACATACACATACACATACACATACACATACACATACACATACACATACACATACACATACACATAACATACACATACACATACACATACACATACACATACACATACACATACACATACACATACACATACACATACACATACACATACACATACACATACACATACACATACACATACACATACACATACACATACACATACACATATGCATACACATACGCATACGCATACGCATACGCATACGCATACGCATACGCATACGCATACGCATACACATACGCATACACATACGCATACGCATACGCATACACATACACATACGCATACACATACACATACACATACACATACACATACACATACACATACACATACGCATACACATACACATACACATACACACACACACACACATACACACACATACACACACATACACACACATACACACACATACACATACACATACACATACACATACACATAGACATACACATACCCATTCACATACCCATATGCATATGCATACACACGCATGTGCATGCACATACACATACACATACCCATATGCATATGCATACACATACACATACACGTACACATACACATACACATACACATACACATACACATACACATACACATACACATACACATACACATACACATACACATACACATACACATACACATACACATACACATACACATACACATACACATACACATACACATACACATACACATACACATACACATACACATACACATACACATACACATACCCATACACATACCCATATGCATACGCATGCACATACGCATGTGCATGCGCATACACATACGCATGCGCATACGCATACCCATGCGCATGCGCATAAACATACGCATGTGCATGCGCATAAACATACGCATGTGCATGCGCATACACATACGCATGCGCATGCGCATACACATACGCATGCGCATGCGCATACACATACGTGTTGGTGCATTTTTCCCAAGCCTACATGCTTGATATGCTTGATATTATCCTCATTTGTAAGTCACATGAGTAGTCATGTGAACACCTCTTGTAAAAGAGTACATTTTATCTCTTGTAAATGGAAAAAGAAAAAAGGAAAAGGATGGCTTACCTCATCCATGATGTAAAAGCAAATTCGTGGCTCCAACTACCAAAATCACGAATTTTTGAGCTGAGGGAATCTCTCCTAACTTTGGGGATCACTTTTAGGTGGAGCCATTCGAATTCGAATTCAAAACTCCCTCCAAGAATTGCTATAAAAGGAGCAAGAAGGAAGAGGCGATTAGCAAGCCTTGTACGTGACCACTTCATGTCATTTTGTAGAGATTGAAGAGCTTACTCCATAGCTCTATCATTCTACTCCCATTGTGCAAAGATTCATTGCCAATGTGGTTGTAATCATATGTGAATCTATACATTTATTATCATCTACCTCTCTGTTTTGTTCTCTGCTATACTCACTCAGAGCAGTAACTTCAGAAGGTCATATCTCGAGTTTTACTGAACCTTTTTCAGTGTTTCAAAGTGCGTTGGATAGCTCTCACTGTCTAGTTTCTACCTATAAATTTTCAAGGTCATTGGATTTATACTTTTGGAGATATCTGCATTTTACTGCTTACTGGTCTATCTCTGCAGAGCCCCGAGAATTGTGGGAATGTTCCAGAACTTGATGAAACTTGTTCTCAGTGCTCAGTCCATCATTTGAAGTGTTTTAACTTGGAATAGGAAGCTTGCTAAGTCTATTTGCTATGCCCAAAAGGAATTTTTCTAATTCCTTCCAGGTTGAGAGCACTCTTCATTTTTTCCAGCAGGTGTATGTCCAAAAATAGCAAGTTTTGGGAGCTAGTCATTTCGCAACTAGCCTGTCTTGACTTAAACTTTTGGGATACATGTTCCAAAGTACTTGGCTGATATTTTGGTGGATTTAGGAAGCTCAAAGGGTCTACTAATCAACTCTGAAGTCTCAGTTGGCTGGTGTGAAGCTGGTTGTAGCGGCACCTACTCATCTTTGGATTGCATCCACCATCTCTCTTCACAGTGGTATCAGAGCATAGTCAAGCAACATGGGAGATGGATTTCCATCAACAATTGACAAATTGGATCGAAACAACTATCCGGCATGGTCTCTAAGGATGGAGGCTTACCTTCAAGGGAGGAATCTATATGGATTCATATCCGGCGATGAAGCAATGCCAACCATGAGGAACAAAGGGCAACCATCACATGAAGAAGTGGAAGGACTTTCGAATTGGTGTTCGAAGGATGCACTTGCAAGGTCCTATATTCTAAACTCAATCTCTGATTTTCTTTTACCTCATGTCAAGGGATGCAAGACATCAAGAGAAACCTGGAATGCACTTGCTTCTTTCTTCTCTTCCAACACTCGAGCAAGGAAGAACCAATTGTGGATGGAGTTCACAACAATGAAGAAAAGCCCGAAGCAAAATGTGACTGATTATGTCACAAAGATGAAGGAGATTTCCGACCAACTTGGAAGCATTGGAGAGGTAATTGAAGAGGAGCAAATCATAAGACAAATCATGAATGGAATCAAAGCAGACGACAAGTGGGAGTCATTCACAACAGCCATGGATTTATACATGGATATGCATGTACCCGACCTCAACACACTCATGGGCCAACTCTTCACTCATGAAGCAAAGATTAGCAAAGGTGGTGAGTCCTCAAGAGGTAATCAAACTTCTGCCTTATATTCTGATAAAGCTAAGGTCAAGGACAAGTCAAAGAATAGAAAGAATGAAGATGAAGGAAGCTCTTTCCAAGCAAACTTTGCAGGTAGAGGACGAGCTAGAGGAAGAGGCAGAAGTGGAAAGCAAGGCAGGGGGAGATTCCAATCATCTCAACCTTGCAACATATGTGGCTTATCTAACCATACTACTGAAGAATGTTTCAGGAACCCGAGGAACTCAAGAGGAAGAGGATTCAATAGAGGTGGCTATGGATCAAATAGAGGCAGGTACAATGGAGGCTACAACAACAACTACTACAACAACAATTACAACAACAACAACAACTATCAAAGTGGCCATAGAGGAAGAAGAGATTACAATAACTATGCAGAGGACCAAAGTCAAGAAGATTCATTATTGATTATGAATCTATCAACGAAGAAGGGTAAGGATGATGATCACATATTTTACATTGATTCGGGATGCTCGAACCATGTAGCAGGAAATGTGGCTTTACTTTCTGATTTGGAAGATCCTCATAACAAGCATGAAGTGCAGACAGGAGATGACACAAAGCACTCAGTGGAGAAGATAGGTAATGTGAAGACATCAGATGGGAATATGAACCTCTTAAGCAAAGTCTTGTATGTCCCTACAATTACCAAAAATTTAATAAGTGTTGGACAGATTGTTGAAAAAGGATTGCAGGTTAGATTCAATCGATTTGGAGCATATGTTGAAGACCCAAGGCAAGGCTTTCGAAGGATTGCCAAAGGAGAAAAGACAGGAAGGCTTTTCACTTTTGAAGTGGAAGATACAAAGAACATAGCTTTGTTTAGCTATGGATCTCAAACTCTAACAGAGTTGGAGATATGGCACAAAAGGCTTGCTCACATTGGTGAGAGGACACTCAAACAGATTTGCAGGGACCAAAGTGTACTTGGTTTGCCTAATATCACAAGGCAACACATGATTTATAAGTGTGAAGCTTGTCAACTCGGCAAGGCTCATAGACAACCTTTCAATAAGAAAGGATATATGTATCAAAATCCTTTGGATCTAGTGCACACGGATGTGTGGGGTCCAAGTAAGGAGCCATCTATATCAGGCTCAAGATATTATGTGTCTTTCATAGATGATTGTAGCAGGTGGACCATTCTGTTTTTCATGAAGCACAAGGATGAAGTGTTTAATTGCTTTAAGAAGTATATTGCTCTTGTTGAAAACCAAACAGGTAGGACTTTGAAACGACTCAGATCAGATGGTGGAGGAGAATACTTCTCTTTTGAATTTGATGCCTTCTTGCATGAAAGAGGCATTAAAAGGGAAGTCACTACAAGGTATACACCCGAACTCAATGGTGTAGCAGAGAGGAGGAACAGAGCTATTGTCGAAGCTGCAAGGTCCATGCTCAATGAAAAGGGATTGCCGAACTACCTATGGGCAGAGGCTGTGTCGACAGCCACATATCTCATAAATAGACTTCCATCTAAGTCACTAGATGGAACCACTCCATATGAAGTGTGGAATGGAAGAAGACCTAGTCTAGAGCATTGTAAAATCTTTGGATGCTTAGCCTATGCTCACATTCCTTCTCAAGTAAGAGGGAAATTGGATCCCAAGGCAGAGAAGTGTGTATTCATTGGTTATGATCAAAACCAAAAAGGATATAGATTGTACAATCCAACCAATAAAGGATTTTCTGTGAGTAGAGATGTAATTTTTGATGAAAACAAATCATGGTTTGATGATGACAGGAAAGTGAAGCTGCCATATGACTTGGATGAAGATTTTCCATCACTTCAACCAAAGGAGCCAAAGCAGATTGAAGAAAGTGATTCGGAGATTGACCTAGAAGACTTGGAAAGACTAAAGCTATGGAAGAACAAAGGTAAAGCAAAGATGCAGGATGCTACATATGGACCCGAGAGCTCACATCAACCACTTAGAAGGTCTTCGAGGGAGAAGAAGAAACCAGAGAGGTTTGGTTATGATACTTCTTTGGTCACAAAGCACTCAATCTACATTGCAAAGGATTCAACCAATGAAGAACCTACCACATTTGAAGAAGCACAAAGCAAGAAAGCTTGGAGAGATGCAATGGATGAAGAAATGGAAGCCTTGAAGGAGAATGACACTTGGGAGCTTGTACCTAACAAGCCATCTATGAAGATAATCGGATCTCGATGGATATACAAAATCAAGAGGAATCCAGATGGAAGTATAAATAGACACAAAGCAAGGTTAGTTGCTAAAGGGTTTGCTCAAACCCATGGTATTGATTATGAGGAGACTTTCTCTCCTGTTGCAAAAATGCCTACAATTAGGGTTCTCATAAGTCTTGCTGCATCTAGAAATTGGAATCTTTATCAACTTGATGTAAAGAATGCTTTCTTGAATGGATGGATTTCTGAGGAAGTGTATATGGCACAACCTCCTGGATATGAGGATGCACATCATCCTAACTATGTATGCAAACTAAAGAAAGCTTTGTATGGATTGAAGCAAGCTCCAAGAGCTTGGAATTTCAGATTGGTTACTTATTTGCAGGACCAAGGATTCAAAGCTAGCAAGGCGGATACCTCTTTGTTCATAAAGAGGAATGGATCTGAAGTGATCTATTTATGTGTGTATGTTGATGATATTATTATCACAGGCAATGATCTTGAAGGAATCAAACAGGTAAAGAGTCAAATGAAGGAGGAGTTCAAGATAAGTGACCTCGGACCACTCACTTATTTTCTTGGATTGGAGTTGATCTACACAGATTCAGGTATATACATCACACAAAGGAAGTATGTCCATGACATGCTCGTCAAGTTCAAGATGGAAAATACCAAGTGTGCAGGTACACCTATGGAGCAAAATCATAAGCTTAGTGCTTATGAAGGAGAGCCAATTGAAGACATCACAAGCTATCAAAGCTTGGTTGGAAGTTTGAACTATGCAACACTCACAAGGGTGGATATATGCTATAGTGTTAGCATATTGAGTCAGTTTATGCATAAGCCGAGAAGACCACATATGGAAGCGGCCAAGCGAGTCCTCAAGTACCTAAAGGGGACCATGAATGAAGGTTTGTTCTATTCATATACTTCAGATATTGAGCTAAAGGTCTACTCAGATGCAGATTGGGCCGGATCTAAAGATGATAGAAGAAGCACATCAGGGTATATATCATTTGCAGGTTCAAAAATCATTTCTTGGTCATCGAAGAAGCAACCAACCGTGGCATTATCTTCTACTGAAGCAGAATATAGAGGTTTGGCTAATGCAACTCAAGAAATCATGTGGTTAAAATCTTTGTACACAGATCTTGGACTTCATTCTTCAACACCTCACATTTTTGGTGACAACACAAGCTCACTACATCTAGCAGCTAATCCGGTATACCATGCTAGAACCAAGCATATTGAAGTCCACTACCATTATGTAAGGGAGAAGCTATTGAGCAAGGATATTCAACTATCCTATGTCTCTACAGATATGCAATGTGCAGACATGTTGACGAAAGCTCTTGATGGTACGAAATTAAGTAGATTCAAGTTGATGATTGGTTTGCAGGAAATCAAGGACAATTGAAGACTTATTTGGAGGCCAAGCATGTTAGGCTTGAGGGGGAGCTGTTGGTGCATTTTTCCCAAGCCTACATGCTTGATATGCTTGATATTATCCTCATTTGTAAGTCACATGAGTAGTCATGTGAACACCTCTTGTAAAAGAGTACATTTTATCTCTTGTAAATGGAAAAAGAAAAAAGGAAAAGGATGGCTTACCTCATCCATGATGTAAAAGCAAATTCGTGGCTCCAACTACCAAAATCACGAATTTTTGAGCTGAGGGAATCTCTCCTAACTTTGGGGATCACTTTTAGGTGGAGCCATTCGAATTCGAATTCAAAACTCCCTCCAAGAATTGCTATAAAAGGAGCAAGAAGGAAGAGGCGATTAGCAAGCCTTGTACGTGACCACTTCATGTCATTTTGTAGAGATTGAAGAGCTTACTCCATAGCTCTATCATTCTACTCCCATTGTGCAAAGATTCATTGCCAATGTGGTTGTAATCATATGTGAATCTATACATTTATTATCATCTACCTCTCTGTTTTGTTCTCTGCTATACTCACTCAGAGCAGTAACTTCAGAAGGTCATATCTCGAGTTTTACTGAACCTTTTTCAGTGTTTTAAAGTGCGTTGGATAGCTCTCACTGTCTAGTTTCTACCTATAAATTTTCAAGGTCATTGGATATATACTTTTGGAGATATCTGCATTTTACTGCTTACTGGTCTATCTCTACAGAGCCCCGAGAATTGTGGGAATGTTCCAGAACTTGATGAAACTTGTTCTCAGTGCTCAGTCCATCATTTGAAGTGTTTTAACTTGGAATAGGAAGCTTGCTAAGTCTATTTGCTATGCCCAAAAGGAATTTTTCTAATTCCTTCCAGGTTGAGAGCACTGTTCATTTTTTCCAGCAGGTGTATGTCCAAAAATAGCAAGTTTTGGGAGCTAGTCATTTCGCAACTAGCCTGTCTTGACTTAAACTTTTGGGATACATGTTCCAAAGTACTTGGCTGATATTTTGGTGGATTTAGGAAGCTCAAAGGGTCTACTAATCAACTCTGAAGTCTCAGTTGGCTGGTGTGAAGCTGGTTGTAGCGGCACCTACTCATCTTTGGATTGCATCCACCATCTCTCTTCACAATACGCATGCGGATGCGCATACACATACGCATGCACATGCACATAGGCATGCACATGCGCATGCGCATACACATAGGCATGCACATGCGCATGTGCATACGCATAGGCATGCACATGTGCATGCGCATACGCATACGATAGGCATGCGCATATGCATACAATACACATACGCAAACGCATATGATACAAATATGCATATGCATATGCATACGGATACGCATACGCATACGCATATGTATATGTATACAGATACCCACCCATACCCATGCACATATATATGCACATACCCATGCACATACACATACACATACACCTACACATACATGTACACGTACACATACACGTATACACAGGTACATGTACACGTACACACACATACACACACGTACACACACGTACACACACATGTACACACGTACACACACGTACACACACGTACACACACGTACACGTACACACACATACACACACATGTACACGTACATGTACACACACGTACACGTACACGTACACACACATACACGTACACACACGTACACACATGTACACGTACATGTACACATACACGTACACGTACATGTACACGTATAGGTACACATACACGTACACGTACACGTACAGGTACAGATACATGTACAGGTACACATACAGATACACACATAGGTATAGGTACACATACAGGTACATGTACACGTACACGTATGCATATGCATACACGTACATGTGTATGCGTACGCATACGTGTATGTGTACATGCGTGCATACGTGCGTACGCGTATGTGCACATGCACGCATACGCATACCTACACGTGCACGCGTACCCGAACCCACACATGCATGCGTACCTGCACCCGCACTCGCATGCGTACTCGCACCCACATGCGCACGCCTACCCGCACATGCATGTGTATGCGTACCTGCACGTGCACCTGTATGCGTACCCATGCGTGCATGCATACGCATACATGTACCCATAACTATACACATACCCATACACATACCCATACACATACCCAGACACATACCCGTACACATACTCATACTCATACTTGTACAGGTACGCGTACATGTACGCGTACACGTACGCGTACACATACATGTACAGGTACATGTACACATACACATACATATACACTTACCACATTGTACCAAGCTAGGAATGAGGCTCGTGTTGCTTAGATCCAAATACAGTTGGAGAGTGAGCACATGAATGAAGGAGATTTTATGGACAGTTTTCTAACAAAGATCAAAGGCTTGAAGGAACAGTTGATTTCTACTGATGAGGTTATACCAGATAACTCATTTGTGGAGACCATTGTGAATGGTCTTCCTGATTCATATCAGAGTTTTTCTTCTACTCTTTGGTTGATGATGAAAGGCAATCCAAATGCCTTGTCTTTTGAGGAGTTAGTCTCTGTTTTATTGCAGGCAGATCAATGCAGGCAGAACACGTCCATTATGCATGTTGCAGATCAAGCTTTCCTAGCTAGCGAGAAGGGCAAAGGAAAATGGAGCTCTTCAACTAGTAAGCAGAAATCTACTAATTTTGCACAATCGAAGAGGGAGGACAAAGGTGAAAAGAAATCAGAAAAGCAAAAATTGTTTTTCAAGTACTATAAAGGAAATGATCATATCATAAAGAACTTTCTAAAACTGGCTGCTAAAGAGGCAAAGAAGAAAGAGGTTGGAATGGTTGTTACAGAGGCCTCTACACCAAAAGTAGAGTCTTCTAATCTTGTGGAGGAAGAAGAATGGGTGTTTACTACTGTTTGCAGTTTTGACCCATCTACTCATGAGCAGTGCATGTCTACAATAGACTTAGATGTTTGGTACTTTGATAGTGGGGTGACCAAACATATTACCTCACAGTGCAGTTTCTTCTCTTCACTTGAGCCTACCCCTACAGGGAATACTGTGACATGCGCCAACAACTCCTCTTATCCTGTTATGGGAGTTGGTAAGATCATTTTGACTACTGTTGATGGTAGTTCTTTCACTTTTTCAGATGCTTTTTTTGTGCCACGGATCAAGAAAAATCTGTTATCAGTTTCTACATTAGCCAAGATTGGCTTGGTTGTGAAATTTGTTGATGACAAATGTATAGTTCATGATCTGTCAAATGGCGATGTGATTATTTCTTCTAGCATTTTATGTCATGGGCTCTATAAGCGTATTGTTGGAGTTTATTGACCTCCAAAATATAGCAAGAAGTAGGTGGAACCCCCTAGGAACAAGTTGACCTTCTCACAAACTTCATCACAGAAAACTAGTCATGCTTGCAGAGCTTACTATTCTCTAATGTATTAGAATTTTCTAAAACTATTTTAACCACATATACTAGACACCAAGAGCTTTCCAATGAGCCAAAGAACACTCGATTTGGATAAATACACAAGGAGATATGACCTCTGCAAGTTTGAGGTTTAATGGAGACCTTCAGCAGAGGTGAAACCAGAGAACACACACTACTTGCAGATAGTACTGCTCTCAGGTCACAAATCCAATGATTATGAAAATTTAGAGGAAGACAGTAGACAGTAAGAGCTTTCACATGAGCTATCAAACATGTAATTTGGATATATAATGAGGGAGATACAAGCTCTGCAATCTCTGCATACAAAACTACAGCAGCATAGAGATACACATATGCCTCTCTTGGACTTCCCACAAGATCACGACTTTTTTCCTCTTTTTATAGCATGAGAAACTAATCTAAAACCTTCCTAATACATCTAAATTCGTGGTAGACACTTGGGTGGAGGTATTACATGACTCAAGTGCTCAAATAAGCAAAGTATTGATGGACTTTGAGAACTAGCCACATCGACCTTCCACTAGGACACCACTGCAGCTCCCTTGTGACTCACTAATTTGACTCACCAAGTTCTAGAACTCACGTGGTATTTTTGCTATCTTTTATGAATAATATGAGCCTTCTTGAAGTATTTGAAGACTTTGCAAAGGTATTTACATAATTTGAAACTTGTACCCTACATAAAACAAATGTTTGCAATCTCCTCCTCAAGTTTCAAAGGGTATTTCCTTCATGCCAAGAATATAGTTGAATCTTTGAAGCTTCGGTCCATCCAAGGATTTGGTGAAGATATCTATAACTTGATCCTTTGTTCCCACAAAAGAAACTTGTACTTCATTGTTTATGGCCTTCTCTCGAACATAATGATAGTGAACCTCTATATGCTTTGTTCTACCATGAAAGATAGGATTTGAGGTCATATGAATGCTACTCAAGTTATCCCCATATATCAGTGGTACATCAACCTGCATATTCAAGTCATGAAACAACTTTTTAAACCACATAACCTCAGTAGTAGCCAATGCCAAACCTCTATACTCAGCCTCTGTAGAAGATAGAGCAACTATAGGTTGTTTCTTTGAACTCCATGTTAATGTCTTGTTTCCTGCTATTACCACATATCCACTTGTGGATCTTCTGTCATCTTTACTTCCAGCCCAATCTGCATCACTAAAGACTTTAAGAGTTAGATCAGCATCATGACTATAAAATAATCCTTTGTTCATGGTACCTTTCAAATACCTAAGCACTCTTTTCGCTGCATGCATATGAGGTACTCTAGGTTCATGCATAAACTGTGGCAATACTCCCACTGCATAGCATATATCAGGTCTAGTTTTTGTTGCATAAATCAAAGATCCTACCATGGATCTATACACATTCATATCATGCAACTCATCACCTTCCTTTGCACTCAACTTTACATTACATTCCATTGGAGTAGAAACAAATTTACATTCCTGCATACCAAACCTTTTCAACATATCACATATATACTTTCTCTGTATCAACCACATACCTTCATTGCCATACACAATTTCAATCCCAAGAAATTATCTAAGCAAACCAAGATCTGAAATTTTAAATTCCTTTCCCAAATTACCTTTTATCTCATCAATTTCTTTTGCATCATTCCCTGTAATCAACAAGTCATCCACATAAATGCATACATAGACACACATGCCATCTACATGTTTTACATAAAGTGAAGGATCAGCATGACTCGCTGTGTATCCTTGCAGCATAAGATACTTTACCAACCTTGCATTCCATGCCCTTGGTGCTTTCTTAAGACCATACAATGCCTTCTTTAACCTGCATACATGATTAGGACATTTTGCATCCACATAACCATTTGGTTGTGACATATACACTTCTTCATTTAACTCACCATTAAGAAACGCATTCTTTATATCCAGTTGATATATATTCCACTTTTTACTTGCAGCTAAAGCCAACAAAGTTCTCACCGTTGCCATGTTTGCTACTGGACTAAATGTCTCCTCATAGTCCAATCCTTGAGTTTGATTATATCCTTTTGCTACAAGTCTAGCCTTATATCTTGACACACTACCATCACTATTTCTTTTAATCTTAAAAACCCACTTGCAACCAATTACCTTTTGCTTTGGTGTCTTTGGAACTAAATTCCAAGTCTTGTTATCCTGTAGTGCTTCCATTTCTTCGCTCATTGCTTTCTCCCACTTTTCATCTCCTTTTGCCTCATCATAACATGTGGGTTCATTTTCCTGCTCAACTTTTGTCATAAAAGCATAATGAGTATTCATGAAAGATTCATAAGTATACCTTTGAGGTTGCTTACTCACTCTTGAAGTTCTTCTTACCTCCAATGTAGATGCTTTTCCTTTCTTATTAAGAACCTTTGATGAGTCTGCATACTCACATGCATCACTAATTTCCTCTCCGTCATCATTAACTTCAACAAGTTTGAGTTTACCTTTACTTTTAACACTTGGAGGTGACTCTTGCCTTAGTCTTCCATTGAAAGGTAGCTCTCTTTCTTCATCCAAACCACTTTTCTCATCACTTAAAATTCTTGTGGGCTGAGGTAAGCATGCATCTCCTTCACCTGTATCTTCTTCATCTCCATTTATGACCTGCAAACTTTTCTTATCTACATACCATGAAAGTGATTCATCAAAGTTTACATCTCTTGAAACAACCACCTTATTGGTATGAGGATTATAACATCTATATCCTCTTTGAGTATCTGCATAACCAATAAATATACACTTTTCTAATTTCACATCAAGTTTTGATCTCACTTCACTAGGTACATGTACATAACATACACAACCAAATACTTTCAAATGACTTACACTTGGTTTCCTTCCATGCCATACCTCATATGGTGTCAAATGATGAACACCATCAGCAGGTACTCTATTCATAATGTACATACTTGTGCTAACAGCTTCAGCCCAAAAAGAATTAGGCAAACACATATCATTTAGCATGCTTCTAGATGCTTCTGCGATGATTCTGTTTCTTCTTTCAGCGACTCCATTTTGTTGTGGAGTATATCTGCATGTAACTTCTCTTTTGATACCTTCATCATACAAAAAATTAGTAAAAGCTTGAGAGAAATACTCTCCCCCTCCATCGGATCTTAGCTTCTTAACATATCTTCCTGTTTGCTTCTCGACAAATGATTTAAAATTTTTGAAACAATCAAATACTTCACTCTTATGTTTAATGAAATACACAAATGTCATTCTACTATGATCATCAATGAATCATACATAGTACTTATTACCAGCCAAGGATGCCTCTTTAGTAGGACCCCATACGTCCGTGTGTATAAGTTCTAGCAATCCACTGCTTACATAGCTTGAATGCTTGAAAGGTTGTCTACTCTGCTTACCTATTTGACATGCTTCACATAGATGCACCATATGTTGCTTAGTAAGATCAGGTAATCCTTCAACAATCCTCTTCTTTGATAGCTCCTTTAACTTGTGTACATTCATGTGTCCAATCCTTTTGTGCCATAGATCAAGCTCTGCTATTTGATGCATACCATAAGAGAAATAGTTTGTATGATTTGGGTTTACCTTGAATGTAAACAATCTACCTTGTTTTTTACCTCTAGCAATTAACCTCCTTTGCTTTGGATCCTCAATGAAGCAACCTGCATGATTAAATCTTATTTGCAAACCTTTTTCTACCATTTGACCAACTGACATCAAGTTCTTAGTGATCATTGGCACATAAAGTACATCCTTCAAGCAATTTGTCTTGCTCTTATCTTGCATAACAACATCTCCAACCTACATAATCTTATGTCTTGTATCATATCCTGTTTCAACATGACCTTTACATGAAGGATTATGCATATTAGAAAACCATGAAGCATCATGTGACATATGGTTAGAGCAACCACTATCTACATACCATACATTACTATTGCAATTCATCTTAGTTTCTACATTCATCATAAAAAGAGAATCATAATCTTCACTTTTACCTTCAACTGCATAATTTCCTTGTTGTTTACCTCTTCTTGAATAGCCTCCTCTTCGATTACCACCTTGATTATTTTCATTTTGATAGCAATCTTTGGCATAGTGTCCATACCTTCCACATATATAGCAATTGTTGTTATCTTCACTCCTTTGTCTTTGATTGTAGTTGTAGTAGCCTTTCGTACCTCTAGCGCTTGATCTTCCTCTTCCTCTTGTGTTGAAGAAGCCACTTGAAGTCCCTTGATCATCGCTCCTTCTTCCTCGACCTCTATTTGAACCTCTTCTTCCTCTGTTTCCACCTCTTGATGATCCTACATAAAGAGCTTGTCCTTGAGATCCTTTTTGATTTGAAGTAGAGCCATTTAGATTCATCTCCTCCATGACCATAAGAGCAACAAGCTGATCAAAGTCTGGTAATTCTCCTCTAACATAAAATGAAGTAATGAATGGTTTCCATCTCTCATCATCCTTGAGTCCGTTGAGAGTATGTGCAACCAAGTCGTCGTCCTCCACATGAGCTTGAATTGATCCTAGTTGATCTGCAATCTCTTTAACCTTCAACAAGTAATCATTGACTGATGTCCTTGTATCTTTCTTTATGTTATTCAACTCATTTTTGAGTTGAATCTTCCTTGCTCTTGTACCTGTAGCATACAACCTTTCCAATGCAAGCCAAACATCTCTACTTGTGTCTAGATCTTGTATGTGTCCTACCATTGAATCTTGAATATTTTGTGATAAAATGAATATAACCATTTTGTCTCTTTCATTCCAAAGTCTAAACTCCCTCAATTGTTGTTTATTTGTATCCTCTAGTAATATAGGTTTGATATCCATTCCATCAACCAAACCATACAAGCCTCTACCTTGCAAGTATACTGTGATTCTAAATCGCCATGCTTGATAGTTGTTCTTATCAAGCTTCTCTATTTGTGCATGTTGATCACCCATTGTGTAAATACTAAACTTCCTCTTTTAACCCTTCTTTTGCATATGTGTGATAAGAATAAGTATGAGATTTACCTTTGTTATAAAGTTTATGCACCTTTCTTTGCTTGGATGTTGCTTGAGATGCTTCCTTGCTATCTCCTTCTACCTTTGTGTAGTGTCGATGATGAACATCTTCTCCAATAGCTTCAAATTCTTCATCAAGGTATTATAACCTTCTCCAAGCTTCAATTCCTTGCTCTGATACCAATGTTGGAGTTTATTGACCTCCAAAATATAGCAAGAAGTAGGTGGAACCCCCTAGGAACAAGTTGACCTTCTCACAAACTTCATCATAGAGAACTAGTCATGCTTGCAGAGCTTACTATTCTCTAACGGATAAGAATTTTCTAAAACTATTTTACCCACATATACTAGACACCAAGAGCTTTTCAATGAGCCAAAGAACACTCAATTTGGATAAATACACAAGGAGATATGACCTTTGCAAGTTTGAGGTTTAATGGAGACCTTCAGCAGAGGTGAAACCAGAGAACACACACTACTTGCAGAGTACTGCTCTCAGCTCACAAATCCAATGATTATGAAAATGTACAAGAAGAAAGTAGACAGTAGGACCTTTCACATGAGCTATCAAACATGTAATTTGGATATATAATGAAGGAGATACAAGCTCTGCAATCTCTGCATACAAAACTACAACAGCATAGAGATACACATATGCCTCTCTTGGACTTCCCAGAAGATCACGACTTTTCTCCTCTTTTTATAGCATGAGAAACTAATCTAAAACCTTCCTAATACATCTAAATTCGTGGTAGACACTTGGGTAGAGGTATTACATGACTCAAATGCTCAAATAAGCAAAGTATTGATGGACTTTGAGAACTATCCACATCGACCTTCCACTAGGACACCACTCCAGCTCCCTTGTGACTCACTAATTTGACTCACCATGTTCTAGAACTCACGTGGTATTTTTGCTATCTTTTATGAATAATATGAGTCTTCTTGAAGTATTTGAAGACTTCGCAAAGGTATTTACATAATTTGAAACTTGTACCCTACATAAAACAAATGTTCGCAACACGTATAGGCTATGAAAGATCTATAAATGATTCGGCATGTGCAATACATGATTCTCAGGCTATGTTAGATGCAAAGCTTTGGCATGCATGCTTTGGTCATCTCATTTTTGCTAGTTTGCTACGCCTGCAGAAATCTGAAATTGTGTCCTCTTTGCCCAAACTTGAGGCACTTGGAAAACATGTTTGTGAAGGCTATATTTTGGGCAAAATGTAGCATTCGTCCTTTCCAAAAGATGGTTTAGTTCAGGCTACTTTGAAATTGCAGCTTGTACATAGTGATGTCTATGGTCCTATACAGAGATTGTCTTTTGAAAATTATCTTTACTTCGTGACTTTCATCGATGATTTTTCCAGGCATGCATGGGTATATCCATTGAAGGCAAAGTCTGAAGTGTTCATGTGCTTCAAACAGTTTTTGGTTTTGGTTGAAAATCTGTCATCATGTAAAATGGGCACCCTCCATTCTGATCAAGGGGGGGAATATGTCTTCTTATTTTAATGTATTTCTGGTTGAACGTGGGATAAAACATCAGTGTACAGTGCCGTATACACCTCAACAAAATAGAGTTGTTGAACGAAAGAATAGGTCACTCATGGAGATGGCGAGGTGTATGGTCAAGAGTCAGGCTTTACCACATAGTTTCTAGCTTGATTTTGTCATGTGTGCAACATATATACTTAACATGTGTCCCATGAAAGTAGTGTAGTCTATCACTCCATATGAGGCTTGGCATGACCGCAAGCCATCTGTTGCTTATCTACATGTTTTTGGTTGTCTGGCATATGCATTAGTGCCTGAACAACATCAGAGAAAATTGGATGATAAAGCAATAAAATGTATTTTTGTTGGTTTTAGTTCTAAAAGTAAAGGTTATCATGTGTATCATGCACTGATTAACGCATACACATACACATACGCATACACATACACATACACATACACATACACATACACATACACATACACATACGCATACACATACACATACACATACACACACATACACACACACACACATACACACACATACACACA
This sequence comes from Ceratopteris richardii, assembly GCA_020310875.1. Classification (NCBI taxonomy): domain Eukaryota; kingdom Viridiplantae; phylum Streptophyta; class Polypodiopsida; order Polypodiales; family Pteridaceae; genus Ceratopteris; species Ceratopteris richardii. Next base: position 159,906,311 of record CM035428.1, on the reverse strand, counting down.
CATACACACACATACACATACACATACACATACACATACACATAGACATACACATACCCATTCACATACCCATATGCATATGCATACACACGCATGTGCATGCACATACACATACACATACCCATATGCATATGCATACACATACACATACACGTACACATACACATACACATACACATACACATACACATACACATACACATACACATACACATACACATACACATACACATACACATACACATACACATACACATACACATACACATACACATACACATACACTACACATACACATACACATACACATACATACACATACACATACACATACACATACACATACACATACACATACCCATACACATACCCATATGCATACGCATGCACATACGCATGTGCATGCGCATACACATACGCATGCGCATACGCATACCCATGCGCATGCGCATAAACATACGCATGTGCATGCGCATAAACATACGCATGTGCATGCGCATACACATACGCATGCGCATGCGCATACACATACGCATGCGCATGCGCATACACATACGTGTTGGTGCATTTTTCCCAAGCCTACATGCTTGATATGCTTGATATTATCCTCATTTGTAAGTCACATGAGTAGTCATGTGAACACCTCTTGTAAAAGAGTACATTTTATCTCTTGTAAATGGAAAAAGAAAAAAGGAAAAGGATGGCTTACCTCATCCATGATGTAAAAGCAAATTCGTGGCTCCAACTACCAAAATCACGAATTTTTGAGCTGAGGGAATCTCTCCTAACTTTGGGGATCACTTTTAGGTGGAGCCATTCGAATTCGAATTCAAAACTCCCTCCAAGAATTGCTATAAAAGGAGCAAGAAGGAAGAGGCGATTAGCAAGCCTTGTACGTGACCACTTCATGTCATTTTGTAGAGATTGAAGAGCTTACTCCATAGCTCTATCATTCTACTCCCATTGTGCAAAGATTCATTGCCAATGTGGTTGTAATCATATGTGAATCTATACATTTATTATCATCTACCTCTCTGTTTTGTTCTCTGCTATACTCACTCAGAGCAGTAACTTCAGAAGGTCATATCTCGAGTTTTACTGAACCTTTTTCAGTGTTTTAAAGTGCGTTGGATAGCTCTCACTGTCTAGTTTCTACCTATAAATTTTCAAGGTCATTGGATTTATACTTTTGGAGATATCTGCATTTTACTGCTTACTGGTCTATCTCTGCAGAGCCCCGATGTACATAGTGATGTCTATGGTCCTATACAGAGATTGTCTTTTGAAAATTATCTTTACTTCGTGACTTTCATCGATGATTTTTCCAGGCATGCATGGGTATATCCATTGAAGGCAAAGTCTGAAGTGTTCATGTGCTTCAAACAGTTTTTGGTTTTGGTTGAAAATCTGTCATCATGTAAAATGGGCACCCTCCATTCTGATCAAGGGGGGGAATATGTCTTCTTATTTTAATGTATTTCTGGTTGAACGTGGGATAAAACATCAGTGTACAGTGCCGTATACACCTCAACAAAATAGAGTTGTTGAACGAAAGAATAGGTCACTCATGGAGATGGCGAGGTGTATGGTCAAGAGTCAGGCTTTACCACATAGTTTCTAGCTTGATTTTGTCATGTGTGCAACATATATACTTAACATGTGTCCCATGAAAGTAGTGTAGTCTATCACTCCATATGAGGCTTGGCATGACCGCAAGCCATCTGTTGCTTATCTACATGTTTTTGGTTGTCTGGCATATGCATTAGTGCCTGAACAACATCAGAGAAAATTGGATGATAAAGCAATAAAATGTATTTTTGTTGGTTTTAGTTCTAAAAGTAAAGGTTATCATGTGTATCATGCACTGATTAAACACATTCTGGTTAGCCGTGATGTTGTTTTTGTGGAAGATGCTATTCAACCATTGCTTTCATGTATTAAGGAGACATTTGTTAGCTCCAAAGACATGTATGATACTTTGCACTCTCTTTTTACAGGTGGATAGTCTAATGCTGGTCCTAATGAGGCAACTTCTCAGCCTTTAGAGGTTTTATGTGATGATGCAGATCATTCCATTTTTGATGCAGATTTACATGATGCACTTATTGATGAGAGAGCTCATATTGAGCAGGCAAGAACTATGCCAAAATGGCTGGTGTAGACCTTGCGTGATAGCAAATTAGATGCACCTCTCTCATATCTTGCTCGATCAGGCTCTCATAGTGCCTCTTTTGCATCAGATTGCTATGCTATGGCTGCATCTAGTCTCTGTGATGAGATTGAGCCTATTTCCTTTGATGAAGCACAAAATTCAAAAAATTGGATGACTGCTATGCAATCTGAATATGATGCAATAATGAAGAATGGTACTTGGTCTTTATGTGACTTGCCTCTTGGCAAGAAGGTCATTGGCACTAAGTGGGTGTTGTAGTATGCCCTTGGGAGCCAAGACCCACACCACCTTGCATGGAAGCAAGAAGGAAGGCTCAAGAATGACTCTCCTTTCATCCACTCCAACCTCCAACATGTTCAAGCCATTGGCCATCAGCCCGAAGCTATGCCACATGCTTGAAAACATGGAGAGATGGGAGTCAAGGATCCTAGTCACATATGTAAAATACAAGAAAGTTACAACACTCTACATACACACATAGGAAATGCTAGCATGCACACACACCTCACTCTCTCACACTCTAAGACTAAATACATATATGCACAAAGCCTTAAGAGAAAAGAAAGTTCTTCAATTGAAAGGATTTTATATGAGAGCACGTCGACCAAAAGCTCCCCTCTTTACAAGAAATGAGCCTATATTTATAGGCTAAGCACAATTCCCCATGTGCTCTTTTTGACTAGTCACAAAGGGGCACATGCTTTCTAACTAACATATTTCAAAAAGATCTTGGGAAATATTCTTTCTAACAACCATATCTCAAGGAATACGTGCGTGGGGATTTTTCTACATATATACCAAAAATGTGAGCATTTACAAGGTTTCCAAAACCTTACTTTTGGAGAAATATCAAAAAGTGTCTAAGAGGGAGTTCTCATGTGAAACTCTAGGTATACACAAAAAAAAAGGGTTCCTATGCACAAATGAAGATGTGTGCATACCCTATACTCAACACCCTCCTCTCCCTAGACTTTGTCGTCCTCGACAAAGCTAAAGAAGAAGAGAATACATTGCTAAACTAGTCCAAGTTTGAGTCTTCAAGTCGGGAAATTTTCAAGTCTTCAAGGTACTGCAGAGTCCTTCGATGCTGAGCGACACAATCCCCCTAAGGGGCAATCAACCCAACAATCCAGAAGAGCAACTTTTGTTGCCGAATATGCAGCTATCCTGCTCAGGCAGTCCTTAGAAGGCCTGAAATCTACATTTCCAAAAACTCCATGTGCATACATAATAATTTCCAGCAAGAAAAGAACCAGGTGCCATAAGAAGCTGTGGCATCTTCGAAAACAGGCTTCCCACAGGATGGTTGGGGAAGTGGACATAATCCCTAAAATAGGGCAGTAACACACTGAATTAGCTCAAGTCCAATAGCTAACAACACACCCTAAGTAAAAATTAGATTGATAGGGCACCACCAGCTTTGGCATCCATCAAGTTTCCTTTGTCCCCGACCATATGAGCAGACACCATAACAGAGTAGAGGACTCATTTCTGAGAATCTGAGAAGCAAATATTTGGGGTAGTCACAAAAAAAACCCAAACCCTTGCGTCAGCCAATAGTAGCCGTTGAACTTTAAACAATAATAGAGCAACAAGCTTGAACCATGTGAAAGGCATAAGCACACCCACACTTCAATCTTAGTTTCCTAAAAGGTGTGAGTAGAAAACCATCAGTTAAAGGACAAAAAGAGCAGCCCATTTGATGCAATGTCACCTCCCTCCTAGAATTCAGAAGACGTGCGACATTGCAAGCTACCAATAGAGTGGTGAGGAGCAACCAAGATCCAAGCAACAACCTACAACAAAGTGATTGGAAGACCAATTAATAGGCTCTAAGGCCCATGAGCTACCTCATTCCATTCTTCGCACAACAGTAATGGGGTCAACCACATCTCATGGAGTGTGACCTTTGTTAGACAGATCAGTTGTTGTCCTATAGCAAAAGAGGTTTAAGCACCCAAATTAGTTTTTGATGAAGTTTCAACTTTGTTGATTGGGGCACACTCCTCACACATAGCCAGCTTCAGATTGCAACATAGTTCTATCCTTGCCCTGGAACATAGCATCTGCCCACATGGCTTCATCAAACCTGGCTGCAGCAACATATTGTGAGAGTCCGAGAGTAAATGTCTGATATTTCTAATATGGAGAGGAAAACATGATCCAATGTATCACAATCAGAGCCTTCTGTTCCAGGAGCTGCAACCAACAGGATGAGAATTCTCCCAACTGGGCATGTGATAGCCTGCTGCCCAAACTTCCAATTGTTGGTAGGAGATGTAGATGCAATCCTTCATGGGCATCCATCCGACCCTCCCCCAGCAACACCCCTATATCCATCATGTCCTGAATCTGTATGTGACAAGCTGTGCATTTTCAAAATCATGGCCAAACTTCATACTAAGTGAGTATGTTCCATGAAGACCACCGTTCGAATCATGCACTTTAAGCAACAACCTGAAGATGACCATACAAAACCTCTCAGCTTCCATCCAAGCTTGTCTGGTTCCATTGCAGCTCATAGAACAATATCTTTTGTAGAGTACTTTCGATCATATAAAAAGATTGCCCTGTGTTATCTGCAAGATCCAAAAAATCTCACTAATACACACATCAACCCTATTGTAATAATGTTCTGCACCTTAGCCAGAGTGACACAGAAGGCATCTGTGACCTCAATCCATCGGAACATTATAAACTTCTTTATACTATTCTTATTATGTGTGTAGAGAAAAACATGCCCAAGATTACAAGCAAATACATCTGAGAAGACAACTTCAGGTATGCCAAAAGATTCTTATGTCATCATTATTCTCTTTCAGTTGCATATGCCCTGTTGATAATAAATTACTTGTTATAAAAAATGCTACAGCATCCCCGAACTCACCAGACCAGGTAACAAAGTGCAAAGCACCAACAGAATCAAATTCCTGCAAGCTGCCCTAAACCATGACTTTCCCTTTGATTCTCAGGGAAACATTCTATCTTACCTGCAATGAGTATCCATATCAGGGAGCTCAGCTTGGCAGAGTGACTTCAGCAACTTGTCAAACCTGGTATCTGCTAACTTTGGAGCAAGCAGGCATAGCTTGCCATCATAAAACACTTAAGAAGATAGCCTGATGTGATACTTAGCATCTCAGCAATGCAACAGGTCCAACATGGCATTGAATGGATTATAAGCAAGCTTTGAATACACCAGACATGGCCCAAGTCAAATCTTTTAGCTCAGCAAGTGCTCCAGGTATCCATCATCTCCTGGTTCCTCATCACTAAAAACTGGTGTGACTGTGAGCACCAAGGCCTGCCTCATTTAACTCTTCCTTTTCTCCCCCAATTTGTAAAGATGGCTGCTTGAGATTTGTGCTAGTATCTGATGTTGATTTGTGCTTGGTGATTGGGTCCACAATGCTCTGCTGTATATCCCATAGTGTGGAGGTTTCACATCTCTTTGACTTTGAGGAAAGGTTCTCCTCTGCTGTACCTTTTTTGAAGGATTCTAGAGAAGCATATAGGATCTCTGCTCTGTGTGGTGAACCAGGTATTCGAGAAACCTCCCAAACGATGGCATGGCTTATCTATGTTCTACTTTAGCATAAGGACCATTGGCACTTTCTTCCTCTGAACTGGATGATAGACAAGGACACATCTTGATCTTCCATAGTTCAACAAAATCCCTGCCAGCTTGTCGTCAACAGAGCAGCACTCCAAAGGATGGATGATGATACAACACTATGAGTAGTGGGAATCATCTTTAGGATCTTCAACTTTTATTCCCATGTGATCCTGCATATGCCAAGAGATTCTCTCCATGCCGAGCTATTTTTATTACTCGATTTTGATCTGAACTGCCATCATTATGCATTCCAATATTTTAACAGCTAGAGATAATAATGGACTTCAAAGATCCATATGTATGTTTGTGAACACAAGGTGACAACTGATGTGTAAGATACCACGATATCACGATCTTCTTTTGTTTGTCTATCAAAAGTTGAGCATGCAAGACCATAATCAGTTTGGTATTGGTTTTCCTTACCCAGAAAGAAGGGGACAAATGCCACCAAGAACTTCCATACCAAATGTGCTTTGCACCACACCAGTTTTGCATAGAAGCATGCCTACATGATGTTGTGCAAGGAAATTTCCACCATGCACAAAGCTCGAACCAGTTTGATTTTGACCAGAATCTAGGAGGTTGCCTTATGGACACCTCATCAAGGAGTTATTGCAACATGAAGTACCAGATCTGCACTCGGGTTGAGCTCTAGCAGATTCCGAAGTATCTCACCCACTAGTGTAGAAACTTCACCTATTCAAGGAAAATGATGGAGGGAGAGCAGATTTGTTTGCCGAGCACCGGAGAATAGGAAATACACTTTGCAAGACTTTGAATTCGGCATTGATAGAGCTCCCTGAGTTGAATTTAGATGTAGAAAGTCAAGAGCAAACTTGTTAACATAGTAGCATTCTTCCTCTTTAGCTCATCATCAGAATGATACAAGAACAAAAAACCTTGCTCTGCATCTGAGCACTTGGAAGAGAAGTCTGATGGGGCCACAAAAAGGAGGTACGTAACCATGTTTGGAGAAGAAGAACATTGCGAGGCGGAAGGGGAGGTCACATGATTGAAACCTGTAAGAGGACTCCAACACAAGAGTGGCAAGGGAGTGAAGAAGTGGGCAGAGCCTGAGGACCTCCATTCGTGACCGTACCCACGAGATAGACTAGTAGTCCTGCAGCCATGGTTTTTTCTTTCCTGCGCAGTTCAAGAGTTTCCCTAATATGGAAAATAACAATCGCTGTTTATTCGTGTCAAAGGGCATAGGTGTCCCCAGTAGCAACAAAAATCCTTGGATCTCTTCAATAAACAATTCTTGTCTGAGTGTCCAAGATTCACCCTCGGATTGAATAGCATTTAGCACATGTTTCTCGAGTATTTGCTTCATCATTTCGAGTAGCCATAGCCAAATCGATGGTTTCTGAGAAGAGTGCAATGGAAGCTCGACATGAGCTCTACCCTAAGATTCAAGGCTTTGGCGTAGAGTCGACTGGAGGGCATGACTGAGGAGCCATAGGAGCTCGCAATACACATCGTGATTCAACACAACATGACACCATTTTCTGCCCTCATAGAGGATTAAATCATCCGTCCTTCAATCTGATGGTGCGCACCATCCGTCCTCTGTCAAAAATCGCGCATCTGCCCATAAGAGGAATGCCGAGGGAAGTGAAAACTGGGCTCACCATTCAGTGAGAGATTTAGACAGGGAGCTGGAGCTTGCTCGACCCCTTGGTGTCCCTTAGTAGATCGAGAACTGAGCTCCACGCTGGCGATTACACCTGAGGGAACTCCATATGAGCTCAGCCGTGCAAAGGGAAGAGAAGGGGGAGCACGCATCGATGTCCAACCCCCGCCAGATGTGGAAGGGAAGCCAGGCAAATCTTATCCCCGCAAATTAGCCAAGAGAGAGAGAACAACAAGAGAGTTCGTCTGCTTCACAATCAAGGGAGGAGAGAGAAAGGGGCCCGTTAAGTCCCTCCCATCTACCCTTCATATTCATATGTTGTCAACATGCTTATTCTTGAAAAGTGAACATGGACATCTTCTTCCCAAAAAGTGAGAGTCAAAATGAATTGAGAATTTTGCAACTCATTCAAGTGAGTGTCCTATTGGAATTCGGTACTCGTCGTAGTCTATAGATCATCAACTTCTTTTTGATTTTTCTCAAAAATGAAGAGAGGGAGAGAGAAGAAAGGACAACTACCCATCCCCCTTTCCAAGGCATTCACTTGTGTGAGAGATGACACTGGTGGAAAGTGATGCCAAAGGTGTATGTGAGTGGAAGTGTATATGTGTGCAAGTGAGAGAGAAGGAGGTTTAAGGGAGGTTCTTGTGCAACTACCAAAATGAACTAAAACTACCCTGCTAAAAACAAGAAATGGGGAACTAATGGCCCAATGTAAGGGTCAAAGTGCCATGCCAACACACATAACCTAAGAGTATGAGAAAAAAAGTTGCAAATCAATATCTTACCACATGCTCTTGAGCTCTCCAAGTGATGAAAGGCCGTTCTCTCCGGCAACAGTGCCAAATTTGTTGTTGTAGTATGCCCTTGAGAGCCAAGACCCACACCACCTTGCATGGAAGCAAGAAGGAAGGCTCAAGAATGACTCTCCTTTCATCCACCCCAACCTCCAACATGTTCAAGCCATTGGCCATCAGCCCGCAGCTCCACATGCTTGAAAACATGGAGAGATGGGAGTCAAGGATCCTAGTCACATATGTAAAATACAAGAAAGTTGCAACACTCTACTTACACACATAGGAAATGCTAGCATGCACACACACCTCACTCTCTCACACTCCAAGACTAAATACATATATGCACAAAGCCTTAAGAGAAAAGAGAGTTCTTTCAGTAAAAGGATTTTACATGAGAGCATGTCGACCAAAAGCTCCTCTCTTTACAAGAAATGAGCCTATATTTATAGGTTAAGCACAATTCCCCATGTGCTCTTTTTTACTAGTAAAAAAGGGGCACATGCTTTCTAACTAACATATCTCAAAAGATCTTGGGAAATATTCTTTCTAACAACCATATCTCAAGGAATACGTGCGTGGGGATTTTTCTACATATCTACCAAAAATGTGAGCATTTAGAAGGTTTCCAAAGCCTTAATTTTGGAGAAATATCAAAAAGTGTCTAAGAGGGAGTTCTCATGTGAAACTCTAGGTATATACAAAGAAAAGGATTCCTATGCACAAATGAGGATGTGTGCATACCCTATACTCAATAGTGGGTATACAAGCTGAAGCATAAACTTGATGGTACAATTGACATGTATAAGGCTAGGCTTGTTGCAAAGGGTTATGCACAGGAAAGAGGCATTGATTTTGATGAAACCTTTGCTCCTACTTGCCGAATGACTACTGTTTGTAGCATTTGTGCACTTGCAGCTCATCATGGTTGGAATGTATATCAATTGGACATTAAACCAAAATTTTTGAATGGTGACTTGCATGAAGAAGTGTGCGTTTTTCAGTCCCGTGGCTTTGTGTAGAAAGGGCATGAAAACTAGGTGTGCAGGTTAAAGAAGGCATTATATGGTTTAAAGCAAGCACCACGTGCTTGGTATGAAAAGATACATGCCTATCTGATTGCACATGGTTTTGAGAACAGTCCAACTAAAAGCATCTTATATGTCAAGCGTGCTAATGATGTACTTCTGATCATTGTGGTGTATGTTGATGACATGCTGCTCACTAGTCCTCATGAGAAGCATATTGCTGATTTCAAGGCTGATTTACATGCCTCATTTGAGATGTCTGATTTGGGGCATTTGCATCATTATTTGGGCATTCAGTTTATGCATGTTGATGGTGGAATGAATTTATGTCAAACAAAATATATTGACACATTATTACAATGTTTTGGCCTTGAAGACTATAAACCTATAGCCACTCCTATGGAGACAGGTTTACGACCGAGTCTTCATGATGTTGGAGATGCATTTGATGTTGTTCTCTATCAGCAGGTTGTTGGATGCTTGATTTACTTATGCATTACTCAGCCAGATATTCAGTTTGCTGTCCCACAGATGAGCAGGTCTATGCATTGCGTAGGAGTCAAGCATTGACAGGCCGTTAAGTGCATCTTTCGCTACTTGAGTGGTACACAGTTACTTGGTTTGTCTTATCCCAAGGGGGGATCACTACCGCCAAATTCCCATGCTTTTTCTGACTCTGATTAGGCTGGTTGCTATGACACTCCTGTGTCCACTAGTGGCTTTTTCTTCATGCTTGGTAGCTCATGTATATCTTGATTGAGCAAGAAGCAGCCTACTGTGGCCACTTCGAGTTGTGAGGCTAAGTGTAGCTCAAGCATGAACACCACCTCCATTACTTGTCAATCCGCGGAGACGTGAGGACCGGTATGAAGATCACGAGCAAGTGAAGGCACAAGTGCGTGAGTGAAAGCACACAAACATGCACACACACACGTGCACAAAGTAAGATCAAAGAGAGGAACAATGGAAAGCTTCGATTGCAAAAGAGTTCTCTTACAAATGCTCTATTCTCTAACAAGCTAACCTCAAAAATGAGCTCTCTAGCTCTTTTTATAGTTTTTTGACTAGTTTTGGCCCTGTGCAGACCTAGTGTCCGGCCTAGTTAAAAATTAGGTTCTAGGGCTTATTTGAGGGCTCAAACGAAGTCTAAAAATTATGAAAATTGGTACGATGGTACTTCTAATACTCCTCAAGCTCGAGGACTCCTCGGCTTGAACAAAATGGAGTTATAAAAATAGATAATGGTATTTACAATGGTTTTTAGTGATGAAAATCACTATTTTTCTAGGGGATTCTTCTGAAAATTTGACATACACTTCTTGGAGCTCCCTACTTGCTCCCTCTTCTTCTATGTCCACTTCTTTGATGTGCTTCCATGTTTTATGCTTGACCTTGAGTTCCAACACTCCCCCCCCCTCTCGAGTCTGTCGTCCTTGACAGACCCTTGTTGTAAGGGTTGTTCCATGTAGTGCTTTGAGAGGTGGTGTCCATCCTTTGTATGAGCTTGTTCCTTGGATTCCAGCAAGAATGTGTCGTTGTGAGCTTTCAAAATTGCAAGTTGCTCAAAAGAGGTTGTCAAGATTGATTTGGAACAACTACTGGCTTCAATTTGCTTCCGAGATATGGATGTTGTTCCCATGACGTCCGCTAGCTCTTCCAAAGATGATGTTGAGAGCAGTCATGCCCACTACTCATAACCCATAATGAATGATGGGTAAGTGTGTTTGTGCATGGGTTGAAAAAAATATGTGCCTTGTGCACGGCCTTGTAATGTAGCCCTACGCATGCTTACTTGGAAAATGCATTGGAAGAAGTATGGTGCAAAAATTGCGGGTCTTGAGCTAAGTGCTCAAGGGTATGCTGACGAAGAGGTTTCCTAATCTATCATGGTTATGGTGTTGCCAGAGTAAAGATACTTACCGTCGTGAAGGGTTGATTGATGTCTGTCTCTTCATGTTGTATACCCAGCATTTGTGATGGAACATTGGCGATGAATGTCCATGTTGCTGGTCCACCGAAAAGTGTTTTGAGTGCCTGGTTCTATCTTCTCGTTTCAAAGCAATGTTTGCCAAATACTGAGAATTGAATTTCTTTATATTCTTTGACAAACAACATTGGATAACTACACCAAGCATAGTTTCACATATTCTCTTTAGTTCACCATAAGCAGGAGTCTGCTCATCTAGTATACAGACAAGGATTTTCGGGGTACCAAACAAACTCTTGCAAATATCTCCTTGGATGCTCTCATACATACAGTAGTTAAGCATCACTCAAGTTATGGACCTTCAAGATCTTCACTTCCACCATGGTAAGGGGAAACCGTAGGTGTGGATGCCATGTTCATGCTAAGTTCTTGACATCTACCAGATAAGGCAGCAATTACATCATCTGCTAGCCGAGACACACTTCTATCCAAACTGATAAATGCCTAGTAATCGATGGTTCAATCTTCAACTAAGCATGACTCATTCATGTTCCATGAGGGAAACCTGGAAACAAGTTCTTCCTCTCTTTCTTTTTTTTCTTTTTTCTCTCTTTTTTTTTTTTGTAATAATAGGAACAATATCACAAAACAAGAAGACAGATTTTAGTATCAATCAATAAAAATCTTTGACATATGTCAATGTGCTCTTGTGCCTGGGATTCTCAAGTGTGTCTATGCACGGTCGTGTAATGTGGCCCTATATAATGCATACTTTAGAAATGCATGACCTGAATGGTGCAAAAGACAAGGTTGTGCAAGGAGCACATGGTTGTCGCTCGTCGAGGCCTGATGTCACTTGTAGATGTTGGTGTCATCTTTGTTGGAGGTATCCATTGGATCTCGAGATGACCACTGTTCCTTCCTCTTTATAGGGATCCATTTTAGAACAGCCTTCGCTGTAGAGATTACTTTAGGCGTCTTCCTCTTTGGATGTGTTCTGAACTGTGGTATCCAGTGTGGTTGGCGCTTTGGTGAGTTGACATCTAGGCCTAATCACCTTAACTTATTTCGCCTAATACGCTCTCTGGCCTCTGCCTGTGCTTCTTCTCTCACTCTTAACTCTTCTTTTTTTCGTTTCTTAGTAGTGTTGAGTCTCATTAGCATGTCCTCTGTAAGAGATTCTTGATATAACTTGACCCTACAACCACTAATATAGTTTGGCAAGATATCACCTTCTAAAGTAGCCAATTGAACCGCGCCGCTAGTGGAAATTCTGTTAATGATCATGGGTCCATATCCTCGGTTTTCCAACTTACGGGCATGTTGTTTTAGTGTGTAAACCAACACTAGATCTCCCTCTTTCAGTCCCTTATCCTTAATGTGTGCATCAAAGTATGCCTTTTGCCTTTTCTTTGCAGCGTAGATGCCTGTAGCCGCTCGTAGCCTTGTCTCACCTAAGCGTTCTAGATCAAAGATCCTAGATGACAATTCATGTCCATTCCACTCATACTCTTGTGCTACTTTTAAGGCAGGGATTAAGAAATCTAATGGTAGCACAGCGTTCTGCCCAAAGACCATCTGAAATGGGGTGGCGTTGAGTACCGTTTTGTAGGCAACTCGATAAGCCCAAACAGCATGATGAAGTTGTTTGTCCCAATCAGAGCGTTTATTATTTACCAGTTTTGTCAATACGTTACAGAGGATCTTATTGGTGCTCTCGGCTTGTCCATTAGCTTGTGGGTGATAGGGGGCAGACTTCTTATGTATCACCAAGAATTCTTGGAGAAGATTTTCAATGACCTCATTCAAGAAGTGTGTGCCTCTATCGCTCACTAACTCTATTGGTAGCCCATATCTCGTGAACACATTCTCGAATAAGAACTTAGCCGTAGTTTGAGCATCATTCTTTGTTGTGGCTTTGACTTCTACCCACTTTGTAAGGTAATCTGTGGCTACAATGATGTACTCTACATGGGAGTTTCTAGCTGGGGGGTTAATAGGACCTATGAAGTCTATGCCCCACTTCGAAAATGCACGCCCTCCCATCATTGGCCTCAAAGGCATCTCGACTTTTCTAACTGGATATTGTGCACGTTGGCATGTGTCACATTTCTTCACATAGGTATGTGCATCCATATGAAGAGTGGGCCACCAAAGTCCTGAGAATAGAATGGTCTTGATCACTCGGTCAGGACCAAAATGTCCACCTGCAACACCACTGTGTGCAGTCTCTAAGACCTTTAAATAGTCTGATTCATGAACGCGCAGTCTTAAGTAACCATCTTTGCCTCTTCGGTATAGGTTCTCTCCTACTAAGGCATAGCCTTGAGCCTCTTGCTCCATGCTTCGTCTTCTTGCTAGACTAGCCTCTTTGGGTAACCTTCCCAACCTCATAAACTCTACCAATGGAGCACTCCAATCTGGAATTAATGACATTTGATAAAGGGTTGCATGCTCCACTTGGGGTCTCTCTCTGCACATTGGACAATTCTTAATCCACTCATGTATTTCTTTGTCCATGCTAGGCCAATACACTCCTAAACGCTTCAGATTCTGCAATGTTCGTTGTTTAGAATTGTGATTTCCTAGCAATCCTTCATGAGCTTGCTGCAACCAACTACTATGTTCATCATCCTCGACACAACAAGCTAATACACCCTCGGTATCTTGTTTGTACATGCTTCCTGCCAATATGTGATATTTTTGTGATTTTACAATTTCTTCTTGTGATGTTTTCACATTCTTATTTGCAGGGCCGAAGGTTAGGACTGGTACCAACTTATTTGCCCATTTAGGAACAACTTCTGAATTGAACAGATAAGCATCGGGTAGTTCGTCAGACACTCCTTGTGGTGACTCTCCTGAAGTGATGCGAGAAAGGTGATCTGCCTGAAGGTGGGTTCTACCTTTCCTGACAACAACTTCAAAGTCATACTCCATTAGTAAGAGGAACCATCTTACTAAGCGTCTAGTATTGCAAGGTTTATTGACCAAATATAACAAAGCTTGATGATCAGTAAAAAAAACTTGAACTTGTTGGCCAATAAATAGTGTCTAAACTTCTTCACAGCATAAACCATGCCTAACCCCTCTCGCTCAGTTGTGGTATAGTTCCGTTCAGCTGCAGTGAGCTGTCTACTAGCATATGCTATGGGCAAATCTAAGTTTCCTTCACTTGTGGGTTGTGCAAGCACACATCTGATGGCATGATTGGATGCATCCACATGGACATGGAATGGTTTATTCCAATCAGGGGTGGTCAGTATTGGTGCTGTGCACAAACGTTTCTTCAGCTCATTGAAAGAATTCTCGCATTCGTCGTTCCACTCAAAATTAGACAACAAGGCATAAAGGGGTCTAGCTATGATTGCGTACATGTGGATAAACCTACGGTAATATCCACAATGGCCCATAAAGGCTTGTACCTCTTTAACATTCCTTGGTCGTGGCAGCTCTACTATGGCTCGTACCTTATCTTCATCTGTTGAGATTCCATTCTTAGAAACAATATGACCTAAGATTTTACCTTGACGCACCATGAACACACACTTTTCTGGGTTCAGACACACTCGATATTCTCTACACTTGTTAAAGATTTGTCTGAGTTCCGGGATGTGAAATCTTCTTTCTTGGGAATGAGCACATAAATCATCCACATATACTTCTAAGCTCTTTCGCAAGAACTCTTTGAAGACATGACACATGAGTCGTTGGAATGTTGCAGGTGCATTTGTGAGCCCGAATGGCATAACGCGAAATGCAAAGATTCCCCACTCTGTGGCAAAAGTTGTTTTGTGTTGATCTTCTGGGGCAATGGCTACTTGATTGTAACCTGAAAATCCATCAAGGAAGCTATAAACTTCCTTGCCTGCAACACGCTCCAATAGGTGTTCTGTGATTGGAAGTGGATAACTATCTCTGATCGTAGCGGCATTAACTTTTTTAAGGTTAATACACACTTGCAACTTCCCATTCTTCTTGGGTACCACTACAATGGGGGACACCCATTCAGTATGCTCAATCTCATAGATGAATCCAGCTTCAATCAGCCTATCAATTTCTTCTTTTATTTTGGCTGCATAGGTATCATTATATGTGTAGGGCTTCTGTTTGGTGGGCTTGGCATCAGCAGTCATGGGGATAGTATGAGAGAAAATTCTTGGATCTACCCCTTTCAAGTCTCTATAGTGCCACGCGAACACATCCCTATATTCCCTTAATAGAGCTACAAGCTCCATTTCTTCTCTTGCACTTAGGTCATCTCCTATATATGTGCATCTCTCTTCGTTCTCTTTGATGGTCACTACAATCTTCTTGGTCTTTTCTTTATTATCATATGATTCTCCTATGATGGCCTCTCTCTTAGGCATTCGCACCAAAATTTTGCGGTCGTCAACTTCATATTTCTTGAAGTTTTCTGGTACTTCAAACAATGATTCCTCCTCTTCTTGTTTCACTGCTTTTCTTTTCTTTTTCTTTTGATTGCTCTCACTTCCATCCTTCGAATTTACCGTTTTAATACTTGTGAGAGGTTCTTCTTCCAAAAGTTTGAATTTGAATTCAAATTTTTACTCATTCTCTATAAAAATGGTCATGGAAAAGTCGCGGGTAGAACTCATCACTCCCGAGCTTCGCATAACTGATTTTGAGTGTGTGTGAGGCCTACACTCTAGCCCACACCTATCTACACCACTAGGCAATGATTTTCATGCCAATGGATTTGTATACAAGTGTTCATTAATACATACATTCACATTACTCATTTCTGAGTTCTCAGTCATACTACTCAAAAGTCTGTCAACTTGTGGAGTGCATATCGCAGTCATTTCTCGATCAAATTCAATGATTCAAAGCTTGTTGGATCTAGCTTGAAGCTATCTACATGCTTTCAAAATTTTAAGAGATTCTATTAAGCCATTTCAGAGAAATATGCGTCGAGGTGATCACTGGTCAAAGTTTGCTACAGTCCTAAAAAATTGGGGGTATAACTTTACTTTCTAAATTGATTTCTCTCAGCATAGTTTATCCTTTTACATAATTCCACTTGGAATAGTTAGCTTGATAAGGTAATTAGATACCCCTAAAAGGAATTTTTCCAATTCCTACTGTGCTGGTCATACTGAGCAAAATATCCAACAGGTGTCAAGACATAAATAGAAGGTTTTCTTGAGATTGTGAGTTTGAAAGTTATCTGTTTTGATTCAATCATTGCACACATCACTTCCAAAGTACATAGGCCATTTTATGGTGTCATTGGAAAGCTAAGAAGATCCACTTATCAATTCTGAAGCAAAAGAGGGCTGGTAAAAAGCAGGTTTTGGCAGTACCTACTCAATCTCTAGGAGCATCCATCCATCTTTCCCAACAGTGGTATTAGAGCAAACTAAGGTAAAATGGGAGATGTTTTTCCTTCATTTATTGATAAATTGGATAGGAACAGCTATCGAGAATGGTCTCTAAGGATGAAGACCTACTTACAAGGAAGGAGTCTCTATGGATACATCTCAGGAGATGAGGAATTGCCCTCATTCAAAACAAGAGGATTGCCAAAAAAGGAAGAACATGAAAAGCTCAACACATGGTGTGCTAAGGATGCATTGGCAAGGTCTTATTTACTCAACTCCATCTCTCACTTTCTTTTGCCACATATTAGAAATTGTAAGACATCCCAAGAGACTTGGGAAACCTTGTCATCTTATTTTTCCTCCAACACAAGGGCTAGGAAAAATCAGTTATGGATTGAATTCACAACATTGAGGAAGCAACCTAAGCAAGTTGTTTCAGAATTTGTGACCAAGATTAAAGATGTAGCAGATCAGTTAGCAAGCATAGGAGAAGAGATTGAAGAAGAGCAGATTGTAAGGAAAGTGACCAATGGGATCAAGGCTGATGACAAATGGGAAAGCTTCACCACTGCCATGGATCTTTACATGGACTTGCAAATTCCAGATCTTACAACTCTCATGGGACAATTGTTTACTCATGAAGCAAAGCTCAAAAAGAATGGGGATACATCCAAAGGTAATAACTCTTTTGCCCTATACACTGATAAGAAATCTAAAGATAAAGGCAAAAGCAAGAAGATGGAAGATGAAGGCTCTACCGCAAGCCAAGTATGCAGGGAGAGGTAGATCATCAAGAGGAAGTGGTAGAGGAGGTAATCAAGGTAGGGGGAGATCCTATAACTCACCATGCAACATTTGTGGTTTATCAAATCATACTACAGATGAGTGTTTCACGAATTACAAGAATCAGAGAGGAAGAGGATACCAAAGGGGTGGATACTCACTGTCAAGAGGTAGATTCAACCATCACCAAGGCTACAACAACAACTACAACAATAATTACAATGGCAACTACCAAGGAGGATTCAAATCCAGAAAGGACTACAACAACTACACAGAGGAGCAGGATGACTCTCTTCTGATCATGAACATGACTTCAAAATCAGGTACAAATGATGACCACCTATTCTACATTGACTCAAGATGCTCAAATCATGTGGCTGGCAATGTAGCACTACTCTTTGATCTTGAGGAATCAAAAGGTAAGCATCAAGTCCAAATAGGTGATGACACCAAGCATTCAGTAGTTAAAGTTGGAAATGTTAAGACTTGTGATGGAAATTAGAATTTGTTGAGCAGTGTACTCTATGTACCAATCATTACCAAAAATCTGATGAGTGTTGGACAGATTGTGGAGAAAGGTTTGCAGGTTAGATTCAATCAATATGGAGCATTTGTGGAGGATCCAAGGCATGGATTCAAGAGGATTGCTAAAGGAGAAAAATCAGGTAGACTTTTCACTTTTGAGTTAGAAGACACAAAGAATATTGCACTATATAGTTACAAGGATCAAACACTTTCAGAGCTTGAGATTTGGCACAAAAGATTAGGGCATATAGGAGAAAGAACTTTGAAGCAAATATGCAGGGACCAATGTGTGCTTGGAATACCAAATGTATCCAAGCAACATATGATTTATAAGTGTGGTGCTTGTCAATTTGGGAAGTCTCACAGGTTACCTTACTCAAGGAAAGGTTACATGCATGAACTCTACCTAGAGCTTGTCCATACAGATGTATGGGGACCAAGCAAAGACCCCTCGGTCTCAGGATCAAGGTACTATGTATCTTTTATTGATGATTGTAGCAGATGGACTGTATTGTACTTCATGAAGCACAAAGGTGAGGTGTTTAATTGCTTTAAAAAATATCTTGCACTTGTTGAAAATCAGATAGGAAAAAAATTGAAGAGGCTAAGGTCAGATGGAGGAGGTGAGTACTTCTCTAATGAGTTTGAAAACTTCTTGCAGGATAGAGGCATCAAAAGAGAAATCACCACAAGGTATTCTCCTGAACAGAATGGGGTAGTTGGGAGAAGAAATAGGTTGATTGTTGAGACAGCTAGGTCTATGTTGAATGAAAAAAAGTTACCTAACTATCTATGGGCAGAGAGTGTTTCTACTGCCACTTACCTCATAAACAGGTTATCATCTACGTCTCTTGATGGGATGACACCCTATGAAGCATGGCATGGTAAGAGACCCTCACTAGACCATTGCAGGATATTTGGATGTGTAGCATATGTACACATTCCTTCTCAGATAAGAGGAAAGCTAGACCCAAAGGCTGAAAAGTGCATCTTTATTGGATATGATCTAAATAAAAAAGGATACATGTTTTATAACCCTTCCAATAAGGGATTCATGGTGAGTAGAGATGTTGTCTTTGATGAAAATGATTCTTGGTATGAGAATGAATGCAGGAAGGTTAAACTACCCTATGATTTGGAA
This sequence comes from Ceratopteris richardii, assembly GCA_020310875.1. Classification (NCBI taxonomy): domain Eukaryota; kingdom Viridiplantae; phylum Streptophyta; class Polypodiopsida; order Polypodiales; family Pteridaceae; genus Ceratopteris; species Ceratopteris richardii. Next base: position 159,887,346 of record CM035428.1, on the reverse strand, counting down.
GAAGAGTTTCCAAGTCTTGCAAAGGAGGAACCTACTCATATTGAAGACAAGTTCAGATGATGACGATATTATCAACCTTGAAGAGTTCAAGGCATGGAAGTCCAAGGGCAAAATGAAGATGAAGAATCTTGAAGACATACCTGAATCTTCAACTCAATCAATCAAGAGATCACAAAGAGAAAGCAAAAAACCTATCAGATATGGGTATGATACATCACTTGTTACTAAACATTCTGTTTATCTTGCCAAAGATTTGTCAATTGAAGAACCACGATCATATGAAGAAGCCATAACCAAGAAAGAATGGAAAGAAGCTATGAATGAGGAGATTGAAGCACTCAAGGAGAGTGATACATGGGAGTTAGTACCAAAGAAGGACTCCGTGAAGGTAATAGGATCCAGATGGATCTATAAGCTTAAAAGAAATTCTTATGGCACAATTAATAGGTATAAAGCCAGACTGGTAGCCAAGGGTTTTGCACAAACCCAAGGCATTGACTATGAAGAGACATTCTCTCCTGTGGCCAAGATGCCAACTATCAGAGTATTGGTAAGTGTGGCTGCATCAAAAAATTGGAACATGTACCAATTGGATGTCAAGAATGTTTTCTTGAATGGATGGATTTCAGAGGAGGTATATATGTCACAACCTTCTGGCTATGAGGACCCTAAGAAGGTAACATATGTTTGCAAATTAAAAAAGGCTTTATATGGATTGAAGCGGGCACCTAGGGCATGGAATTACAGGTTAACTACATACCTCCAAGACCAAGGTTTTGTTATGAGCAAGGCAGATACTTCTCTATTCATTAAGAGAAGTAATTCAGAGGTAATATACCTTTGCGTTTATGTTGATGACATCATAATGACAGGTAATGATGTCAATGGAATCAGACAAATCAAGAGCCAGATGATGAAGGAGTTCAAGATCAATGGTCTTGGTCTATTAAAGTATTTTCTTGGGCTTGAGTTAGTTTATACTAACTCAAGAACATACATTACTCAGAAAAAATACATACAGGATATGTTGAAGAAGTTTCACTTGCAGGATGCCAAAGTAGCAAGCACTCCAATGGAGGTAAACATAAAACTAAGTGCTCATGAAGGTGATGAAGTCAAAGACATTACAGGCTACCAAAGTATGGTGGGTAGCTTGAACTGTGCTACCTTAACAAGGATAGATATTGCATATGGAGTTAGTGTGCTAAGTCAGTTTATGCACAAGCCAAGGACACCCCACTTAGAGGCTGCCAAGAGAATCTTGAAGTATCTCAAGGGTACACAGAACCATGGTTTGTATTTTCCTTACACTTCAGATATTGATATCAAAATTTATTCAGATGCAGATTGGGCAGGATGCAAGGATGATAGGAGGAGCACTTCTGGATATATTTATTTTGCAAGTGATAAGCCAATATCTTGGTCTGCAAAGAAGCAACCAACTCTTGCATTGTCTTCTACAGAAGCAGAGTATAGAGGACTAGCTAATGCCACACAAGAAGCCATATGGATTAAGCTTTTGTATACAGAATTGGGTTTATACACTAGGTCTCCAATAATCTTTGGAGATAATACAAGTTCTCTGCACCTTGCAGCTAATCCTATCTATCATGCTAGGACCAAACATATAGAGGTCCATTACCATTATGTGAGAGAGAAGTTGATAAGCAAAGACATTCAACTAACATATGTGTCAACCAACATGAAGTGTGCAGATTTGTTGACTAAAGCTTTGGATGGAACCAAACTTTGTAGATTCAAAGCAATGATTGGATTGTAGGATATACATGAAGATTGAAGATGAAGAACAAGCCAAAATGTTTGACTTGAGGGGGAGCTATTGGTGTAAATCACAAGCCTACACATTCGGCTTGAAAGATATCTTGAGGACCCTACATATGTGATGAAGCATAGGAACTAGTGCTAGTGGTTAATTACCACTTATCTCCTTGTAAAAGTCAAATTGACTTGGAATCTTTTGTAATCACCTACCAAAAGGATTCATGGAAAAAGTTAGCTATTTGATTGAAGGAATATCTCCTAGGATATAGGAGCTTGATCATAGGGAGCCAAAAGTTTGAATTTGAATTCAAATTTTTACTCATTCTCTATAAAAATGGTCATGGAAAAGTCGCGGGTAGAACTCATCACTCCCGAGCTTCTCATTACTGCTTTTGAGTGTGTGAGGCCTACACTCTATCCCACACCTATCTACACCATTAGGCAATGATTTTCATGCCAATGTATTTGTATACAAGTGTTCATTAATACATACATTCACATTGTTCATTTCTGAGTTCTCAGTCATACTACTCAAAAGTCTGTCAACTTGTGGAGTGCATATCTCAGTCATTTCTCCATCAAATTCAGTGATTCAAAGCTTTTTGGATCCAACTTGAAGTTATCTACATGATAGCAAAGTTTGAAGAGATTCTATTCAGCCATTTCAAAGAAATATGCGTTGAGGTGATCACTCATCAAAGTTTGCTACAGTCCTAAAAAATTGGGGGTATAGCTTTACTTGCTAAATTGATTTCTCTTAGCATATTTTATCTTTTTACATAATTACACTTGGAATAGTTAGCTTGCTAAGATAATTAGATACCCCTAAAAGGAATTTTTCCAATTCCTACTGTGATGGTCATACTGAGCAAAATATCGAGCAGGTGTCAAGACATAAATAGAAGGTTTTCTTGAGATTGTGAGTTTCAAAGTTATCTGTTTTGATTCAATCATTGCACACATCACTTCCAAAGTACATAGGCCATTTTATGGTGTCATTGGGAAGCTAAGAAGGTCCACTTATCAAGTCTGAAGCAAAAGAGGGCTGGTACAAAGGAGGTTTTGGCAGTACCTACTCAATCTCTAGGAGCATCCATCCATCTTTCCCAACAGCTTTATGTTCACATACACACACAACATATCTTCGTACCCAATTAACCTCTTGGTATGCCCACTAGTTTGTGCATGGAAAGGTGTACTCATACAAAATTGACTTCCAACTTGTTCAAATGTTGTTTTTCAGAAGTTTGATGTGAACCTAGAGACTCTACTAGAAATTATGTTTTTAGGCATTGCATTTAGTAAAAGAAACCCTAGGACAAATATTCTTACAACACTCAAGGTAGTATCAATCTTTTTTATAGAAAATGCCATCTTGGTAAGTTTGTCAACTACCACAAATATGGTATTATGTTTATTTCTGGTCATAAGCAATTTAGTGATGATGTAGAGATAGACTTCTAGTTCTGATTTGGAACATCCAAGGGCAATGTCATTTTAGGCATTTGCTTAAACTTAGATTTTACCTATTGGCACTTTAAAAATTCACTAACATATTTTCTAATATCTTGCTTCATACATGGCCAGGAGTAAGAATATTTCATTTTAGCATAGGTCCTTGAATAACCTAAACGTGCAGAAAAAGATGCATCATGATAATCATGTAATATTTGAACTTTCAATGGAGACTCAGAAGATATGGAATCGATTGTTACAATATAAAGATCCATTCTATAAGTGAAATTTTTCTTGATACATTGATCCCCTATTTGCATGCTAAAAATTCAAGATATATGCATAAAAAGAGTCTTGTTTTAGTCCTTGAATTTGATTGGGAAAATCATAATTTACTATAGAAGGGAGATTACATAAAGATTTCTCACTCAATGCATCAACAATCTTATTTTCTGTTGATATATTTAGGTAGTGATGTGTGTGAACACTCTAGGACCGCCGGGGCACTTTTTTCCCTCTTTAGGAGGTTTTTTTCCCCCGGCATGTATATACGCCTATTGCCCTAATGGGCTACTTATCTTTGTACATTCTCTAGTAATACATTCAGTCTTGTGTGTTGTGCTCCAAGCTTCTTCCTCTTCCTTGTGCTGTTCGCGTGCTTCCGCAGACGTCTAACTCCAACAATTGGTATCAGAGCAGGTCGTTGATTCTTCTAGGGCGCCGTCGACACTCCTCCGTTTGCAGTCTCAGATTCGCACAAAATTTGGTGAGCATACTCAGGGTGTTTTCGAGATCAAAACAGCTTCGCTATGTGGTGCCGAAATCGCGATCTGAGCTCGTTTCGGCCTCTAAACGCACTATCGCAGTGCTTGTGCAGGCTATTTCGTCCTTTTGTGCCAAAGGTATATACCAGTTTCTGTTCGCCAGTTTAAGCGTCTCGAAGTCTGCTACAGGTCTAGCAGAACTCGTCTGGGCAGTTCTGTTCAACTTTTTGAGATACAATCAATTTTCTGCATCAAGGTATTTTAGTCACCGGCCATGGCTGAAAGCAGTGATGTATTCCATATGTTGGCTGTTGAGGATAAGTTGGATGGTACCAACTACCCATTATGGGCTTATATGATGCGACATGTACTGGTTGCAAAAGGATTCTGGAACATTGTGCAGGGTGTTGAAAGACGTCTTGTTACACCTGTAATGACAGGTACTGCAAATACAGGTGTTGGAGCTGATGAAGATGGTGTCGAAGATGATATTCCGCAGATTCCTGTTCGTGCTGCTGTTTCTGTTGCACCTATTGTAGAGCAGATTCGTTGGGATGGCAGAGATGCCCAGGCACATGCATTGATAGCTTTGTCTATCAAACGTGCCATTATTTCTCACATTCGCTCTTGCAGAACAGCAAAGGATGCTTGGGATACACTTACCACTTTGTACCAGGCTAGGAATGAGGCTCGTGTTGCTTACCTCCGAAAACAGTTGGAGAGTGAGCACATGAATGAAGGTGATTCGATGGACAATTTTCTTACAAAGATCAAAGACCTGAAGGAACAATTGATTTCTGCTGATGAGGTTATACCAGATAGCTCACTTGTGCAGACCGTTATGAATGGCCTTCCTGATTCATATCAGAGTTTTGCCTCTACTCTTCGATTGATGATGAAAGGCAATCCGAATGCCTTGTCATTTGAGGAATTAGTCTCTGTTCTGTTGCAGGAAGATCAGTCCAGGCAGAACAGGTCCATTATGCGTGTTGCAGATCAAGCTTTCTTGGCTAGTCAGAAGGGCAAAGGAAAATGGAGCTCTTCTACTAGTAAGCAGAAATCTGCAAATGCTGCACAATCGAAGAACCAGGATAAAGATGAGAAGAAATCAGAAAAGCAGAAATTGTTCTGCAAGTACTGTAAAGGAAATGATCATATTATAAAGAACTGTCCAAAACTGGCTGCTAAAGAGGCAAAGAAGAAAGAGGCTGGAATGGTTGTTGCAGAGGCCTCTACACCAAAAACAGAGTCTGCAAATCTTGTGCAGGAAGAAGAATGGGCGTTTACTACTGTTTGCAGTTTTGACCCATCTTCTCATGATCAATGCATGTCTGCAGTAGACTCAGATGTTGTACTTTGATAGTGGGGCAACCAAACATATTACCTCGCAGCGCAGTTTCTTCTCTTCACTCAAGCCTGCCCCTACAGGGAATACTACCACATGCGCCAATAACTCCTCTTATCCTGTTATGGGAGTTGGTAAGATCATTCTGACTACTGCTGATGGTAGTTCTTTCACTTTGTCAGATGCTTTATTTGTGCCAGGGATCAAAAAGAACCTGTTATCAGTTTCTGCATTAGCCAAGATTGGCTTGGTTGTGAAATTCGTTGATGACAGGTGTACAGTCCATGATCTCTCAAATGGCGATGTGATTATTGCTTCTGGCATTTTATGTCGTGGGCTGTATAAGCTCATAGACTATGAAAAATCTGTGAATGATTCGGCATGTGCAGTTCATGATTCTCAGGCTATGTCAAATGCAAAGCTTTGGCATGCACGCTTTGGTCATCTGAATTTTGCTAGTTTGTTACGCCTGCAAAAATCTGAAATGGTGTCCTCTTTGCCCAAACTTGAGGCACCTGGAAAACATGTTTGTGAAGGCTGTATTTTGGGCAAAATGCAGCGTTCTTCCTTTCCAAAAGATGGTTCAGTTCGGGCTATGCAGAAATTGCAGCTTGTACATAGTGATGTATGTGGTCCTATGCAGACACCCTCTTTTGGAAATTACCTTTACTTCGTGACTTTCATTGATGATTTTTCCAGGCATGCATGGGTATATCCACTCAAAGCAAAGTTCGAAGTGTTCATGTGCTTCAAACAGTTTTTGGTTTTGGCTGAAAATCTGTCAGCATGTAAAATGGGCACCCTCCGTTCTGATCGAGGGGGGGAATATATGTCTTCAGATTTTAATGCATTTCTGGCTGAACGTGGGATAAAACACCAGTGTACAGTGCCGTATACACCTCAATAGAATGGAGTTGCTGAACGAAAGAACAGGTCACTCATGGAGATGGCGAGGTGCATGGTCAAAAGTCAGGCTTTACCACATAGTTTCTGGCTTGAGGCTGTCATGTGTGCAGCATATGTACTGAACAGGTGTCCCACGAAAGCGTTGCTGTCTATCACTCCATATGAGGCTTGGCATGACCGCAAGCCATCTGTTGCTCATCTGCGTGTTTTTGGTTGTTTGGCATATGCATTAGTGCTTGAACAACATCGCAGAAAATTGGATGATAAGGCAGTAAAATGTATTTTTGTTGGGTACAGTTCTGAAAGTAAAGGCTATCGTCTGTATCACCCACAGACTAAACGCATTCTGGTTAGCCGTGATGTTGTCTTTGTGGAAGATGCTATTCAGCCATTGCTTTCATGTACTAAGGAGACATCTGTTAGCTCCAAAGACATGTATGATACTTTGATGCCTCTTTTTACAGGTGGACAGGCTAGCGCTGGTCCTAATGAGGCAACTTCTCAGCCTTTGCAGGTTTCATATGATGATGCAGATCATGCCATTTCTGATGCAGATTTACATGATGCACTTGTTGATGAGAGAGTTGATATTGAACAGGCAAAAACTATGCCAAAATGGCTGGTGCAGACTTTGCGTGACAGCAAATTAGATGCACCTTTGTCATATCGTACTCGTTCAGGATCTCATAGTACCTCCTTTGCATCAGATTGCTATGCTATGGCTGCATCTAGTCTCTGTGATGAGAATGAGCCTGTTTCTTTTGATGAAGCACAAAATTCAGAAAATTGGATGGCTGCTATGCAATCTGAATATGATGCTATAATGAAGAATGGTACATGGTCTTTATGTGACTTGCCTCCTGGCAAGAAGGCCATTGGCACTAAGTGGGTATACAAGCTGAAGCGTAAACCTGATGGTACAGTTGACAGGTATAAGGCTAGGCTTGTTGCAAAGGGTTATGCGTAGGAAAGAGGCATTGATTTTGATGAGACCTTTGCACCTACATGCCGTATGACTACTGTTCGGAGCATTTGTGCACTTGCAGCCCATCATGGTTGGAATGTACATCAGTTGGACATTAAAACAGCATTTCTGAATGGTGACTTGCATGAAGAAGTGTATGTTTTTCAGCCCCGTGGCTTTGTGTAGAAAGGGCATGAAAACCAGGTGTGCAGGTTAAAGAAGGCGTTATATGGTTTAAAGCAAGCACCACGTGCTTGGTATGAAAAAATACATGCCTATCTTATTGCACATGGTTTTGAGAAGAGTCCAACTGAAAGCACCTTATATGTTAAGCGTGCTAATGATGTGCTTTTGATCATTGTTGTCTATGTAGACGACATGCTGCTCACTGGTCCTCTTGAGAAGCATATTGCTGATTTCAAGGCTGATTTGCATGCCTCATTTGAGATGTCTGATTTGGGGCATTTGCATCACTATTTGGGCATTCAGTTTATGCAAGTTGATGGTGGAATGGCTTTGTGTCAAACGAAATATATTGACACATTATTGCAGCGTTTTGGCCTTGAAGACTGTAAGCCTATTGCCACTCCTATGGAGACAGGTTTACGATTGAGTCTTCATGATGCTGGAGATGCATTTGATGTTGTTCTCTATCAGCAGGCTGTTGGATGCTTGATTTACTTATGCATTACTCGGCCAGATATTCAGTTTGCTGTCTCACAGATGAGCAGGTTTATGCATTGCCCAAGAGTCATGCATTGGAAAGCGGTTAAGCGCATCTTTCGCTACTTGAGTGGTACTCGGCTACTTGGGTTGTTTTATCCCAAGGGGGGATCACTACCGCCAGATTTGCATGCTTTTTCTGACTCAGATTGGGCTGGTTGCTATGACACTCGTGTGTCCACCAGTGGTTTTTGCTTCATGCTTGGTAGCTCATGTATATCTTGGTTGAGCAAGAAGCAGCCTACTGTGGCCACTTCCAGTTGTGAGGCTGAGTATAGGGCAGCTTTCACAGCGACTGTTGAGTGTGTGTGGCTCTGACGCCTTATGGCTGATTTGGGTGTTGGCCAATCTTCTGCCACCACCATCTTCACTGACAGTCAGAGCGCATTGGCAGTTGCGAGGAACCCTGTGTTCCATGCTCGCACTAAGCACATTGAGGTGCATTATCACTATGTCAGGGAGAGGTTCTCTGCTGGGTAGATCAGCTTGGCATATGTGCCCACGCAGGAGAACATTGCAGACCTTTTCACGAAGGCTCTGCCTAGGGAGAAGTTTGAAGCTTTCCGCAAAGCTTTGGGCTTACTTCCTTTTGTGGAGTGATTTCCACATAGCTCGGCACTTCCTTATACATGAGTGCCAGCTCCTTGTTCACCGCATCACTCCCAGGGGGGATTTGTTGATATATTTAGGTAGTGATGTGTGTGAACACTCTAGGACCGCCGGGGCACTTTTTTCCCTCTTTAGGAGGTTTTTTTCCTCCGGCTTGTATATACGCCTATTGCCCTAATGGGCTACTTATCTTTGTACATTCTCTAGTAATACATTCAGTCTTGTGTGTTGTGCTCCAAGCTTCTTCCTCTTCCTTGTGCTGTTCGCGTGCTTCCGCAGACGTCTAACTCCAACATTTTCCTTACTAACCAAATACTTAGTGTTGAAATCATACTCGCTTAATAATTCAATCCAATGCTTTTGCCTATTATTAAGCAATATTTGTGTAAAAAGGCCACTTTCATCACATGCATCCGCAAAAGATTTTCCTACTTCTAGTATTTTCAAAGCACAATTTTCAATGACTTTTTGTTTCAATGATTCAATTGATTTTTGATAGGTGTCACTCCACATAAACCTTGCATTCTTTTTAGTTAACCCTGTGAGGGGATTAGCCATCTTAGAGAAATCCTTAATATGTGCTCTTTCATACTGTATCAATCCTAGAAAGCTTCTAACATCCCTTACAATTGGAGGAAAGGGCCAATAAACTATTGTTTTCACTTTATCCTCATCTATATGAATCCCCTCTTTAGATATGAGACTTCCTAGATACACAAGTTTATCTTTAGCAAAGAAACATTTTGTCATAAGAGCACTAGATTATGACCTTTGACTATAATAGGAAAGAATTTGGAATTATACTTTCGATTACAAGATCACTCATGTAGGAAAATAATACAAGAATATTTAATTGATACAGGAAATCCCACAACTCGGGACTGATAGGTATAGATAACTCAACTAGAGATGATACAAAAGATCGCACAACCTAAGACTGTAGGTATGCTCCATCCACTACTTCAACTACTACTGGTTTGTTCTTTTGAAGTAATGGAATCCTCTGTTTCTTAACCAATTCATCATTGATGAAACATGAGGAGGCTCTTGAATTCACTAGGGTTGATCACTTTAAGAGGGGCAAGACATGTTTCTATGGGTGTTGTTGGAATTAAGAGACTCTTTCTCATATCATGGTCCAATTGCATGGTGTCCTTTATAACTCGACTTCCTTGTCTCCTTGCTCTACAAGGGTGACTATGTCTCTGGAGTTTGTTCTCTTATTGGGACATTTAATTACAATATGGCTAGGGTTTTGATAATAGAGGCATAACTTTTTATCTCTCCTCTATTTCTCTTGTGGGGTTCGAGGTTGGAACCTAGTTACATCTATCTGCATAGGTTCAAGCATAGGTTCTTCCCTAGGAATGGGATGGAATGGTTTCCATTGAAGTCTTCCTTTTACTTCTTTTTCTTGTTTCCTTTCAAAAAGGGAATTATCACATTGAATGGCTTGGGTGATGTATTCATTCAATGTCTTAAACTCTAGCATCATGAACAATAATTCCTTTACATCATCTCTTAAAACCCATCTAAATTGGCTTATGAAATAATACTCATGCCAAGGGAGATCACATTTCAATTGCCTAAATTTTGATGTATAGATAGAGGTAGGGTGGTTACCTTGATGTAGCTTCTAGAGTTTTTTTTTCTGCCACTCAAATCCTATCTACATCTCCAAACATGATGGTGAGCTCTCGAAGAAACCCCTCATAGTCATGAAGTATTACCATGTCCTTGTCCAAGGTTGGGGTGAACCAAGATATGCCTGACCATAGAGCAGGGTTCCAATAATACCAACCTTGGATGCATCATCAGGGTATCTATAAGGTGGCATACAGATGTACAATTTGACTTGTTGTAGGAACCCATGGAACTTCATGCAAACACCATCAAACTTTTTTGGCATGCAAATCTTGGGTTCCTTCATGGAAGATGAACTATGATGTTGGTTCACCTGAATAATTCCTTAATTTGCTTGAAGTCTCCCGATTCATTCTTGTAATTCCTAGATGAGTGCACCTATATGCACGGGTTATGCCATATCAACTTGTGTTTTTTGATGAGTTAGGTCCTCGACTTGTTGTTGGAGACACTGAAGGATGCCACAATTTGTTCATAAATGTTCTCCATGATGTCTAGTCTTCAGTAGGAGCTAGTCTATCAAAATGTCATGGGAGCACTATATTCTACCCTCTAACTAGACTAGACAAGATTTCATAATGACACTTTCAATTACAAGATCACCCACATAGGGAAATAATACGAGAATATGTAACTGACACAAGAAGTCCCACAACTAGGGATTGATAGGTATAGATAACTCAACTAGAGATGATACAGAAGATCCCACAACCAAGGACCATAGGTATGATGTGAGACCTCTGGATTACAAGAACTCCCTTCAAGAAGATGAACTAAATACAAGAAGTAATAGGAAAGGATCTCATATTATGAGATTACAATAGAACAAGACATGATGCCAAAGATACAAGAACAAGACTAGAGCAAAGAACAAGACTAGAACTCAAAATCAAGCTTGAAAGTACTTACTTGGTGATCATGACTCCATGGGCTCCCAAGACTCACATTGGGAAGACTAGGTATGTATGTGGCCAACCCTTGCTTATATAGGTTTTCAAGGGTGGTTCATCAATGGTATTTATGAATTGATGATATCATCCATTCAAAACATGACCTTTGGATATCAAAATCAACTAAGTAGATATTAAATCTTAGGGCTTTTCATGTTCTAGATACAATGGAAGCATTAGTTTCTCCAAATTCTGAGTCAATCATGAGATATAGAAAGTCATATGGAATTTGGCACTTACGATGGTTTCCTTTGTCCATGACACAATTACTCTTCTTTCCATATAATTTGTGTTCTCTAAGAGTTTGCAAAGTCTTCTGGAGATGTACATCATGCTCATAATCATATTTAGAGTATGCAAACATATCATCAAGAAATATTAAGATGAATTCATATATGTAATCATGAAAAATATTGTTCATCATGCACATGAATGTGGCTAGAGTGTTTGTTAATCCTAAAGGTAAAACCATAAACTCGTAGTGACCATAACATGTTCAAAAAGTTGTCTTGGGTATATCTTATATTTTGATCCTAATTTGGTGATATCTTGATGTTAAGTCAATCTTACTGAATACAGTTGTTCCACTTAATTGACCTGATACGTCATTTATGTGAGGGAGTGAGTATTTATTTTTAATTGTTCTTTTATTCAACCCCCTATAGTCAATACATAATCTATAAAGGCAGTCTTTTTTCTTTTGAAATAAAATAGTTGCTCCCCAAGGTGAAACACTCACTCTTATCAAGACTTTCTTCAAAAGATTATCTAGTTAAAACTTAAACTCCTTTAATTCATCTACATTAAATCTATAGGGTGCTCTAGAATATGGTTCACTCGCCATATATAGGTCGGCAGCATGGTCAAGCTACTTAGGTGGAGGTATACTAGGCAAAGGCTTTTGGAAATACATCTACATATTCTTTCGAAAGATTTGCTACATAATTTGAAATAATCTCATCATTAAATTCCTCATGCAGATTGTTCACATAGACTACAAATGTTCTATAGCCATCATGTATACCTATAATTATTTGCATAGCAAAAATTAGAATATGCTTAGGATTATGCAGATTACCTAGAATGTGGATATATACACCTTCTAGCCTTAAAGTGATTGCTATTTGTTTTCAATCAATTGTTGCAAAATTTTGAACTAACCGATCCATGCCTATGAGTGCATCACTTCGTTTCATTTCAATGACATGGAAACTCCCAAAAAAACACCTATCATAAAAACAAAATGCAATGTTTTCAATGTATCCATTTGGATAGTGTAGTAGTCCATTGGCTATCTTGATAGGTCTTCTTATCTGCATATTTAGGGGTATCCCTAAATTCTGTACCAATTTGAAAGATATAAAACAAGGTATATCACTCAAATTGATAAAAAATATGATTTTATGTATAGAAATCATACCCACAATCATAATTGCAGAAGCCCTTGGGAAACAACTAGCCACCATGCAATGTAAAGTAGAGTTAGGGCACTTACCTCCATCATCTGCTTTGTCAATTGTTGCACCTTCCACAATTATGTATATCACCTTTGATTGTGTAGGCCAAAAGATTGCCTTATTTGAGCATTCATATTTTTTATGCACTTTCTCCCCACAAAGAAAACACAAACTGAGTCTTTTTGCCCACTAAGTTAGGTTCTTACTACTAATGGATGGTTGGAAGCCTCCTTTGGTTTTCCACCTGAGCAAGATTCTTACCTTGATCATTAAAAGTTGAAGTCTTCTTTGAATTTTTCATGTTTGTTGTGGTAGGTCTTAGTGGCGTATGTCCCATCCCAATGAATGTGGTTCTACTCACCTTTTGCGTACAAAACTTCTCCATCTTGTCAAAATTCTCATCCATCACAACAGCATCCAAGAAATCAAGGCATCTAGATCCCTTTAGTGGATGAAGATGTAAAAAGTTTCTTTGTACTCATCGCGAGACACGCTATGCTTGTCACTCTTGTGTTGTCGAAAATTGTAGAACTTGATGTTCTTATCCATATGGTAATGTGGAGAACACTAACATTTTTCAACATGCTCTCTAAGTTTCTTCCATAGAACTAGACTAGAGTGCATCTGGGTAAGCATATAAGACTTCCATCATAGCTTTGTGATGTCATGTATGTGTAGGATCCCAACCTTTACCTTGGAATCCTCACTAAATTGTCAAAGACCAAAGAAATTGTCTAGCTCTTCAATCCACGCCTCCATATCTTCTCCACACTTCTTCTCACCATCAATATCATTCAAGTTTGGCTTCTTGATGACTTGGTTGAGGGCAAAGTCACCTGCCTCCATATCTTCATAATTACATTTTTATCTTCCTCTAGGCACACTAGATGTTCCTCCACCATCCACTTGATCATTCAGCTATACAAAAAAATTTGTTGCACCTTTTAGTTGTTTTTCACCTCATTCTTTGTGTGATTCTCGAAGAAGCTTCTGAATAAGCTTCTCTTGCTCAAGAATCTTTTTGTGAAAAACCTTCAATCATTGTTGAGGATCAATTGTGCTCTAATACCACTTGTAGCACTTCCACAATCACAAGCTTCTGATCACTCAACAGTAGTAGAAGAGAGAAAGAAACAAAAGTTGGACAATATAGAAAAAATTTTATGTGGAAGTGTAGATAGCATTGGACTCGGAGAAAGAGAAGTTCTAGTATTATGGATTTGAATTAGTTGATACAATATTTTTTGAAAATAGCTTCTTGATGAAGCCTTGACCTCCTAAACATCCCCAAGCTATCACAATATCATTCATACTCACAATCTCAATCTCACTCTCCCTCTCACTCTCGATCTCAATTACAAGGTAATTCTTAGATTTTTGGCTTCCCCTCTCATGATGGATCAAATCCTGTTTTAAAATAGAGTTGATCATCCCCCAAAGAAGTGTGTGATTCACTAAATTTGGAAAAATTTTGCACTTCTCATGTTGCATGCAAAACTTTTGCAAAAGCATGTGTTTGTAGTAGTCAATCTCCTCCTAACCTTATGCCTCTATATATAGCTACTCAAATAATTGAAGACTACAAATGTAACCAGAGTTGATAGGTGCATGACTAGTCTCCACCACTCCTTTAGTACCTTCCATCAGAGTCCACTAGTGGTAGATGTACTCACCGCTCAATTTAGGTCTCTTCAGACTCGATTTAACTCACACTAACTTGAGTTAGAATGCTCTAGAGCTCTTTGGTCAAACCTTAAGTCTAGTCTTGAGTGACCAAATGATGTCTAATTTCAGATTTGTTTAAATGATCAAACACTCATATCATAGACTTCACTTTATAACATTCATCCCTTTTTGGGAGAGAATTTCATCCTTGAAAATAAAACTATATAGAAAATTGTAGGCATAGTTGAGAGCCTCATGTTCTATCCTAGAAGAACATGTTCATCATTGTGGTGGGATTCACCTCATATTCTAATTGAATAGAGAGGAATCTACTATCTATGTAGTCATGTATTTTTTTTATCATCATCATTATGACAAAACATCAGCATAGTCTCAACTTCATTATCTTTAGTGATCTTTTCCATTTCTTCTATTGTTTAATCTATGTTTTCATAAATGAAATAACCTATCATTGGATTATTATCAATTTCTAGTAGTTCTTCTTTTCATCATCTCTAGAAGCATCACATAGATTATTATTGTACTCATCACATAGATTTCTGTTTTCGTCATGTGGAACGATTCTAATTTCTCTCTCAGATAGGTAACCTATCAAATATATGTATTTGTTGACATAATACATGAATTCTTCAAGCATCCATCCCTCTACTATGGATCCTTCTGGTTTTTCTCTTAGTTGCATATAACCTTTCAATAGACCTATAGATCTCTTGATCCAAAGCATCCATCAAGTGTTTACAACTCCAACAATCTCTATCTCATCAACAAGATGGATCAATAAATGAACTTGTATGTCAACAAATGAATTTGGAATCCCTTTCTCCATTAGATATAGTAGTTCTCTGCATTAAACTTTCTTTTGTGGGATTGAATCTTTGTAATCCACCTATTATTAATCATAAATTAAATTCAAAAAATCATATAAAAGATCTCAAATGATTTATATATAATAAATAAAAGAGTCATAATTACTTTGTAAGAAATCCAAGATGATAGATCATGTCTCCTACTCATTTTGTTGCACATCCATCATTAACAAGAGGTAGAATATGTTTTAGAATATGCCAATCATATGCTTTAACCCAGATAAGCTCTAGTCATCCAAAGTAAACATGTTTCAAAAAGATGATCCATATCCTGTAGGTATGTGAATCGATTGAATCATGTTGTTCGTCATTTGCATCTCTTTTGTTGTAAGTGCCCAAGGAGTAGGTTGCGTCCTATCGATATTTGTCATAAATTGTCCCTAGCTTTTGTTTCCTATTTTGATCTTTTAAATCATTTCTTGGTGTTATTGTGACTTCTAATCCAATAAGATGTTGCCATAAACAAAAACCAACTTTCTCGAATATGTGCATAGGATCAAGACAATGATAGATCTTTAACTCTCTCCAATATTCCAAAGAATACCATACCAACATGTTCTCTACTTGTGATTGTTTTTTCTTGGCTCTAGTCTTCACACTGTCATCATCTTCATCCCAACTGAAGATTCCTAATTGGGGATTTATAAGAGGCCCTTTTGTCCATTTTAGATACCAATCCCTTGGCGTCATTGGTTTTGGACACTACCATGCTGCAATCTTTCCATTAAGATTTATTAGTTCTCCTCTGCATTGAATTGAATGATTGTCAGGCAAGAATAATCAATGTCAACGACAAATATTTTTATTGATTATTTTACTATAAATTGATCTCAACCAAACACCACAATAAGGACAAGCATTATATCCCTTAGTAGAAATTCTTCCATGCATATGTGTATGCGTATGTGTATGTGTATGTGTATGTGTATGTATATGTGTATGTTTGTGTATGTGTGTGTATGTGTATGTATGTGTATGTATGCATGTGTGTATGTCTGTGTATGCATGTCTATAAATTTAAACTTCTTTTGTATACAGATCCAATGGTTTTTTTTTGTTTGAAATTTAAACTACAATAAACATTGCATGCTAGAAAAAGATAACCGAAGTCCTAACATACCACGTGAGATGTGGCTTTGCAAAAAGGTATGTCTACAAGAAATGTTTCCTTAGTAGAAGGCATATAAAATCGTTAATGTTAATGTGAGATGTAATTTTTTTATGTTTCACAAATTATTACATTTAATCAATGTGCTTTTTTTTCATTGAATAAGCATAGGCCAGTCCAAAATAAAAGAATTGAGCTAGGTCATACATCTCATTTAGGTCATATGGGGCATGATGGTTTTGTTGCTCTATTTGGGAATATTTGTATTATCAAAGATACATTTATTATTTTATTTAGAACACTAATCATTAACATAAGGATTATGGTTGTAATCCTAAGAAAGAGGAGATTGATTATAATACTTATTTTGGATCTCATCATTTGAGTGAGAATTTAGTAGATCAACCAAATGATTTTGTGCGTCTTATTAGATTTGATATTGTGATTGAAGGTTTATGTATTTTTATTTATTTTTGTTATATGTAATACTAGATTATTATAGAAAGGATCAAATGGAAGAGGTGGAAAGAAAGACACAAGAGGGGTGATATCAATCATCACAAGCTACAAACCCCTCTAGCCATGCCTTTTCAGATACATAACATGAGAGTGAATGATCATGATGATGATTCATCTCATGATTGATATTATATACATTCTATGTATTATATACATTCTATGTATTATATACATTCATAGACACCCATACACACACACACATGAAAGAACTTGAGAAAGCTTGTAGGAGGTAGAGAATTGAGTTGCGAAGCGACAAAGTTTTGTCGAGCCAACCGGCACAAGACCATCCCTTAAGCTTATGGAGACTCAAATAGACCTTATAGGCATGTGTTAAGTGCAATAAAATGCACTATGTACTTTGAAGAATTAAGGAGAAAGAGTTGATACAAAACAAATAAGTTTGCATATTGACTAACTCAAAAAACTTACTATCTTTAGATGAGACAATCAACTTCAAATGCTCATAGGGACTAGCATGATCTCAATTAGAAAAAATTGTTCTGGAGGGATAAGAAGGACAGGAAGTTGAAAGGCAAGAAGAAGCAAGAAGATGAATAGCAGACTTCCCAAGCCAACTTTGCAAGCAAGAACAAGTGGAAAGGGAAGAAGAAAGGACCAAAGCATGACAAGAACAAAGTCTGGAATGTTCAACCTTGTGCCATTTGTGATAAGACCAACCACACCACTCAAAATTGTTGGTTCAATGGGAAGACCCAGAAAGGAAGTGGAAGAGGTGGATATGGCAACAATAGAGGCATAGGTGGACACAACTTCAAGACTAACAATAGAACCCATAACACAAGGGACTACAACAATTATTATGAAGATCAACAACATGAAGACTCATTGTTCTTGATGGATCTAAGCCACAAGGAAGGTAAAGAGGATGATAATTTATTCTACATAGATTCAAGATGTTCAAATCATGTTGCAGGCAACATAGCTCTCTTATCTAATTTGGAGAGTCCAAAGCATAGACATGAAGTTCAAACATGGTATGATACAAAGCATAGTGTGGAGAAGATTGGTAATGGCAAAGCTTCCAATGGCAAGATAAATATTCTGAGCAAGATACTCTATGTTCCCAGTATCACTAAAAACCTAATAAGTGTACGCAAAATAGTTGAGAAAGGCTTGCAAGTTACGTTCACCCAACATGGAGCTTTTGTGGAAGATCCATGTCAAGGCTTCTAGAAGATAGCCAGAGGTGAGAAGCATGGTAGGATCTTTACTTTTGAAGTAAGAGAAACCAAAAACATAGCTCTATTCAACTTTGGGTCTCAAACCCTAAGTGAGCTTGAAGTGTGGCATAAGAGGCTAGCTCATATCAATGAAAGAATCTTGAAAGATATATGTAGGGATCAAAGTGTTCTAAGAGTGCAAAACATACCAAAGCAACACATGATCAATAGATGTGATGCATGTTAGATTGGGAAGGCACAAAGACAACAATTCAACCACAAAGGCTACATCCACAACAACTTATTGGCCTTAGTACATATAGATGTATGGGGACCAAGTCAAGAACCTTCATTGGTAGGATCAAGGTATTATGTCTCATTTATTGATGACCATAGTAGATGGACTATTCTATACTTTATCAAGAGTAAGAATGAAGTGTTTGATTGCTTCAGAAAGTATCTAGCACATGTGGAGAATCATACAAGTAGATCACTCAAGAAGCTCATAGCTGATGGAGGGGGAGAATACTTCTCCAAAGAGTTTGATGCGTTCTTGTAGGATAAAGGTATCAAAAGGGAAGTGACTACCAGGTAGTCTCCTCAACTGAAAGGAATTGTACAGAGGAGAAACAAGACATTAGTTGGATTAGCTAGAACAATGCTTGAAGAGAAGAAGTTGCCACATTAACTATGGAGAGAGGCTATTTATGTATGTGTATGTGTGTGTATGGGAGTGTGTATGTGTGTGTGTATGTGCATGTGTATGTGCATGTGTGTGTATGTATGTGTATGTGTGTGTGTATGTGTGTATATGTGTGTGTGTATGTGTGTGTGTATGTGTGTGTGTATGTGTGTGTGTATGTGTGTGTGTATGTGTGTGTGTATGTGTATGTGTATGTGTATGTGTATGTGTGTATGTGTATGTGTATGTGTATATGTATGTGTATATGTATGTGCATGTGCATGTGTATGTGTATGTGCATGTGCATGTGCATGTGTATGTGTATGTGTATGTGTATGTGCATGTGTATGTGTATGTGTATGTGTATGTGTATGTGTATGTATATGTGTATGTGTATGTGTATGTGTGTATCTCAAGCATAAGCACCACCTCCTTTACTTGTCAATGCACGGAGATGTGAGGACTGGTACGAAGACCTTGAGCAAGTGATGGCACAAGTGCGTGAGTGAAAGCACACAACCATGCACACACATACACATGTGCACAAGGTAAGAGCAAAGAGAGGAACAATGGAAGGACTTCGATTACAAAAGAGTTCTCTTATAAAAGCTTAAATCTAAAACAAGCTAAGTCTCTAACAAGCTAACCTCAAAAATGAGCTCTCTAGCTCTTTTTATAGTTTTTTGACTAGTTTTGGCCCTGTCTAGACCTAGTGTCCGACCTAGTTAAAAATTAGGTTCCAGGGCTTATTTGAGGGCTCAAATGGAGTCTTAAAATTATGAAAATTGGTAGGATGATACTTCTAATACTCCTCAAGCTCAAGGAATCCTGGGCTTGAACAAAATGGAGTTGAAAAAGTGTGAAATGATATTTACAATGGTTTTTCTGTTGAAAATCACTATTTTATAGGAATTTCTTCTGAAAATTTTGCATACACTTCTTAGAGCTCCCCACTTGCTCCTTCTTCTTGAGTGTCCACTTCTTTGACATGTTCTTGTGCCTCGTTCTTAACCTTAAGTGCTAACACTCCCCCCCTCTCGAGTCTGTCATCCCTCATAGACCCTTGTTGTAATGGTTGTTCCATGTAGTGCTTGGAGAGGTAGCATCCGTCGTGTATGAGCAAGAGCCATCTATTTCCCAAATTTAGCAGGGTCGATTGTCCAAGTCTTCATTTGTCACTTCTAATTGTTGTAGGTCTTAGTTCCTTTGTATGTGCTCCTTCCTTGGATTCGAGCAAGAATGTGTCGTTGTGAGCTTCCAAAAACTGATAGTTCCTCAAAAGAGGTTGGTAAGGTTGAGTTGGAACAACTTTTGGCTTCAATTTACTTCCTAGGTATTGATGTTGTCCCCATGATGTCCCCTGGATCATCTTCCAAAGATGCTGTTTATAGGAGTCATGCCAAGTACTCATAACCCATAGTGAATGATGGGTTAGTGTGTTAGTGCATGGGTTGAAGAAAGTATGTGCCTTGTGCACGGCCTTGTATTGTGGCCCTATGTTAATGCATACTTTGGAAAATGCATTGGAAGAAGTATGGTGCAAAAATTGGAGGTCTTGAGCTAAGTGCTCAAGGGCATGCTGACAAAGAGGTTTCCTAATCTATCATTTTTATAATGTTGCCCAAGAGGAGATTCTTACCATGGTGAATGGTCAGTCGATGCTTATCTCTTCGTGTTGTACACCCGTCGCTGTGATGGACCATGGTCTGGTCTATTGTTGTTGATGAATGCCCTTGTTGATGGTCCATTGATGAGATTCTTTGAGTGCCTGGTCCTATCCCCTCTCTTCAAAGCAACATTTGCCAAATACTGAGAATTGAATTTCTTTATATTCCTTGACAAACATCATTGGGTAACTACATCAAGCTTAGTTTCACATATTCTCTTTAGCTCACCATAAGCAGGAGTCTTCTCACCCAGTATACATACAAGGATTTGTAGGGTACCAGAACTACCCCTTGCAGATATCTCCTTGGATGCTCTTGTACATATAGTACTTAAGCATCGCTCAAGTTGCAGACATTCAAGCTCTTCCCTCCTACCATGGTAAGGGCTAACAATAGTTGTGGATGCCATGTTCATGCCAAGTTCTGGACATCTTCTAGATAAGGCAACAATAATATCATCTGCTGGCCAAGACACACTTCTATCAAAATGGATAAATGCCTAGTCATCAATGGTTCCGCCTTCCACTAAGCATGACTCATTCATGTTCCATAAGCCAAACCTAGGAATGAGCTCTCTCTCTCTCTCTCTTGTCTCCTTTTTTTTCTTTTTTGGGAACAATGTCACAAAACAAGAAGATAGATGTTACTATCAATAAAAAATAGTTGACATATGTCAATGTGCTCTTGTGCATGGGACTCTCAATTGTGTCTATGCATGGCCGTGTAATGTGACCATATCTTAATGCATACTTTGGAAATGTGTGATCTGAATGGTGCAAAAGACAAGGTTGTGCAAGGAGCATATGGTTGTCATGTGTCGAGGCTTCTAATGGTACTTGGGGATGTTGATGCAAGCTATACTTAGAGGTGTCCATTGGACCTCAAGATGACAATTGATCATTCCTCCTTATAGGGATCCATTTGAGAACCATGTTTAGCTGCATAGAGATCACCTTGGGCTTCTTCATCTTTGGATGGTTCCTTAAAATCTGTATCCCACGTGGTTGGTCCTTTGGTCCTATGGGGGCTACTAATGCTTTTGGCCTCAAGACCCATACCCTTGTTGCTAGTCTTCTGACTCTTGTTGAAGAGGTGAGTTGGTCTGCTTTTGGTCTTGGTGTTTGGTTCTGACTCTTGCCTCGCCTTGGCTTCTTTGTTGAGACTTTTCTCATGTGGGAGAGCATAGGTTGTTGTACATGTAAGAGCTTCTTGGGTACCCATATTTGTAATTGTTTTTATTGAGCTATAGCTAATTTCTTAGGCACCCAAACTTGTCGGATACCTTGAGCTTTTGACACATACAACATCTTATTCTATAAGATTAGTCTTAGAAGAACTAAGAGAATGTGGCTTACTGAGCACAAAGTTAAGATGGCTTACTGAGCACAAAGTTGAGATCATATGTATACTTGAAAGAGCCTAGATCCATAGAAGAGTGCGTGCGGACATGCATTGACATAGAAGATAACTTGGGTGAGGATTTAAGATTATCCAAACTCTATAAGGATTCAGATAGCTCTACTAGTCATACTTCAAAAATCTCAACGGAAATAGAGGAGATAGTTGAACAAGTTGCCAAGAAGCTGGGAGTCCAAAATAAACAAACACAGAGAGTCACTCCATTGAATCGGTGTCATACTTGCAGAGGCGACCACATGGCTAATGTATGCCCATTGCACAACCAGAACATGAGAGAAAGGAATGCTCCATATTGCACTATTGAGAGAAAATATACGAACCACACGGCTCAAGATTGTCCCTATAATAGGCAGGCTATTAGACAGAATTATCAACAACCTTACCAACCAGGTAGGTATCAAAACCAATACCAACAGCCATATTATAGACCACAACAGCAATATCAGGCACAATATAGGCCACAACCAGTCTTGGGAAACCAACCACTAGCTCCTACCAATGTGATTCCAGTCAAATATGCTGTGGGAGAGGAAAATCCAAATAGAGCATTGGTGCCACTAACCCCATTGATACCTGTAGCTCAATGATGAGTAGCACCTCCTTTAATGTCAATCCGGGAAGACGTGAGGATGGTATGAAGACCTCGAGCAAGTGGCGGCTCAAGTGCGTGAGTGAGAAGCACACTAGCATGCACACACATACACACACACGCGCACACACGACAAGACAAAGAGCAAGAATCACTGGAGCTTTTAGATTACTTTCAAAATGCTCTTACAAGTTCGTTTCAATTACAATCCCACCTCAAAAATGAGCTCTCTAGCTCTTTTTATAGTTTTTGACTAGCTTTTGGCCCTGTCCAGACCTAGTGTCCGGCCTAGTTAAAAATTAGGTTCCAGGGCTTATTTGGGGGCTCAAACGAGATCTAAAAAATACGAAAATTGGTACGCAACTACTTCTAAGGCTCCTCAAGCTCAAGGACTCCTTGGCTTGCACAAAATGGAGCTACAAAAAGGTGAAATGATATTTACAATGATTGTTAGTGATAAAAATCACTGTTGTTGTAGGGATTTCTTCTAGTGATCTGCCAGGCATATCTTCGAGCTCCCTACTTGCTCTTCCTCCCTGCATGTCCATCTCTTGATTTGCATTAATGTCTTGAAAAAATATTGGCCTACTTGCCAGATCTTCTTTGACTGCCCTGTTTGCTTGTGCTGTCCCTTCGCTCTGACTCCCTTCTTTGACTTTCACGTCTTGTAAGTCCTGGTGTACCAAGGCTACTGCCAACACCCCCCCCACTCTCGCGTCTGTCGCCCCTGATAGACCCTTGTCTAGCTGCTTTTTGAACGTAATATTGGACAACATCCGCGGCGAGGTGGTGTTCTTCTAGCCTGAGTCCCCTTGCTAGATCTGTCAGCAATGCATCCCAATTGACTGGCCCTGGGACATCTGGATGAGGCACCCGTAACTGCTCTGAGTGAATGGTTCGCTCCACAGCAAATAAATGGAGGAGGTGTGAGGGTCTGGGTACAAATATTTCTGAGTGGTATTCCCAGAACCCTGTTATGAACATCTCTTCGAATGTTTGTTTGAAGCAGGCCGGGAGGTATTTTATTCTGGCGTGCCAAGCGTATATCACCTCTATGGAAGGAGTGGTGCTCATGTCATAAACTAAATCTTGGTTTCCTGTAAGGAATCCGACGCCTGAGAAGTGTGGGTCCTTGATATTCTTGAATGTCCTGAATGTAATAAGCATTAACTCAAAAATTTTCATGCACATCTGGGCCATTACATCAGGGGTATTCTTTAATCGGATGCTCCAGTGCCGTATAGTGGAAATCATGTAATTGACGGTGGGAGGCCCTTGAGGGGGTGCTAGATAGACGTAGTTTAACCATTTGGCGCATCCCTTGATATTCTTGACTGCAATGGTAAACTCTGGCCATGTGCATCTGCGGAGTACCGGAACATAACAAGGGTTATATTTAATAAAAAGAGGCATATTCGTCCAGGTGCGAACCATCTCCGGATAGGTTTCGAGGAGTCGGATCCTCCAAGTGGGTTGATGAATGGATCCTTTTTTAGCGCTCTCTGGGATGTCATCTGGCCCAAATTGGGTAGCAAACGTTGGAGGTTTGCCACATCTGTGTTGGATTTCTGCATTGTAGTCCGCCAGGAGTATACAATATGGCACGTATTGATCATCATTGGTTCCGATCCATCTATGGTGGGACATGCTGCGGAAGTATTCTGATTTAATAATAGTGTCCTCTATCTTTGCCATAGATTGGATTTGAACTGCCACTCGATCTTCATGAGTTGATGCCGTTTTCTCTAGTGTTTGGAGCCACTCAGGTACTTCGATTTCTAACGTATCCATTCCTTCTGCGGTTTGCTCACCACCTGGCATTGGCATAGGAACGTAAGGTTCCTCATACGTCTCATCTACCTCGATGGGTACCAAATCCTCGGGTTCTGGTTCGACAACTGGAGAGGGTTGCCTTTCATGTGTGAGTAATCTTGCCTGTAATTCGGCCACCTGCTCTTTCAATGCCTTGACTTCCTCTGAAGTCGTGGTCGTTTCTGTGACTTTGGGTGCTGTCTGTTGCTCTTGGAGTTGATTGCGCAGCGCATCACGTTCCCTTTCCAAGTCATCATGAGCTTCTAATAGATCTGCATAGCTGTCCAAGATGGTCTTCATTGTCTCTGAGGGCACAGCTTTAAACTGCTCTGGATCAATTTCGTGTGGAGAGCCTTCCATGGCTGCTTCTAGATTTGCTTCATTTTGCTGCTGCAGTCTCTTGTTTTCCTCAAGGGCGGCCGCCATGTGTTTTCTGAGAAGTGCCAGGTTACGCCGGACTTTGAGATTATCGGCTTGGTATACCTCGAGCAAAGCTTCTAGTTGTTTGGCACCTGATTCTGTCGATGGTTGGGGTGCCGCCAATAAGGTTTGGTGAGCCTGCTCAAGCGTCGTGTAGCGTTGATTCAGTTCTGCATTTTCTGTTTGTAGAATGAGAAATTGTCTTTGTAAGTTTTGATGGTGCGTTTCCAGATTCTGATACCGGTTGTCCAGAGCTTTGTACTCATGCTGGAGCTGGTATACACATTGGTTTAATGCTAAGAATATGTTATTTACATTAAATAATGCTGGGAAGGGTGAAGATGCAGGGGGAATGGGGGCGGGAATGGGAGAGGTGAATGATGTGGATGTAGGCGGAGATGTGGGTGGAGGGGGTATAGGTGAGGAAGGTGTCATGGGGGGAGGAAGTGGTGCTGTGGCAGGTGAGGTTTCCATCGTGTCAACTGTTTGAGTGACGGTGTAGATGGGAATCGTGGGTGGAGTGGATGTGACATCGGTGAACAGGGTGGTGAAGGTGGGCATGGTGACTCCCCCGTAATGGATTCCCGGAGAGAGTGGGATGCCCATGACAATGGTAGTGGTAGTGGATGTGGTGGTGCTAGTGTCCTGTGGTGGAGTGAATTGTGTAGTGTGAGGTGGGGATGGTGGTGACAACGGTGCTTCGTGATATTCTTCTGCTTGCGCTGACTCGCCTGGTGCTGATGTATTGATGTGAATTTGCTTCCCGGACCTCCTGGGACGAACGGGAACTCTTTTTTCAAACCTGTGGATGTAGGCCACTGCCTCATGAATGGCCTCATCCAGTCCTACGGCGTCGGCATGAAGGTTCATGGACTCAATGAACAACTCGTCCACACCTTCCTCCGCTAGCAAGTCGTTCATGAGTCTTTTGCCCTGTTCTAGAGACATCTTATGCTGTTCCTGAACCAGTCGCATGGTTCGATATAGTCTCTTGATTTGTGCCGAATATGCTGGGGCACTTGCTAACTCGGAGAGTTCGTCATATTCTTGATGTTGTTCTTCGTCGGCTTCTTCTTCGTCTCCTCCTGCCTCTTGTTCATCTACATCGACTTCTACAACTTGGGGTTGGGTGGGGGCCGATGTTGTTTTGGGTTGTGGTTCCTGAGCTCGCGCTGCTTCCGCTTCGAGGTTAGAGTCATAGATTAATCTGGCAATTTCTTCATCCGTGAGGTCCTCAAGAGTAAATCCCTGCGGGAATTCCAAATCGGATGGAATGGGTGGAAACACCAGATTAGGCCCCTCCGTGCTTGGTCGTGGTAGCCGGATTGTGAATGGCCTAACTCGTCGTGTCTGGGGAGGGGTGATTTCTGGTGTAGCGGTAGCTCCCCTTGGTTGGGCACAGGGTAGTTGGACTCCCCCCCTCATCTTCTTTGATGGGGGACCTGCTGCTGATAGTCTTCTTTGGAATTCTTGGACTCGGGACCATACGAGTGCCCGCTGAACAGGCACGTCATAAGCCAAGCATCTATAGATTATTCTGGTCAAAGCACAACACCCGTGGAGCACATTCTTCTGTTTTTTGTTCCACCTTTGATGCGCTAGGTGGATCTGATCTATGATCCAGTGTGGCACATTGATGGGCAGGCTTTCGGTTTCTGCTAGATATAAACTGAACCATATTTTTTTCGGGGGCATTGTGAATCGTTCTTGGGCGGGAAAAGCAAAGTGTTGCATGATGGTTCGCAGGTGAAGCGCAATGGTAGGTGTCATTGCTACCATATCCTTCAACTTGTTAAGATCCTTGTGCTTCATTCGACCTGGGACCATGGTTTCCTTTTCTGTTGGGATGTGCATGCCATACATACCCAATGCTTCTCTTACCAGATTGAGGTCCAGCTTGAACCTTTTAAGCTCATTACCCGGCAGCAGTGATGGCAACACAAAGGTGCTGTCGCCTCCTTTGGCCCTGCTTGGCGTGATTGTACTGATCAGATATGAACATCGTAAAAAATCCGGCTTTGGTATGTGGGCCCTGAAATAACTTTCCACACCTGCTTTGACCCAAACTGATCTCATGACTTCGGCATTTTGGTAGCTTTCAAATTCGCGTGTGAAAAAGTGGTATCGACCCCATTTGCCATTGAACTCCAATTCTGCTTCCCAGAAGTAGGTTCCATCGCCCAGTGGTCCAGCAACATCACTGAACCAATGCGCATGCTTACCTACTTGAGAAGTGTGTCCTTGAGGAGGATCCTGGATGGGGAGCACATGCACTTCTTGAAGCTCTTGCGGTCTTGCAGTGAGACGTGGCTCAAGGAGAAGTGTTTCTATGTCCACGATCTGGGGACCAGATCCGGCTTGAGAGCTGGTACCTGCTTCTGCCATGGCCCTGTTTGCTGATTGGTTCTGTGAGAATATAGAACCAAGTGTTAACATTGTAATGGACAAAATAAATCCGTTGTTGTCCCCGTTACAACATTAACATAAGGTAGATGGTGAGTTAGTGGTTAGTAAGTGCATGAAGACAGTGTGTGTAGTTAGTGATTGTGTTGTCCTAGGAAACTATTGCAGTTAGTAAGTGGGTTATGAATTTATAAATTGGGGTCGGGGGGTTTATTACAGGCCCTAGGCTGCCAAATGCAGTGAATGGGCTTTGCTTTCGATTTCGGAGAGTCTCTACAGAGCTTTCTCGGTGTCGTGGTTTGAAAACGAGGCCTTTTTGGGACCCATATACAATTGATTACATGCACGTTCTTGGGTTTTGGTGTGTACATGAGTGTCGAGAACGAGTGAAATCTGGCAGCATGCATAACTGCGTTATGCCGTTTAGGTTGTGGCCTCAACGTAGCAACTTGTGCCATCAAGCAAGCCTTAGGCACCCAAATTTGTCTTGATTGTGGGCTTGCCTTCATCGACTTCTTGGGCACCCAAATAGATTTTACTTTAGCAGAAGAATTTCTGAAAAACTTCTTATTAGCGTTGTGTTGTTGGTCACTAATAAGAGGCTTTGCCCCTGTAGTTGGCGGTAGTGCAACCGGTTGTTCGCCTTTCCGCACCCACACCTGGTTTATTTTCTGGGCCATTATGCTGTGCAGGTACTTTTGATCTCGGACATAGGTAGTACCCTGCTTCTTCTGCCTTTGATCCATCTTGGGTTGCTGCCCCTTTCTAGCCTTTGGAAAAGAAGGGAGTTCCGTTGCATTCCTGACTCCTTTTTTGCGAATATCATTCCTCTGCAACACATAGTTTTGGACAAGAACAGCATGGTCATCTTCATGTGTACCCCTGGAAGGACCAGGAGTCTGTGCCTTTCCTAGTTCCTTGAGTGCTCCATTGTCTAATTCTACTGTAACTCGACTATGATTGACCCAAACCTGGAGAAGTCCACTTCTTAGGTTTAGATTGACTGCTTGGTCATAGATCCAATCCTGACCCAAGACGAGAGGTTCAGTGAGATCCTCATCTTGACACACTAGTACTTTAACGGTCATTGCCTCCTCGTGAATGTAGAGGGGAAGTTCCACCTCGCCCATGCAGGGGGTTTCCACGCCTCCCAATCCTATGAGGTATGCTTCCACAGGGTGGACAGTTAACTGTAACTCTTGACAGCAAGACAACTTAACAGCGCTAGTGGCAGCACCTGAGTCAATCAAGGCTCTTACGGTCCTTGTACTCTTTCCTTGTCCTATGTCTATGGTTATGAAAGGACGTCTATCAATTATTCTATTCGAGCTTGTTCCTGCAACTTCACACATGGCTATGGGAAATCCTTGGTCTGCATAGTCATTCGCTCCAGGCTGATCTCTACCTCGTCTTCGTAGTTTCATCCTTCTGATGCGTTCTAAAGCCTCTGCTTGAGCTTCTTCTCTAATTCTCTTTTCTTCCTCTTTGCGTTGCTTAGCAGTGTTGAGTCGGCTGAGCATTTCCTCCGTGAGGGGTTCCTGGTACAACTTGACTCTGCATCCGCTAATATAGTTTGGGAGAACATCACCCTCTAACGTGGCCAATTGTACTGCTCCGCTTGTGGATATCCTATTGATGATCATAGGTCCGTAGCCTCTCTTTTCTAGCTTCCTCGCGTGTTGTTTGAGTGTATAGACTAGGACTAGATCTCCTGCTTTCAAGCCTTTATCCTTCACGTGGGCATCGAAATATGCTTTCTGTCTCTTCTTGGCTGCATATATTCCTGCGGCGGCTCTTAGTCTTGTTTCTCCTAATCGTTCAAGGTCAAAGATCCTAGAGGAGAGCTCATGACCTGTCCATTCATACTCTTGTGCGACTCTCAATGTAGGAATCAGGAAGTCCAAGGGTAGCACGGCGTTTTGGCCGAATACCATCTGAAAGGGGGTGGCTTGGAGTACCATTTTGTAGGCAACTCGGTATGCCCAAACAGCATGGTGCTGCTGTTTGTCCCAATCAGAGCGTTTTGTGTTCACCAATTTTGTCAGTACATTGCATAAAATCTTATTAGTGCTCTCAGCTTGTCCATTAGCTTGAGGGTGATAAGGGGCAGACTTCTTGTGTATTACCAAGAATTCTTGGAGCAGATTTTCAATCACTTCGTTCAAGAAATGAGTGCCTCTATCGCTTACAAGCTCTATAGGTAGCCCATATCTCGTGAATACATTCTCAAACAAGAATTTGGCAGTTGTTTGAGCATCGTTCTTGGTTGTAGCTTTTACCTCTACCCACTTGGTGAGATAATCTGTTGCCACAATGATGTATTCCGCATGAGAACCCTTAGCTGGGGGATTAATAGGACCTACGAAGTCTATTCCCCACTTAGAGAATGCACGTCCACCCATCATAGGTTTCAGTGGCATCTCATCTTTGCGTATAGGATACTGAGTTCTTTGACAGATATCACACCGTTTCACATAGGTATGTGCATCCATGTGAAGGGTAGGCCACCAAAAGCCCGCAAATAGGATTGCCTTGATCACCCGATCCGGTCCAAAGTGTCCTCCTGCTACACCTTGGTGAGCAGTTTCTAAGATCTTAAGATACTCACTTTCATGGACACACAGTCTCAGGTAACCATCCTTACCGCGCTTGTATAGATTATCACCAACGAGTGAATAATCCTGGGCTTCTTGTTCCAAACTCCTTTTTCTAGCTAGAGTCATGTCTGGAGGGAATGTGTTTGTCCTCAAGAATGATACTAGAGGTTCACTCCAATCTGGCACAATGGATACTTGATAGAGAGTGGCATGTTCCACAGGTGGTTTAGTGCAACAGATTGAGCATTCCTTGCACAACTTTTGGACATCGCTTCCATAGTTGGCCAATGCACTCCGAATCTCTTTAGAGTCTGCAACGTTCGTTGTTTTGAATGGTGTTGCTCTAACGCACCTACATGTGCTAATTGCAACCATTTAGCGTACTCATCCTCTTCTACACAACAAGCCAAGATCCCTTGATCTGTGTGCTTGTACATGCTTCCTGCCATGATGTGATACTTTTGGGCTTTTACAATCTCTCTATTCCGTGTGTTTACCACTGGATGGCTAGGCCCCTACGTCAATACTGGTACTATTGGCTTGGCCCACTGCGGCACCACTTCCAAATTAAACAAGTAAGCATCAGGAAGGTCATCTGACACTCCTTGTGGGGCTTCTCCCGATGTGAGCCTAGAGAGATGATCTGCTCTCAAGTGGGTTCTACCTTTTCTTACCACAACCTCAAAGTCATATTCCATTAGCAAGAGAAACCATCTTACTAATCTACCTGTATTGCATGGTTTGTTTACTAAGTACAACAATGCCTGATGGTCCGTAAAAAATTTAAACTTATTTGCAAGCAAATAATGTCTAAACTTTTTAACCGCATATACCATACCTAATCCTTCGCGCTCTGTAGTGGTGTAATTCCGTTCAGCCGCATTCAATTGTCTACTGGCATAGGCAATTGGAAGATCCATATTACCTTCACCAGTAGGTTGTGCGAGCACACATCCAATGGCATAATTGGATGCATCCACATGAACATGGAATGGCTTATTCCAATCTGGTGTGGTCAAGATTGGTGCTGAACATAATCTTCGTTTAAGTTCCTGGAAGGAATTCTCACATTCATCCGTCCACTCAAAGTTAGTCAGAAGTCCGTACATGGGCTTTGCAATGACAGCATACATGTGTATAAATCGTCGATAATAACCACAATGCCCCATGAAATCTTGTACTTCCTTGACATTCTTTGGCCTAGGTAGCTCTGCTATGGCTCGCACCTTTTCTTCGTCAGTAGATATGCCATTCTTTGACACTATGTGTCCTAGAATCTTGCCTTGCCTGACCATAAAAACGCACTTTTCTGGGTTCAGGCAGACTTGGTATTCTCTACATTTGTCAACGATTTGTCTGAGTTCAGGAATATGGGTTTGTCTCACATTGGAATGAGCACAAAGATCATCAACATAGACTTCTAAACTCTTCCTCAGGAACTCCTTAAACACATGGCACATCAGCCTCTGGAAGGTGGCTGGTGCATTGGTAAGCCCAAATGGCATTACTCTAAAAGCAAAAATGCCCCACTCTGTGGCAAAAGCAGTCTTATGCTGGTCTTCTGGAGCTATGGCTACTTGGTTGTAGCCCGAAAACCCATCAAGGAAGCTGTACACTTCCTTGCCTGCCACTCTTTCTAAGAGATGTTCTGTTATGGGAAGCGGATAGTTATCTCGAATTGTGGCTGCATTAACCTTTTTCAAGTTAATGCACACACGCAGTTTGCCATTCTTCTTGGGCACCACTACGATGGGGGATACCCATTCAGTGTGCTCAATTTCATAGATAAATCCAGCTTCAACCAGTCTATCTATCTCTTCTTTGATCTTAGCAGCGTAATTATCGTTATATGTATAAGGCTTTTGCTTAGAGGGTTTGGCATCTGAGGTCATGGGAATAGTGTGTGAGCATATGTCCGGGTCAACCCCTTTCAAATCCTTGTAACTCCAAGCGAATACATCTCTGTATTCTCTTAGCAAGGCAATCAATTCATACTCTTCTTCTTCTGTCAGGTCATGGCCTATATACGTGCATCTCTCCTCTCCTTCTTCTATGGCCACTACTATTTTCTTTGTGGTTTCTTTGTTATCATAGGCCTCTCCTGATTGTGCCTCTCGTTTAGGCATTCTTATCATGACTCTCCTGTCGTCAATCTCATATTTCTTAAAATTTTCCGGGACCTCAAACAAAGATTCTTCCTCCTCTGGTGAGACTTCTTTCTTCTTTCGTTTCTTTCCTTCTTCCTTAGGGGTCATATGCGTTGCTAATCTTACATCATTTGTAACCTCTCCATGCCTCTGGGGTTGAAATTCTACTTCATGGAAATATTCTTCATCTGATGCAAAGGGTCCATAATGATTGACTCTAGATCGGAGTCACTTG
Source organism: Ceratopteris richardii (assembly GCA_020310875.1). Taxonomy (NCBI): domain Eukaryota; kingdom Viridiplantae; phylum Streptophyta; class Polypodiopsida; order Polypodiales; family Pteridaceae; genus Ceratopteris; species Ceratopteris richardii. Next base: position 159,855,416 of record CM035428.1, on the reverse strand, counting down.
CATCCTCAAATGCATCAGGGCTAGGTTCGCATTCTTCTAAAACTGCCTCTCCCATGATTGGCTCTATGGAGAAGACTGAAATGTCATAGCCATCCTCATCACAGTGAGGTGTCCATTGTTCTTCGTTGATGGCTACGTCCATGGTTGCTAAAATTTCTGCCCAGCCATGGGGTTCAAATTCCTCGTCTGGAAAAACTACAGGTGCATAGGCTGGGTCTTGAATGGGTCTATGGGTTTCGTTCGCACCTATTTCTCTGGCCTTTTCTCTCTTTTCTTCCTCTACTGCTACCTTGCACATCCATAAGTGAGTGTCTTCATGCATCCATGAGGATCCAGACCCTATGGAACGCACCGATTCTGTATCATCTTTGGCTCTATGGATGGGATTCCATTGGATAGGAGGGACATCTCTATGAGAATAATCCTTGAGATTGACTTTGGTTGTAACACCTAAGTGCTGCAGGTACAAAGAATTGGTTCCCCAATCCTGTACCACTTGCAATTGTCGCATAAATGGCCTTCCCAAAATCATCTCATAGGCATGATTTTTACTGAAGTCACATATGGCAAAGGTATGTTCAAACTCGACACCACAAGTGGTGAGAGTTATTCCTTCTAGCAATCCTAGGGGTCTTTCTATGTGGCCATCGGCCATCTGCAATTTCATTCTCGTCGGCCTCAGTGCTGGCTTGCCCCAACGCTTCCATAAGGAGGTGGTGGCAATTGCAACTCCTGCACCTGAGTCCAAAATTGCCTTGGTGGTGTACTCTTGGTAGGTGATGGGAAGGTAGGTGTTCCCTTCTTCACCTTCACACATATCTCCTATCTTATCCAAGGGAATTTCCGGTACTGTCCTATGGGATCCTACCCGGGAACGAGGTTTTGCAGTTTCAGTTACTTGACTAGCTACATATTTCCGCGCGTTTGGTCTATCCTCAGGCAGCTCTTCCAAAGTGATATCGCGTTGCATCTTGGTGTTCGTTACTACCTCCGTGTTCCTCGGTATGACTGAGTCGTCGTTCCTTACCATGACTGTGGGTGCTCTCATACATGTGGACTTTGCTTCCCATGGGCCTGTGAAGTGGGGTAGCTCCTGTATGGAGTTAGACTCAAAGTCCAATCTCTCATGAGATTGAGTACTCTCATGTTCCCCGTAAATTGATGGGATGTCTTGTGGGAATTGGTCGTGTGCATCATCCACAAGTTCAAAAGGAGGGGCGACCTCGCTTTCGTTATCCCATTTGTCTTCTTGAATCTCTCGTAGGAAGTCTGGTGCAAACCGATTCATAGAAGAAGAAGTGTCTGGCTCCGTAGAATTAGGTACATATGCTACCTGGGAAGGGGGACTTATTCTATCGTTGGCTCTTTCCTCGTTGTCATAGATGGCTGAAGCACAAGCTTCTTGGGGAGGATTACTTATGCTATTACTTTTCCGAACAGACTCATACGCTCTCTGGGAAGGAATGTGGGTTACCTGTGGAGGTACATAGGCTTTCGAGGGAGGCTCCTGTGACCTTTGGGGAGGAAGATAGGCTCCTTGAGGAGGCACATGGGCTTCCTGAAGAGGCTGGCTTATCCGTTCTCTTGCCCTTCCCTTTCTTTGAGGGGTAGGCTCCTTTTCTGGCTGTGCAATTAGCCTCTCTAATCTTTCTAAGGAGGGAAAGGAGCCTGGTTTAGTGGAATTAGCCACATACACTTCTGACGGGGAATGCTTCATGTTTCTGCTTGCTTTGTCTTTTTCTTGATTTTTTTCTTCCTTGGCAGATCTTGCAATTATTTCCTCTAACTTCTCTAGGAATCCATCCAAGTGTAATTGCGTTTTGGCTGAGCCCGAGTAATTGAAAAGGCGACTGGCTTCAAACATAGTCTGAGCCAATGCGACCATTTTCGCGCACAGTTTAGTTCTTTCTATCTCTAGGTCAGCTCTAGGATAGCACTTGGCATGATCCGTGACGTTTGGCCCTTCTTGGATTCTGGCCTGATATGCTTTGAGCATCATGTCTAAGTCTTCAGGAGTGGGATCAGCTAACACTGATCCTACCCTAGGAGGTGGTGGAATCGTATGACGTGGTGGGGAAGGTGGTGGGTCAGATGGAGATGGTAGGGGTGGCGGCGGGGTATTGTGAGAGGGGATTTGAGAGGTGATTTCAGTTATCCTAGCTTTGGTTTCTCTTATGCTTTCCTCAAGTTCACTCATCTTTTTAGCCCATTGTCTTTTCATTCTTTCCCGACTATCTTTCCATGCTCTAGTCCTTTTCTTTGTTATGCTCTCGGTTTCACTAGCCTCTGAGTTCTTATCCTGGTTTGTCTCTTGGTTTTGCTGCAATGCCTGAGCTCTAGTGACTACCTGCACTGGTGCAGTGGAAGTGACGCTTCCTGAGGAATCTACAACCAAACCAATCACATTGATCGGGGTGATTTTTGGCATATTATTGGGGTTCTTGGGGCAATCTCGTAAAAGATGCTCTTTTCCACAATCTTGGCAAAAACCTTGGATAGTCACTGACTGGGGTTGTGTAGGTGGGGGTAAGGGACAATCACGGATGAGATGATCTCCTTGGCATCTGTAGCACGGTCCTCTTGGGAATGGAGGTCTTACTTGCCTAGGTTGAGGCCTGGGGTTGGGGTTTGCATACATGACGTTCGTGTAATCTGACTCCCAACTAGGTTCACTTGGTTCCTCACTATAGTAAGACTCACCATGTTCTGGAGACTGCATGTAGTAAGCCTGGGGACTATCGACATGTGTAGAATCAAAGCTATGATCACTTGGGTCACTTTCTGAGATCAATGGGGTTACTGGTACTATGGCCCTATTTAGGTTTTCTTCTGCAACAGCATACTTTACTGGAATCACGTTAGCGGGGTTTGGAGGCTGTTGAGCTAGCACCGGTTGGGGTCTCTGTTGGGCCTGATATTGTGGTTGGTAGGTTTGTTGGGGTCTAGCATATTGTGGTGGTGGATTTTGGTTTTGGTATCGGCCTTGTTGGTAGGGCTGCGGATAGGGTTGCCTAACTGTCTGCTTGTTGTATGGGCAATCTTGTGCGGTGTGATTGGTGTATCTCCGTTCTATGGTGCAGTACTGGCTACTAGGGTTTACTTGGGGCTGAGCCATAATAGGGCAGACATTCGCCATATGGTCACCACCGCACGTATAGCATCTCTTCACAGGGGCAAACCTTGGGATTTGTTTGCTAGTTACACCTAATTTCTGAGCTACTTTTTCGGCAAGTTCCTCAATTGATGTGGACTGCGTGGAAGAGTGGCTAGATGCACTATCTGAATCTTTGTAGATTTTGGAAAGCTCTAGCTCTTCCCCTAGGTTATCTTCAATGTCAATGCACATGCGTACACATTCTTCTATAGTCCTAGGGTCCTTCAGATACACATAGGATCTCAATTTCGTACTCAGCAATCCATCAAGGAATAAGGCTACTTGTTTAGCAGATGTGGGTAACTCCGAAATAGGGCACCTTTCCAGATATTGTCTAAATCTTCTTCCGGCCAATCTGACAGTCTCTTGGGGGGTCTGTTTGAAGTTGTGGATCAATGAGGAGGTATTGTGTCTTATGCCGCTCTTAGAGAACTCTACAATGAATGCCTCTAGGAGTTGGTCTATGCTCCTGAACTGACGCTCATCTAATGGCTGAAACCATGTAAGTGCCGTGTTCCTAAGGGTTAGACCGAAGGCATTGTACTGCGTGAACAGATCTTCCACTTGTTCAGCTCTCAAGACTTGCTTGAACTCTGCCACATGATCATAGGGATCTCCGGTTCCGTCAAAGTAATTCTTCATGGACTTAACTAGCTGGGTGGGTCTCAAAGTTCTTGTGTGCTCTCTAGGCCTCGGCAGAGGGAATCCATCTACATTTCTTTGGTTCCTGTGGGCTCTATGCATATCAGGTTCTACCCTATTCGTCTCTGTTCTCGTTCTTTCTCTGCCCACTGGGTTGGCAAAACTTACTTCTGGTCTATCTCTACTTCTGTCTCTTTGCGTACCATGAGCTTGGGAAGTTCCAGCCCCAGGGTGACCATAGGATACATTTGATCTTGGTTGGGGGAAAATAAATTCACCCTTCCAAGTGTAGGCATGCCTATCATTTTCTGTCACCACGAAGATCCGTTCTGAAACATGATCTAAGTAGGTCACTCTGCCTGGGCTATCCGGATCCTTAAACTCATAGATCATGATATTTCCTATGTCTGTTGGCTGATTAGACTTATACCTCCAAAAGGCTTCATCAGTTTCTCGATTGAGGAGCAACTCTATGCTCTTGTTGTCTTGGGGGACCCACTCAGGCGTGATAATCCTAGTGAGAACTGATTTACCTCGAGGGGTTCTAGGTTCCGCATCCATGTTCCCTTGTTCTAGGTCATCTAAGTTCGCTTCTGAGATTACATTCCCGAAGTCATCTGTCCTATCAGGGTGACTAGTGACAACATATATAGTTCCTTCTTTGTCCAGGTATGCACCATTTTCAAACTTGACAGCTGGGTGTTCTAGTCCTATGGATTGGTCAGGGTTTTTAATCTGGACCACGGATCTTCCTAGGCCGTCCTCATAGATGCTAGCACCTAGTCGGTTGGTCCTAAGATACTCCAGCTGCGTTTTGTAAGGGCCTTCTACCCTGTATAGGTAAGGCACTCCTGAACTTCCCGTAGGTCTGTCCATGCCTTGAGACATTTCTGACTCACTGGTCTCAGAGCTAGGGTAGTATGAGTGGTGGCTCAACTGTTGGGCCCAAGACCTTGCAGTGTGATTGACACTAGCCTCTGAAGACCTAAGGCTTTGTCTTTCCCTTGCTAAATGTCGTCCTGATCTAAGGTTCATATGCCTAACTGATTAGCCCAATTTTTTCCAGAGTACAACCTCGTTGCCGATCAATTGGTATCAGTTACTTGATTCTTTTTAGTTAATTATTGTGTTTATGGTCTTGTCTGATATCACGTCGTCAGGAACACTTGAATGTTCTTCGTACTTTCAGGTTGATCGTTCCACGTTAGGTTCGTTTCCCTTAGGTTATCGACAGTACAGTAACTAAGTTTTTAGCTTGAACTTGAGTTTTTTAATAGTCTTCAACTTGATAACTGCCTATCGTCGCCCTGGCTTACTCCTATTTCTACTCGTTCTTAGCTTGAGCTAGGAAATGACAGAGGGAGTTGAGAATGATCCAACCTTACTTGTTGATCCCTTGCTTTATGGTGCTCAAGAACCCGGTTCTCAAGCTTGCAAAGAAATCTTGCTTTGTATGCTCCAAGTTGCTCTCAATGGACCTATAAAAGTCCTACAGTTAGCTCGATGCTTATATGCAAAGGACAAAACCAACCACTTTCATTCATGTAACACAAACACACATGTGCATTCTGACTTTTAGGAAAATAATTCTAAAGACCCCTGACTTTGATCCCCCTAGGTATGGTCAACTTCAAAATACCCTCTCTGAAAATCAACGCATTATCTTTATAAAAAACAGTTGAGGGCGTGTAGTATATGCCACGAGCTTTCCAACAAGCCCAAGAGCTCAAAAATTGGATTTCGTATGAAAAAGTTAGGACTGTTCAGGGTTTAGGGAGTTAAATCAGGATTCAATACATGCTAACAGTCAATCAGGAATACTCGAGTAGCTTGTGGCACGGCCTAGCGATGCAATACTACACCCTAGTGTTTGTCCCACACTCAATCAAATTTAGACCAATAATTTTGCCTTGAAAATTTGACCTAATTTGCCCTTCTAACGCGTTCGCAAGGTCTGTCGGTCGCGATTGACAGGTCAGTCGCGATCGACGTGTCGATCGCGATTGACAGGTCCGTCGTGGCTGTCAGTCGCGATTGACTGGTCAGTCGCGATTGACTGGTCAGTCGCGATTGACACGTGGCCGAAAAGTCAATCAATCGTGGTCAAAGCGTCGTTGACTCTGTCGGTCGCGATTGATGAGTCGATCGCGATTGACAGGTCGGTCGCGAGGGTCTGTCGATCGTGGTCAAACAGTCGTTGACTGTGTCCGTCGCGATTGATGAGTCGATCGCGATTGATGGCTCGATCGCGATTGACACGTGTCACGCGTATGGTCAGTCGGTCGTGGTCAATCGGTCGTTGACTCTGTCGGTCGCGATTGACAGAGCCGTCGTGGGCTGTCGGTCGCGATTGACGTGTCGATCGCGATTGACAGATCTGTCCGTCGTGGTTTGTCGATCGCGATTGACAGAGCGATCGCGATTGACAGAAATCTGTAGAATTTCAAAAAACTAAACACATTTTTGGGAAGCTCTAGGCCTGTAGGTCATGGATATGCACTTTGTTTAGCAATTAGAGCAATTTTTCAGTCGGTCGCGATTGACAGAGCTCGGCGTACCTGCGCAGGGTGCTGGGGATGATGATGCGGCCTGTACCTGCAGAATACTCACAAAACATGCGAAAAACAGCACATGCAAATTCGCTCTCTCGCTCTCTCTCACAAGTGAAATGAGGGAAATGAGGTGGAGATGGGGATATAGTCAAAAAACTGAAATTTTCGCGATGATGGAGATGGAGGTGGAAGATGGTGATGATGATGATGGTGATGAAGATGGTGAAGAAAGTAAAAGAAAATCGATGAGAGTGAAGAAAATACCTACAACTCCAACGCGTCAACTCTACGTCTTACCATCACACGCTCGTCCTCAAAGCTCGATCCCCGGCAACGGCGCCAAAATTTGGTGTAGCTCAATGATGAGTAGCACCTCCTTTAATGTCAATCCGGGAAGACGTGAGGATGGTATGAAGACCTCGAGCAAGTGGCGGCTCAAGTGCGTGAGTGAGAAGCACACTAGCATGCACACACATACACACACACGCGCACACACGGCAAGACAAAGAGCAAGAATCACTGGAGCTTTTAGATTACTTTCAAAATGCTCTTACAAGTTCGTTTCAATTACAATCCAACCTCAAAAATGAGCTCTCTAGCTCTTTTTATAGTTTTTGACTAGCTTTTGGCCCTGTCCAGACCTAGTGTCCGGCCTAGTTAAAAATTAGGTTCCAGGGCTTATTTGGGGGCTCAAACGAGATCTAAAAAATACGAAAATTGGTACGCAACTACTTCTAAGGCTCCTCAAGCTCAAGGACTCCTTGGCTTGCACAAAATGGAGCTACAAAAAGGTGAAATGATATTTACAATGATTGTTAGTGATAAAAATCACTGTTGTTGTAGGGATTTCTTCTAGTGATCTGCCAGGCATATCTTCGAGCTCCCTACTTGCTCTTCCTCCCTGCATGTCCATCTCTTGATTTGCATTAATGTCTTGAAAAAATATTGGCCTACTTGCCAGATCTTCTTTGACTGCCCTGTTTGCTTGTGCTGTCCCTTCGCTCTGACTCCCTTCTTTGACTTTCACGTCTTGTAAGTCCTGGTGTACCAAGGCTACTGCCAACAATACCAGATAATGACTCTCATGCTCATAGTTCAGACTATTCCCATGAAGGTAGTCCACATGCTTATTACACAGAGTCACCTGAACATAGTGAGATTTACTCGTATCAATATGAGGCACCACCTATGGAGCAAAATTGGGAGCCAGAATACTCCAATGTCATGTACACAAATCCTAACCCTAGGCCCCAATTGAGACAAACGAGACCACAAGCCCCTAGAGGATCTTGTTTCAGATGTCAAGGTGACCATTTCATTCGTGATTGTCCCCACCCACCATCTCCGAGTCAAGGACAGGCTATCACAATACAAGCTTTTTGTCCTAATTATGGCAAAGACCATCTCCCCAGAGATTGTCCAAGAAACCCCTCCAGTACACCCAAGATTACACCCATTAATGTGGTAGGCTTAGTGGCAGATTCAAGTTCACGTAGTAGCAATGTGGCTCCTATACAAGCTGTCACCAGAGCACAAGCCTTAAAACAGGATAAACCAGCAGAACAATCAGAGTCGAGTGAATCAGGAGAGCCTAGTAAGAGGAAAACAAGAAATGGAAGGATACCAGAGAGAAGGCCAATCGCAAGTGGAATAAAAAGTTATCGGAACTAGAAGAAAGCTTAAAAGAAGCGAAAACAAAAATAGAAGACATTGCATCTCAAAGCCCCTCGCATGCCGAAACTCCATCCACTCCACCTCATCCCACCCAACCACCCATTGTAAATAGACCGCAACCAGGGTCTGTTCTTGCAGATCCAACCCCAAAAGGCTTGGACATGATGTTCAAGGCCTACCAGGCTCGACTTCAAGAAGGGCCAACAACTGCAAACCTAGACAAGAGTTACCCTAGAGCAGATCTAGAGATTGAACGGATGAAAATGTGCATGAAAATGGTAGAACAAGCTCAAGCTATACTCGAGACTAGTCAAAAGTTCAATCAGACTGTTGAGAGCAGTATGGGCACCCAAGGACTGAGGAGACAAGGAAGCCAGCCGAGAGAGTCAGAGCAAGGCGAAGGATTAAGTAGACAGAGCAGTCGACGCAGATCTGGCAAATAGGCCTTCAAATTTTTCCAAAACAACATCTTTATAATAGTGATTTTTATCACTAACCATCATTGTAAATATCATTTCATATTTTTGAAGCTCCATTTTGTGCAAGCCAAGGAGTCCTTGAGCTTGAGGAGCTTTCGAAGTACCTACCTGTCAGTTTTCACATTTTTTAGACTTCGTTTGAACCTCCAAATAGGGTAGAGAACCTAATTTTTAACTAGGCCGGACACTAGGTCTGGACAAGGCCAAAACCTAGTCAAAAACTATAAAAAGAGCTAGAGAGCTCATTTTTGAGGTTAGCTTGTAATTGATTTGAACTTGTAAGAGCTTTTTGAAAGTAATCTAAGAACTCCATTGCTTCTCACTCTTTGTCTTGCTGTATGTGCGCGTGTGTGTATGTGTGTGCATGTTAGTGTGCTTCTCACTCATGCACTTGTGCCTTCACTTGCTCGAGGTCATCATACCATCCTCACGTCTTCCCGGATTGACATTAAAGGAGGTGCTACTCATCACTGAGCTACACAGACAAACTCTGTCAAACCGGATTTGCATTTCCAGGGCTTACTAGAAAGATTAGAGCAATTGGTAAACAAACCACAAGTTTCTTTACCTTCACAGGCTCAGCCAGTTATTGAGAGAAGAAGCTCACCACCAATGGAAGCTTATGTTCCTAATTCCACGGATACTGGAATACCTCCTTCAATTCAGGAGCACTCTCAAGAGTTCTTGCGGGAAATACAAGAGGAGAAATGGGCCAAGGAGAAAGGTAATTTCCCTCCTATTCGTGAGATTGATGACCTTCATGATCAATTTCCCCAAGACATTCCATCTATTTACGGAGATGAAGCAGAACAACAAGAAGACGAAAGATTAGATTTTGAATCTAATACCTTAGAAGAACTACCTCAATTTCCAGGCCCATGGGAATCTAAATCTCTTCAGATCAGAGCTCCCACTATACTGGTAAGACATGAAGACTCGGTGGTCCCAAGGAACACTGATGTTGTGAAGAACACTAAGGTTCAATGTCACCTCATTGTAGAAGAGCTGCTCAAAGCAAAACCTGAGCTATGGAGTCATGTGAAGGATCAGGTCCCAGAACTTGAGTCCAATATGCCAAAAGCAGGCTCTAAGCAAAGGGTACCAGAGATACCTCTAGACAAAATAGGGGACATGTGTGAGGGTGAAGAAGGTAATACTTATCTTCCAATCACCTACCAAGGTTACACAACCAAAGCAATCATAGATTCAGGTGCTGGTGTTGCCATTGCGACCACCTCCTTGTGGAAGCAATGGGGCAAACCCACATTAAGACCAACTAGAATGAAGCTTCAAATGGCCGACGGTCATTTTGAAAGACCTATAGGATTGCTCGAAGGGATAACTCTAACCACTTGTGGTGTGGAGTTTGAACATACATTTGCTATATGTGACTTTGAGAAAAATAACGTCTATGAGATGATCCTAGGAAGACCCTTCCTACGACAATTGCAAATAGTACAGGATTGGGGAACCAACTCCTTGTACTTGCAGCACTTAGGGGTCACCACCAAGGTCAATTTGAAGGATTACTACTTCAGAGATGTACCACCCCTACAGTGGAATCCTATCCACAAAGCAAAAGAAGATTCAATCTCTGTGCATTCTGAGAGTTCACCTGATCCATCATGGTTGCATGAAGATACTCATTTGTGGATGTGCAAAGTTGCAGAAGAAGAGGAAAAACGCTTGAAGGCGTGAGAAGAAGGAACTTCACCAGGAGATAGACCAATTAAAGACCCAGCTTATACACCGATGATCTTTCCAGATGAGCAATTTGAGCCTCATGGCTGGCCAGAAATCTTAGCCACCATCGACATTGCTCTCAATGAAGAACAATGGACACCTCATTGTGATGAGGAGGGTTATGATTTCTCAGTGTTCATGTGTCAGCCCTTGCTAGAAGAATGTGACCCTAGTGATGTCATAGAAGAAGAAGAGAATGACGATGATATAGAGTCCATTGTGATGGATAGTTGCTTTAACTCAGAGCAGCACTATCTAGAAGATATAGGAGTGTTCACCCAGAAAGAAGAAGAACCTCTCACAAGTATTAAAACGTAAATTCAAAGGATGGAAATGAGAGAAGTCAAAAGAAAAAGAAAAGAAAAGCAGTGAAACAAGAAGAGGAGGAATCATTGTTTGAAGTACCAGAAAACTTCAAGAAATATGAAGTTGACGACCGCAAAATTTTGGTACGAATGCCTAAGAGAGAGGCCATCATAGGAGAATCATATGATAATAAAGAAAAGACCAAGAAGATTGTAGTGACCATCGAAGAGAACGAAGAGAGATGCACATATATAGGAGATGACCTAAGTGCAAGAGAAGAAATGGAGCTTGTAGCTCTATTAAGGGAATATAGGGATGTGTTTGCGTGGCACTATAGAGACTTGAAAGGGGTAGATCCAAGAATTTGCTCTCATACTATCCCCATGACTGCTGATGCCAAGCCCACCAAACAGAAGTGCTACACATATAATGACACTTATGCAGCCAAGATAAAAGAAGAAATTGATAGGCTGATTGAAGCTGGATTTATCTATGAGATTGAGCATACTGAATGGGTGTCCCCCATCGTAGTGGTGCCCAAGAAGAACGGGAAGTTGCGAGTGTGTATTAACCTTAAAAAAGTTAATGCCGCTACTATCAGAGATAGTTATCCACTTCCAATCACGGAACACCTTTTGGAGCGTGTTGCAGGCAAGGAAGTTTATAGCTTCCTTGATGGGTTTTCAGGTTACAATCAAGTAGCCATTGCCCCAGAAGATCAACACAAAACAGCTTTTGCCACAGAGTGGGGAATCTTTGCATTTCGTGCGATGCCATTCGGGCTCACAAATGCACCTACAACATTCCAACGGCTCATGTGTCATGTCTTCAAAGAGTTCTTGCGAAAGAGCTTAGAAGTGTATGTGGACGAATTATGTGCTCATTCCCAAGAAAGAAGATACCACATTTCTGAGCTCAGACAGATCTTCAACAAGTGTAGAGAATATCGAGTGTGTCTGAACCCAGAAAAGTGTGTGTTCATGGTGCGTCAAGGTAAAATCTTAGGTCATATTGTTTCTAAGAATGGAATCTCAACAGATGAAGATAAGGTACGAGCCATAGCGGAGCTACCAAGGCCAAGGAATGTTAAAGAGGTACAAGCCTTTATGGTCCATTGTGGATATTACCATAGGTTTATCCACATGTACGCAATCATAGCTAGACCCCTTTATGCCTTATTGTCTAATTTTGAGTGGAATGATGAATGCGAGAATTCTTTCAATGAACTGAAGAAACGTTTGTGCACAACACCAATACTGACCACTCCTGATTGGAATAAACCATTCCATGTCCATGTGGATGCATCCAATCACGCCATACGATGTGTGCTAGCACAACCCACAAGTGAAGGAAACTTAGACTTGCCCATAGCATACGCTAGTAGACAGCTCACCGTAGCTGAACGAAACTATACCACAACTGAGCGAGAGGGCTTAGACATGGTATATGCTGTGAAGAAGTTTAGACACTATTTATTGGCCAACAAGTTCAAGTTTTTCACTGATCATCAAGCTTTGTTATATTTGGTCAATAAACCTTGCAATATTGGACGCTTAGTAAGATGGTTCCTCTTACTAATGGAATATGACTTTGAAGTTGTCGTCAGGAAAGGTAGAACCGACCTTCGGGCAGATCACCTTTCGCACATCACTTCAGGAGAGTCACCGCAAGGAGTTTCTGACAAATTACCCGATGCTTATCTATTCAATTCAGAAGTTGTTCCTAAATGGGCAAATAAGTTGGTACCAGTCCTAACCTTCGGCCCTGCAAATAAGAATGTGAAAACATCGCAAGAAGAAATTGTAAAATCACAAAAATATCACATATTGGCAGAAAGCATGTACAAACAAGATAGGGAGGGTGTATTGGCTTGTTGTGTTGAGGATGACGAACATAGTAGTTGGTTGCAGCAAGCTCATGAAGGATTGCTAGGAAATCACTATTCTAAACAACGAACATTGCAAAATCTGAAGCGTTTAGGAGTGTATTGGCCTAGCATGGACAAAGAAATACATGAGTGGATTAAGAATTGTCCAATATGCAAAGAGAGACCACCAGTGGAGCATGCCACCCTTTATCAAGTGTCAGTAATTCCTGATTGGAGTGCTCCATTGGTCGAGTTTATGAGATCGGGAAGATTACCCAAAGAGGCTAGTCTAGCAAGAAGACGCACAAGAGGCTCAAGGCTATGCCTTAGTAGGAGATAACTTATACCGAAGAGGAAAAGATGGTTACTTAAGACTGTGTGTTCATGAATCAGATTATTTGAAAGTCTTAGAAACTGCACACAGCGGTGCCGCAGGTGGACACTTCGGTCCTGATCGAGTAATCAAGACCATTCTATTCTCTGGACTTTGGTGGCCCACTCTTCATATGGATGCTCATACCTATGTGAAGAAATGTGACACATGCCAACGGGCACAATATCCCGAGGTAGGAAAACTGAGGGATCCTTGGGATTGTTTTCCATAAAAGCAAAGGATAATTTGGTCTGTGAGTTACATGCATGAAAGTGGTCTATTGTGTCATTTGAATCTAAGTCTTGAGCTAACCGTGGGACTTTTACAGGTCCAACAAGAGCACTTGAGGGCATTCTAAGCAAGAGTAAGTGCAAGCTTGGGAACACGCTTCTTGAGCACTCAAGGGCAACCAAGGAGGAAACAAAAGGTTGAACATTCTCAACTCCCTTTGTCAATTCCTAGCTTAGGCTAAGAACGACTAGTGATAGGAGTAAGCCAGGGCGGTGATATGCATTTATCAAGTTGAAGACTACCTAAATACTCAAGTTCAAGCTAACAACATAATCTTTGTACGGTCGAGAACTCTAAAGGAAAACAACTTAACGTGGAACGATCAACTTCAAGTGCGAAAATTAACTCAAATATTCCTGACGACTTGATTTTTGACAAGAGCATAAACACGGTAACCACTAAAAAGAATCAAGTGACTGATACAAAAGAACTCAGCAACGAGGTTGTACTTGGGCAAATTTGGGCTATTCAATTAGGCTTATGAACCTTAGATTAGGACAACATCTAGGGAGAGATAGACAAAGTCTTAGGTCTTCGGAGGCTAGTGTCAACCACACTGCTAGGTCTTGGGCCCAGCAGTTGAGCCACCACTCATACTACCCTAGCTCTGAGACCAGTGAATCAGAGATGTCTCAAGGCATGGACCGACCTCCGGGAAGTTCATGAGTGCCATACTTGCACAGGGTAGAAGGCCCGTACAAGACGCAGCTGGAATACCTTAGGACCAACCGATTAGGTGCTAGCATCTATGAGGACGGTCTAGGAAGATCCGTGGTCCAGATTAAAAACCCTGACCAATCCATAGGACTAGAACACCCAGCTGTCAAGTTTGAAAACAGAGCATACTTGGACAAAGAAGGAACCATATACGTAGTCACCAGTCACCCAGATAGGACATACGAATTCGGGAATGTGATCCCTGAGACGGACATAGATGACCTAGAGCAAGGAAACATGGGTGTAGAACCTAGAACCCCTCGAGGCAAATCTGTTCTTACTAGAATTCTCAATCCCGAGTGGGTTCCACAGGACAACAAGAGCATAGATCTACTTCTGAACCGAGAGACTGACGAAGCCTTTTGGAGGTATAAATCTGATCGACCAAATGATATAGGAACAATCATGATCTATGAGTTCAAAGATCCTGATAGCCCAGGCAAAGTGACCTACTTAGATCACGCTTCAGAGAGGATCTTTGTGGTTACAGAAAATGATAGGCATGCTTACACTTGGAAAGGTGAATTCATTTTTCCCCAACCAAGATCGAACGTGTCCTATGGCCACCCGGGAGCTGGAACGTCCCATGCTCATGGAGCTCAAAGAGACAGACATAGAGATAGACCTGAGGTAAGCTTTGCCAACCCAGGGGGCAGAGAAAGAACGAGGACGGAAACAAATAGAGTAGAACCTGAGGTACTTAGAGCTCCCAGGAATCAAAGATATGCGGATGAATTCCCTCTACCAAGACCAAGAGAGCACACGAGGACCCTGAGACCGACTCAGCTAGTCAAGTCCATGAAGAACTACTTTGATGGCACTAGAGATCCATACGATCATGTGGCTGAGTTTAGGCAAGTCTTGAGAGCGGAACAAGTGGAAGATCTGTTCACGCAGTACAATGCCTTTGGTCTAACCCTTAGAAACACAGCCCTGACGTGGTTTCAACCATTGAATGAGAGACAATTCAGGTGCATAGACCAACTCCTAGAGGCTTTCATTATTGAATTCTCTAAGAGTGGCATAAGACATAATACCTCCTCATTGATTCACAGCTTCAAGCAAACCCCTCAAGAGACCGTGAGACTTGCAGGAAGAAGATTCAGGCAATACTTAGAGAGATGCCCTATCCCTAAGTTACCCACGCCAGCTAAGCAAGTGGCTTTATTCTTGGATGGATTGCTAAGTACCAAATTGAGATCTTATGTGTACTTGAAGGACCCTAGGACCATAGAAGAGTGTGTACGCATGTGCATTGACATCGAGGATAACCTAGGGGAGGAGTTAGAGCTTTCCAAAATATACAAAGATTCAGATAGTGCCTCTAGCCTCTCTTCCACGCAATCCACATCAATTGAGGAACTCGCTGAGAAAGTGGCACAAAAACTAGGTGTCTCTAGCAAACAAATCCCAAGGTTTGCCCCTGTGAAAAGATGCTATACTTGTGGTGGCGACCATATGGAAAACGTGTGTCCCATTACGGCTCAACCCCAAGTAAACCCGAGTAGCCAATACTGTACCATAGAACGGAGATACACAAATCACACAGCACAAGATTGTCCATACAATAAGCAAGCGGTTAGGCAAACCTACCCTCAACCATATCAACAGGGAAGATATCAGAACCAATATCCACCACAGCAGTATGCTAGGCCCCAACAAACCTACCAACCACAATATCAAGCCCAGCAAAGGCCTCAGCCTGTGTTAGCACAACAACCCCCTGCCCCAGCTAATGTGATCCCAGTAAAATATGCAGCTGCAGAAGAGAACCTGAATAGAGCTATAGTCCCTGTAACACCATTGCTTTCTGAAAGTGACCCAAGTGACCATAGCTTTGATTCGACGCATATTGACAGCCTCGAGGCCTACTACATGCAATCTCCGGAACATGGTGAGTCCTATTACAGTGAAGAGCCAAATGAACCTAGTTGGGAGTCAGATTACACAAACGTCATGTATGCAAACCCCAACCCTAGACCTCAACCTAGGCAAGTAAGACCCCCATTCCCTAGAGGACCATGCTACAGATGTCAGGGAGATCACCTCATTCGTGATTGCTCCATGCCGGTACCTACCCAAACCCAATCAGTGACGATCCAAGGCTTTTGCCAAGAGTGTGGAAAGGAGCATCTCTTACGAGACTGCCCTAAGAATCCTAATAATATGCCAAAAATCACTCCTATTAACGTTATTGGGTTAGTGGTAGATTCCACAGGAAGTGTCACTTCCACTGCACCCGTACAAGTAGTCACTAGAGCTCAAGCATTGCAGCAAAACCAAGGGGTAGGCCAGGAAAAGAGCCCAGATGTTAGTGAAACAGAGAGCATGACAAAGAAAAGGACTAGAGCTTGGAGAGATAGTCGTGAAAGAATGAAAAGGCAATGGGCAAAAAAGATGAGTGAACTTGAGGAAAGCCTCAGAGAAACAAAGGCCAGGATAACTGAACTCACATCTCAAACTCCCTCTCACACTACCCCACCTCCACCATTCCCAACTCCATTCGACCCGCCACCTTCCAACCCGCCTCACCTAATTCCACCACCCCCTAGAGTAGGATCAGTCCTAGCAGATCCCACTCCCGAGGACCTTAATATGATGCTTAAAGCATATCAGGCCAGAATCCAAGAAGGGCCAAACGTAACTGATCATGAAAAGTGTTACCCTAGAGCAGAACTAGAGCTAGAACGAACCAAAATTTGTGCTAAGATGGTGGAATTGGCTCAGACCATGTTTGAGGCCAGTCGCCTATTTAACATCTCTAGTTCAATGAAGACACAGTTGCACTTTGATGGATTGTTAAAAAGAATAGAGAAGCTGATTGCACAATCAGAAAAGGAACCCGCCTCTCAACACAAGGACAAGGCAAGTGTAAGAGTAAGCATTCCTGCCCAGGAAGCCTATGTGCCTGAAGCCTATGTGCCTAACTCTACGGAGCTGGACACTTCTTCTTCTATGAATCGGTTCACACCAGAATTCCTATGAGAGATTCAAGAAGACAAATGGGCTAAAGAAAGTGAAGTCCCTCCTCCTATTGAACTTGTGGATGATGCACACGACCAATTCCCACAAGACATCCCATCCATTTATGAGGAGCAGGAGAGCACCCAATCTCAGGAAAGATTAGACTTTGAGTCTAACTCTCTACAAGAATTACCCCACTTCACAGGCCCATGGGAAGCTAAGTCTACTTGCATGAGAGCACCCACGGTCATGGTACGAAATGAGGACTCAGTCATACCTAGGAACACAGAGGTAGTGAAAAACACTAAAGTACAATGCAACCTCACCTTAGAAGAGCTACTCAAAGTAAGGCCAGAGCTATGGAAACATGTAGCCAAACAAGTACCAGAGATAGCAAAACCTCGTTCCCAGGTAGGATCCCAGAGAACAGTGCCAGAAATACCATTGGACAAGATAGGAGACATGAGTGAGGGCGAAGAGGGAAACACATATCTTCCTATCACCCATCAAGGATACACCACCAAGGCCATTCTAGACTCAGGCGCAGGTGTTGCAATTGCTACCACTTCCCTATGGAAGCGTTGGGGCAAGCCAACACTCAGGCCCACGAGGATGAAATTGCAGATGGCCGATGGTCACATAGAAAGACCCTTAGGATTGCTAGAAGGAATAACTCTCACCACGTGTGGTGTCGAGTTCGAGCATACATTTGCTATATCTGATTTTAGCAAAAATCATGCCTATGAAATGATCTTGGGAAGACCATTTATGCGATAGTTGCAAGTGGTACAGGATTGGGGAACCAATTCTTTGTACCTGCAACACTTAGGTGTTAGGACCAAAGTGAATCTCAAAGATTACTCTCATAGAGATGTCCCTCCTATCCAATGGAATCCCATCCATAGAGCCAAAGATGATACAGAATCGGTGCATTCCATAGGGTCAGGATCCTCATGGATGCATGAAGACACCCACTTATGGATGTGCAAAGTAGCAGTAGAAGAAGAGAAAAGAGAAAAGGCCAGAGAAATAGGTGCAAACGAAACACATAGACCGATTCAAGACCCAGCCTATGCACCTGTAGTATTTCCTGATGAGGAATTTGAACCCCATGGCTGGGCAGAAATCTTAGCAACAATGGATGTAGCCATCAATGAGGAACAATGGACACCCCACTGTGATGAGGATGGCTATGACCTTTCAGTTTTCTCCATAGAGCCAATCATGGGAGATGCAGTTTTAGAAGAGTGTGAACCTAGCCCTGATGCATTTGAGGATGCAAATGACTCCGATGTAGAGTCAATCATTATGGACCCACCTTTTGCATCAGATGAAGAATACTTCTACGAAGTAGAATTTCAACCCCAGAGGTATGGAGAGCTTACAAATGATGTAAGATTAGCCATACATGTGACCCCGAAGGAAGAAGGAAAGAAAAGAAAGAAGAGAGAAGTCTCACCAGAAGAGGAAGAATCTTTGTTTGAGGTCCCGGAAAATTTTAAGAAGTATGAGATAGACGATAGGAGAGTCATGATAAGAATGCCTAAACGAGAGGCACAATCAGGAGAGGCCTATGATAACAAAGAAACCACCAAGAAAATAGTGGTAGCTGTGGAAGAAGGAGAAGAGAGATGCACGTACATAGGCCATGACCTGACAGAAGAGGAAGAACAAGAGCTAATAGCCTTGCTAAGAGAATACAGAGATGTATTCGCTTGGAGTTACAAGGATTTGAAAGGTGTTGACCCAGATATATGCTCACACACAATTCCCATGGCCTCAGACGCCAAACCCTCTAAGCAGAAGCCATACACATACAATGATAATTATGCGGCTAAGATCAAAGAGGAGATAGATAGACTGGTAGAAGCTGGATTCATCTATGAAATTGAGCACACTGAGTGGGTATCCCCCATTGTAGTGGTGCCCAAGAAAAATGGAAAGCTGCGTGTATGCATTAACTTAAAGAAGGTCAATGTAGCCACTATTAGAGATAACTATCCGCTTCCTATCACTGAACATCTCTTAGAAAGAGTAGCAGGCAAGGAAGTGTACAGCTTCCTTGATGGATTTTCGGGCTACAATCAAGTAGCCATTGCTCCTGAGGACCAGCATAAGATTGCTTTTGCCACAGAGTGGGGCATTTTTGCCTTTAGAGTAATGCCATTTGGGCTTACCAATGCACCAGCTACCTTCCAGAGGCTGATGTGCCATGTATTTAAAGAGTTCCTGAGGAAGAACTTAGAAGTCTATGTTGATGATCTTTGTGCTCATTCCAACATCAGACAAACCCATATCCCTGAACTCAGACAAATCTTTGACAAATGTAGAGAATATCAAGTCTGCCTAAACCCAGAAAAGTGCGTTTTCATGGTCAGGGAAGGCAAAATTCTAGGACACATAGTGTCAAGGAATGGCATATCCACCGATGAAGAGAAAGTGAGAGCCATAGCCGAGTTACCTAGGCCAAAGAATGTCAAGGAAGTACAAGCTTTCATGGGGCATTACCGCCGGTTCATTCATATGTACGCTGTCATTGCAAAGCTTCCAATTATGCTATTGGGTGTGTACTCGCGCAACCTACTAGTGAAGGCAATATGGATCTTCCAATTGCCTATGCTAGTAGACAATTGAATGCAGCTGAACGAAATTATACAACCACCGAACGAGAAGGATTAGGCATGGTATATGCAGTTAAAAAGTTTAGACATTATTTGCTTGCAAATAAGTTTAAATTTTTTACTGACCATCAGGCACTGCTATATCTCGTGAACAAGCCATGCAATACAGGTAGATTAGTAAGATGGTTTCTCTTACTAATGGAATACGACTTCGAGGTTGTGGTAAGGAAAGGTAGGACTCATTTGAGAGCGGATCATCTCTCTAGGCTCACATCTGGAGAAGCCCCACAAGGAGTGTCAGATGACCTTCCTGATGCTTACTTGTTTAATTTGGAAGTGGTGCCGCAGTGGGCTAAACCATTAGTGCCAGTATTGACATACAGGCCTAACCATCTAGTAATAAACACACAGGATAGAGAGGTAGTAAAAGCCCAAAAGTATCACATCATGGCAGGAAGTATGTACAAACACACAGATCAAGGGATCTTGGCTTGTTGTGTGGAAGAGGATGAGTACGCTAAATGGTTGCAATTAGCACATGTAGGTGCATTAGAGCAGCACTACTCAAAGCAACGAACCCTGCAGACACTAAGGAGACTCGGAGTGCATTGGCCTACTATGGAGGCTGATGTCCAAAAGTTGTGCAAGGACTGCCCAATCTATTGTACTAAACCACCTGTGGAACATGCCACTCTTTATCAAGTGTCCATAGTGCCAGATTGGAGTGAACCACTAGTATCCTTCCTGAGGACGAAAACATTCCCTCCAGACATGACTCTGGCTAGGAAAAGGAGTTTAGAACAAGAAGCCCAGGATTACTCACTCATTGGTGATAATCTATACAAGCGTGGTAAAGATGGTTACCTGAGACTATGTGTCCATGAGAGTGAATATCTCAAGATCTTGGAAACTGCTCACCAAGGAGTAGCAGGAGGACACTTTGGACCAGATCGGGTGATCAAAGCAATACTATTTGCGGGCTTCTGGTGGCCGACCCTTCACATGGATGCACATACTTATGTGAAACGGTGTGATGTTTGTCAGAGAACTCAGTATCCTATACGCAAAGATGAGATGCCCCTGAAACCTATGATGGGTGGATGTGCATTCTCTAAGTGGGGAATAGACTTTGTTGGTCCTATTAATCCCCCAGCTAAGGGTTCACATGCTGAATACATCATTGTTGCCACAGACTATCTAACAAAGTGGGTAGAGGTAAAAGCCACGACAAAGAATGATGCTCAGACAACTGCTAAATTCTTGTTTGAGAATGTATTCACAAGATACGGGCTACGTATAGAGCTAGTAAGTGATAGGGGCACTCACTTCTTGAATGAAGTGATTGAAAATATGCTCCAAGAATTCTTGGTAGTTCATAAGAAGTCTGCCCCCTACCACCTACAAGCTAATGGGCAAGCCGAAAGCACAAACAAGATTCTATGCAATGTGTGACCAAACTAGTGAATAATAAACGCTCTGATTCGGACAAACAGCTACACCATGCTGTTTGGGCATACCGAGTCGCCTACAAAACGGTACTCCAAGCCACCCCCTTTCATATGGTATTTGGCCAAAACGCAGTGCTACCGTTGGACTTCTTAATACCCACATTGAAAGTAGCACAAGAGCATGAATGGACGGGTCATGAACTCTCCTCTAGACTTTTTGACCTTGAACGATTAGGAGAAACAAGACTGAGAGCAGCTGCAGGGATATATGCAGCTAAGAAACGACAGAAGGCATACTTTGATGTCCATGTGAAAGATAAGGGCTTGAAAGCAGGAGATCTAGTTTTAGTATACACTTTGAAACAACATGCGAAAAAACTAGAGAAGAGAGGCTACGGACCCATGATCATTAATAGAATCTCAACAAGTGGAGCAGTGCAACTAGCCACATTAGAAGGCGATGTTCTCCCAAGCTACATAAGCGGATGCAGGGTCAAGTTGTATCAAGAACCTCTGACGGAGGAGATGCTAAGTCGATCAACACTGCTAAGAAACGCAAAGAAGAAGAAAAGCGAATTCGAGAAGAAGCTCAAGCAGAAGCTTTAGAGCGCATACTAAAAATGAAATTAAGAGGACAAGGTAGAGAGCAACCTAGGACAGATGCATATGCAGATCAAGGATATCACGTGGCTATGTGTGAAGTTTCAGGTATCAGCTCTCATAGGATAATTGATCGACGTCCTTTTATAACCTTAGATATAGGACAAGGAAAGGGTGCAAGGACTGTAAGAGCCTTGATTGACTCAGGTGCAGCCACTAGTGCTGTTAAATTGTCTTACTGTCAAGAGTTGAAATTAACTGTCAATCCTATAGAAGCATATCTCATAGGATTGGGAGGTGTGGAAACCCCTTGCATGGGCGAGGTGGAACTTCCCCTCTATATTCAAGACGAAGCAATGACAGTCAAAGTACTAGTGTGTCAAGATGAGGACCTCACTGAGCCTCTTGTCTTGGGTCAGGATTGGATCTATGATCATGCAGTCAACCTAAACCTAAGGAGTGGACTTCTTCAAGTATGGGTAAATCATAGCCGAATTACAGTTGAATTGGAAAATGAAGCACTCAAGGAACTAGGTAAGGCACGACCTCCTGGTCCTTCCAGGGGTGCACATGAAGTTGACAATGCTATTCTTGTCCAAAAATGTATGATGCAGAAAGAGGATTGTCTCAACAACGGAGTCAAGGATAAGACGGTACTCCCTTCTTTTCCAAAGGCCAGAAGGATGCAGCAGCCAATGGCAGATCAAATACAGAAGAAGCAGAACACTACCTATACTGGAGGCCAAGAAAAGGAGCAAAGCAGATTGTTTCAGCCGATGAAACAAGTATGGAGGCGAAAAGGCGAACACCCTGTTCCGACTAGGCCAACGCCACGTCCAAAACCTCTTATTAGTAATCAACAACACGACACTAATAAGAAGTCCATCATAAATTCTTTTGCGAAAGTGAAGTCTATTTGGGTACCCAAGAAGTCAATGAAGGCCAGCCCACAATCACGACAAATCTGGGTGCCTAAGGCTTGCTTGCGGGCTCAAATAGCTACACCAAGGCCAAACCTTGTACAACATGTTTCACTCACGCGAACATCGAAGGCCCAGTCTTACACATCACGCACTAACACGTATTCTTCCATGAGCACAAGTAGAATCACTTGTAAATGGGTCCCTAAAAAGCCCCATTTTTCAAGTAAATACCGTATCACACTCTCCGAGCCTCCACAAAGTCAAAATCAAAACCTATCCATTGCATTTGGCGACCTAAAACTTGTAATAAACCCTCGAACCCCAGTTGTAAATCCATGTCCATCTACTAACTACATCACTCTAACACTCCATCATTCCGCTTAGTTCTTAGGTCTACCCAATTCCTAACTACACACACAAGCACCGAGCACTTACTAACCCCCTAACCTCTCCCGAACCTCATGTTAATGTTGTAAAGGGGACACAGTGTCATTTTTGTGTCCATTGCAATGTTAACATTTATTCATATATTCTCACAGAACCAGCTGTGAAGTTTTCAACATGGCTGAGGCGGCAGGAACTAGCTCTCAAACAGAAACGAGCCAGCAAGTGGTGGACTTAGACAGTTTACCCGTTTTGCCTGAGACAAATGAAAAACCAGAAGAATTGCAGGCCATCAAAATCATACCTATTGCAGACCCTCCCAGTGGCCATACCATGCCCGTCGAAAAAGCTTCCCACTGGTTTAGTGAAGTGGCAGGACCCTTGGGAGAGGGAACATACCTATGGGAATCAGAGTTGGACTTCAATGGGAAGCAAGGTAAATACCATTTCTTTACAAGAGAATTCGAGAAGTTACAAAATGCAGAAGGTCTACGTTCGGTATGGGAGAAGGCAGGATTGCATGCATATTTCAGTGCACGGCTCCCAAAGCCTGACTTCATGTGATGCTACTATCTCATCAACACCTTGACTCCAAACAAGAACCCAAAAGGTGCAAGCTCATTTGTGATTCCATCTATGACAAAGAGGAATGAGCTCAAGAGGTTTAGGCTATCAAACAACTTGGTGAGAGAGGCCCTAGATATGCGTGGAATGCATATTCCAATAGAGAAGGAGACCCTAGTGCCTGATTACATGAAGAATCGAAGCCTCACCAAACTCAAGGACGTGGTGTCCATGACGCCTAATATTGCAATACACCTTCGCATGTGCATGCAACACTTTGCTTTTCCTGCACAAGATAGATTCACCATGCCACCCAAAAAGATTTGGTTTAGTTTGTATCTGGCAGAGACACAGAGCCTCACCATCAAGTTACCCCACTGGATAATTGCTCAGATACACCTAGCTCACAAACGATGGCCGCGGAAACAGGTTTTATATGGGTGCTGTGCTCTAACGAGAATCATTTATAGGTGTTTGGCTTATGACATCCCTATTCAACGGGCCCTAATGTGGAATCGTGTAGAGCACTTTAAAGGCAGGACATCCACTGGACCCCCTTCTAAGAAGATGAGAGGCACTGTCCAAGTCTGTTGACAGTATACGGGAAGAAGCAAGTACAGACACACATGCAGATCTAGCACTAAGGCAACCCTTCATTTTTTTCAAAACCCTTACATCATTTTTAAGTGATTCTCATCACTAAAAACCCTTGTAAATATCATTTCACCTTTTTGTAGCTCCATTTTGTACAAGTCGAGGAGTCCTCGAGCTTGGGGAGCCTTAGAAGTAGTTGCCTACCAATTTTCATAATTTTTAGATCTCGTTTGAGCCCTCAAATAAGCCCTGGAACCTAATTTTTAACTAGGCCGGACACTAGGTCTGGACAAGGCCAAAGCTAGTCAAAAACTATAAATAGAGCTAGAGAGCTCATTTTTCCAGAGCTTCTTGTAGTTTGAGCTTGTATGAGAACTTTGTTGCAATAGAAGTGATTCCATTGTCTTACTCTCTTTGTTCTTGCCGTGTGTGCACGTGTGCGTGTATGTGTGTGCATGCTTGTGTGCTTCTCACTCACGCACTTGTGCTTCCACTTGCTCGTGGTCTTCATACCATCCTCACGTCTTCCCGGATTGACATTAAAGGAGGTGCTACTCATCACTGAGCTACACCAAATTTTGGCGCCGTTGCCGGGGATCGAGCTTTGAGGACGGGCGTGTGATGGTAAGACGTAGAGAGGACGCGTTGGAATGGTAAGTAGTTGGTAAATTTCTGATTTTTCTCCATCTCCATCTCCATCTTCACCTCCTTCTCCATCTCCACCTCCACCTCCTTCTCCACTACATATTCCCTCTTCCTTATCATTCCCTCATTTGTTGTGTGCGAGTTTGAGAGAGAGCGAGCGTGTGTGTTCTTGTTTTGTGTGTTTTTTGCATGTTTCTTGCAGGTGGCAGCTCCATCATCATCTCCAGCAAGCTCAGCAGGTACAGAATCTGTCTGCACAGTCCCCGAGGCGTTGAGCTCGAGCTATCGCGACACTCCAAAAATTTCACCCAATCACGATTCTGAGTGCACCACGACACTGCGCAGGCCTAGAGCTCCCAGGATCACTAGACAGAACAGAAAAATTCACCATATCCCGAGCTATCGCGACACCTCGAGGTATCGCGACACTCACGACCTATCGCAACACCTCACGACCTATCGCGACACTCACGACCTATCGCGACACCTCACGAGCTATCGCGACACCTCACGAGCTATCGCGACACTCACGACCTATCGCGACACCTCACGACCTATCGCGACACTCACGACCTATCGCGACACCTCACGAGCTATCGCGACACCTCACGAGCTATCGTGACACCTCACGACCTATCACGACACTCACGACCTATCGCGACACTTCGACCTATCGCGACACCTCCCACCTATCGCGACACCTCACGAGCTATCGCGACACCTCGACCTATCGCAACACCTCGACCCGACCTATCGCGATACACGGCCTTTAACGCATGAAAAGTTAGGGTTATTTTTGAGTGAATTGAAGGGTAGTTGAGCTTAATTTTAGGCACCTTGGTATAACTTTAGAACCTTGGAAGTGGGCAAAAGACCTAGAAACCAGAGAGGGATCTCCTGAACCCTGAGAGCCTGTTTTGACCCTTTAGTGCCTGAATGGTCATAACTTGACCATACGAACTCCGATTGATGAGATTTTGGTCTCGTTGGAAAGCTCGTTGAGAATCCTACGTGGACCTCGGCTGGTTTTTGTAAGAATCATACGTGGAGTTTTAGAACATGCATTTTTAAGTTGACCTTTAGGTGGAACTAAGTGGTCCTCAGATTCAGGGGGTACAGTGAGTTACTCCAGGGGGACTAAAATTATTGATGTGTGCCTGTCAATTACTTGTGGTAAGAGAGCTATACTGACTGGTGAGCTTTTGCAGGAACATTGTGTGCACTCAAGGCAATCCAAAGCAAGCTAGCAAGGGTGAGTACAAGCTTGGGAGAAGGCTTCCTGGGCTTGTGTAGCAGTCTGGTCAACCAGCTAATTGAGGTTGGAAGATCTCTCAACCCTCCTTTGTCAATTCCTAGCCTAGGCTAAGTACGACTTAGGTGTGGTAATTAATTAGGGCAACGTTAGGCACGAATCAAGTCCAAGAGTATTAATCAACCAAGTACAAGAGGTAAGTAGGTCTTAAGTGCGAAAACTCTAAGGGACAAAAGGTAAACTGGAGTCGATCACTTATCAAGTGCGGAAATTCACTTAAGTACTCCTGACGACGCGATTTCAGACAAGACCATAAACATAATATTCAACTCAAGAGAATAAAGTGATTGGTGCAAATTAACCTGCAACGAGAGTGTGCTTAGGTCCAAGGGGGTAGATAAATCAGGCATATGAACCTTAGATCAGGTAGACACTTAGGCCGAGACAGACAAAGCCTCAGATCTTCTAAAGCTAGTGTCAATCACACTGCCAGGTCTTGGGCCCAGCAGTTGATCGATTACCCATACACTCCCAGATCAGAAACAAGTGATTCTGAGATGTCCTATCACATGGAGAGACCAGTAGGTAGTTCAGGGTTGGCTTATCTAGAAAAGCTAGAGGGACCTTACAAGACTCAATTGGAATATATCAGGACGAATCGTCTAGGTGCTCGCATCTACGAAGACGGACTGAGAAGATCGGTGGTCCAGATTAAGAACCCCGATCAACCCCATGGATTAGACCACCCGGTAGTCAAGTTTGAGAATGGAGCATACCTAGATAAAGAGGGGACTATATATGTAGTCACCACTCTTCCTGATAGAACTGATGAGTTTGGAAATGTGATTGTGGAGACCGACATGGGTGATATAGAGCAAGGGAACTTAGAGAGAGAGCCAAGAACTCCCTGTGGTAAATCTGTCTTGACCAGAATCATGACTCTAGAGTGGATTCCACAGGACAATAAAAGCATGGACCTGCTTTTAAACCAAGAAACCGATGAGGCTTTTTGGAGATACAAATCTGCTCAACCCTAGGAAGTGAGTGCCCTCACAATCTATGAGTTTAAAGACCCTGATAGCCCAGGCCAAGTAACCTACCTAGACAATGCATCAGAGAGAATCTTCGTGGTCACTGAGCATGGCAGACATGCCTACACATGGAAGGGAGAATTTGTTTTTCCCCAACCAAGGTCTAATGTGTCCTTTGGTCACCAAGGAGCTGGGACCTCCCAAGCTCATGGAGCTCAAAGAGATAGAAGTAGAGACAAACCTGAGGTAAGTTTTGCCAACTCCCTGGGAAGAGAAAGACCGGGAACAGAAAGGAATAGAGTGGACCCTGAGAGACATAGAACCCCATGGAATCAAAGGAATACTGACGATTTTCCTTTGCCGAGGCCGAGAGAACACACTAGGACCCTGCGACCAACTCAACTGGTGAAGTCCATGAAGAATTACTTCGATGGCATGGGAGACCCTTATGACCATGTGGCAGAATTTCGGCAAGTATTGAAAGCTGAACAGGTAGAGGACCTTTTCACACAATATAATGCTTTCGGTCTAACCCTTAGGAACACTGCCCTTACGTGGTTTCAACCACTAAACGAGAGGCATTTCAGAAACATAGACCAGCTCTTAGAGGCATTTATTGTTGAGTTTTCTAAGAGCGGAATCAGGCATAACACCTCCTCACTAATTCATAGCTTCAAACAAACACCTCAAGAGACGGTCAAACTAGCTGGAAGAAGATTTAGACAGTACCTGGAGAGATGCCCGATGCCGGAGTTACCCACACCAGCCAAACAAGTGGCCTTGTTCCTAGACGGATTGTTGAGCACTAAGCTCAGGTCATATGTGTATCTGAAGGACCCCAGAACCATAGAAGAGTGCGTGCGCATGTGCATAGACATTGAGGACAATCTAGGTGAGGAATTAGAACTATCAAAAATCTATAAGGATTCTGATAGCTCTAGTAACCTCACATCTGGTCAATCCACATCCATTGAGGAACTTGCAGAGAAGGTAGCCCGAAAACTAGGTGTCTCTAGCAAACAAATTCCGAGATTTGCCCCAGTTAAGCGGTGTTACAATTGTGGCGGCGACCATATGGCAAGTGTATGTCCCATCATGGCCCAACCCCAGGCGAATCCTAGTAGCCAGTACTGCACCATAGAGCGCAGGTACACCAACCACACAGCACAAGACTGCCCATATAACAAACAAACTGTTAGGAAAAATTACCCTCAGCCATATCCACAACAGGGTAGATACCAGAATCAGTACCCACCACAACAATACAACAGACCACAGCAAACTTATCAGCCACCTTATCAAGGGCAGCAGAGACCTCAACCAGTCCTAGTACAGCAACCCCTTGCTCCAACCAATGTGATCCCAGTGAAATATGCATCTGCTGAAGAAAATCCAAATAGAGCCATAGTCCCAGTCACCCCATTGCTATCAGACAGTGATCCAAGTGACCATAGTTTTGACTCCACACATATTGATAGCCCACATGCTTACTACATGCAGTCACCCGAGCATAACGAGTCATACTATTATGAGGACCCAAGTGAAAATAGTGGGGAACCCGAGTATGCTAATGTCATGTTCACAAACCCCAACTCTAGACCTCAACCTAGGCTGGTAAGAACCCCATTTCCTAGAGGACCATGCTTCAGATGTCAGGGAGATCACCTTATACGTGATTGTCCACTGCCTGTCCCTACACAACCTCAACCAGTAACCATTCAGGGTTTCTGTCAAGACTGTGGGAAAGAACATCTCCTACGGGATTGGCCTAAGAACCCTAATAACATCCCTAAAATCACTCCTATCAATGTTGTTGGGTTAGTTGTAGACTCCACAGGGAGTGTGACTTCCACTGCACCTGTGCAGGTGATCACAAGAGCCCAGGCACTACAACAAAACCAAGGTGTTGGTCAGGAAAAGAGCCCCGAGGTGAGTGAAACAGAGAGCATAACCAAAAAGAGGACTAGAGCCTGGAAGGATAGTCGTGAAAGAATGAAAAGGCAATGGGCAAAAAAGATAAACGAACTTGAAGAAAGCTTGAGAGAAACCAAGGCAAAAATCATAGAGATCACATCCCAACCGCACTCTCACACATTCCCACCGCTACCATCCCCATCACCCTCCATTCCTCCACCCTCTAATACACCCCACGTAACCCACCCACCACCCCGAGTAGGATCAGTATTAGCGGACCCCACTCCTGAAGGCTTGGACATGATGTTCAAGGCCTACCAGGCTCGACTTCAAGAAGGGCCAACAGCTGCAAACCTAGACAAGAGTTACCCTAGAGCAGATTTAGAGATTGAACGGATGAAAATGTGCATGAAAATGGTAGAACAAGCTCAAGCTATACTTGAGACTAGTCAAAAGTTCAATCAGACAAACTCTGTCAAGCCGGATTTGCATTTCCAAAGCTTACTAGAAAGATTAGAGCAGTTGGTAAACAAATCACAAGTTTCTTTACCTCCACAGGCTCAACCAGTTGTTGAAAGAGGAAGCTCACCACCAATGGGAGCTTATGTTCCTAATTCCACGGATGCTGGAATACCTCCTTCAATTCAACAGTACTCTCAAGAGTTCTTGCGGGAAATACAAGAAGAGAAATGGGCCAAGGAGAAGGGTGATTCCCCTCCTATTCCTGAGATTGATGATCTTCATGATCAATTTCCCCAAGACATTCCGTCTATCTATGGAGATCAAACAGAGCAACAAGAGGATGAGAGATTAGATTTTGAATCTAATTCTTTACAAGAGTTGCCTCATTTCAGAGGCCCATGGGAATCTGAATCTCTCCAGATCAGAGCTCCCACAATATTGGTAAGAAATGAAGACTCAGTGATTCCAAGAAACACTGATGTTGTGAAGAACACTAAGGTTCAATGTCATCTCACTGTAGAGGAGCTGCTCAAGGCAAAACCGGAGCTCTGGAATCATGTGAAGGATCAGGTTCCAGAACTTGAATCCAATATACCAAAAGTAGGCTCTAAGCAAAAAGTTCCAGAGATACCTCTCGACAAGATAGGAGACATGAGCGAAGGTGAAGAAGGTAACACTTATCTTCCGATCACCTATCAAGGTTACACAACCAAAGCAATTGTGGATTCGGGTGCTGGTGTTGCTATTGCGACCACCTCCTTGTGGAAGCGATGGGGCAAACCCACCTTAAGACCAACGAGAATGAAACTTCAAATGGCAGATGGTCATTTTGAAAGACCTCTCGGATTGCTTGAAGGGATAACTCTAACCACTTGTGGTGTAGAGTTTGAACATACATTTGCTATATGTGACTTTGAGAAAAATAATGTTTACAAGATGATCCTAGGAAGACCCTTCCTACGACAATTGCAAATAGTACAAGATTGGGGAACCAACTCCTTGTACTTACAGCACTTAGGGGTCACCACCAAGGTCAATCTGAAGGATTACACCTTCAGAGATGTACCACCCCTACAGTGGAATCCTATCCACAAAGCGAAAGAAGATTCTATCTCTGTGCATTCTGGAAGTTCACCTGAACCATCCTGGCTGCATGAAGATACTCACTTGTGGATGTGCAAGGTCGCGGAGGAAGAGGAAAAGTGCCTAAAAGCGAGAGAAGAAGGAACTCCCCCAGGAGATAGACCAATAAAAGACCCAGCCTATACACCGATGATATTTCCAGATGAGGAATTTGAGCCTCATGGTTGGGCAGAAATCTTAGCTACCATGGACATTGCAGTCAATGAAGAACAATGGACGCCTCATTGTGATGAGGAGGGTTATGATATTTCAGTGTTCATGTGTCAGCCCCTGTTGGAAGAGTGTGATCCTAGTGAGTTCATAGAAGAAGAAGAGAATGACGATGATCTAGAATCCATTGTGATGGATACTTACTTTGACTCAGAGGAACACTACTTAGAAGACATAGGAGTGTTAACCCAAAAAGAAGAAGAACCCCTCGCGAGTATTAAAACGATAAATTCAAAGAAAGGAAGTGAAGGAGGTCAAAAGAGGAAGAAAAGAAAAGCAGTGGAACAAGGGGAGGAAGAATCATTGTTTGAAGTACCAGGAAATTTCAAGAAATATGAAGTGGAAGACCGGAAAATTTTGGTACGAATGCCTAAGAGAGAGGCCATTATAGGAGAAGCATATGACAATAAAGAAAAGACCAAAAAAATTGTAGTGACCATTGAAGGGAACGAAGAACGATGTACGTACATAGGAGATGACCTAAGTGCAAAAGAAGAAGTAGAGCTTGTAGCTCTATTAAGGGAATATAGGGATGTGTTCGCATGGCACTATAGAGACTTGAAAGGAGTAGATCCAGAGATTTGCTCTCATACGATTCCGATGACCGCTGATGCCAAGCCCACCAAACAAAAGCCCTACACATATAATGACAATTATGCAGCCAAAATAAAGGAGGAAATTGACAGGCTGATTGAAGCTGGATTCATCTATGAGATTGAGCACACTGAATGGGTGTCCCCCATTGTAGTGGTGCCCAAGAAGAATGGGAAATTGCGAGTATGCATTAACCTTAAAAAAGTTAATGCCGCTACGATCAGAGATAGTTATCCACTTCCAATCACCGAACATCTATTGGAGCGTGTTGCAGGCAAGGAAGTTTACAGCTTCCTTGATGGATTTTCAGGTTACAACCAAGTAGCCATTGCCCCCGAAGACCAACACAAAACAGCCTTTGCCACAGAATGGGGAATCTTTGCATTTCGTGTGATGCCATTTGGGCTCACCAATGCACCTGCAACATTCCAAAGGCTCATGTGTCATGTCTTCAAAGAGTTCTTGCGAAAGAGCTTAGAAGTATATGTGGATGATTTATGCGCTCATTCCCAAGAAAGAAGTTACCACATCCCTGAGCTCAGACAAATCTTCAACAAGTGTAGAGATTATCGAGTGTGTCTGAACCCAGAGAAGTGTGTGTTCATGGTACGACAAGGTAAGATCTTAGGTCACATTGTTTCTAAGAATGGAATTTCAACAGATGAAGACAAAGTAAGAGCAATAGCAGAGTTGCCAAGACCAAGGAATGTTAAAGAGGTACAAGCCTTTATGGGCCATTGTGGATATTACCGTAGGTTTATCCACATGTATGCCATCATAGCTAAACCTCTTTATGGGTTGTTAACAAATTTTGAGTGGAACGAGGAATGCGAGAATTCCTTCAACGAGCTGAAAAGACGTTTGTGCACAACACCAATATTGACTACTCCGGATTGGAGCAAACCCTTCCATGTCCATGTAGATGCCTCCAATCATGCAATAGGATGTGTGCTAGCACAACCCACAGGTGAAGGAAACCTAGATTTGCCGATAGCATATGCTAGTAGGCAATTAAATGCAGCTAAACGAAATTACACCACAACGGAGAGAGAAGGCCTAGGTATGGTATATGCTGTGAAGAAGTTTAGACACTATCTATTGGCCAATAAGTTCAAGTTTTTCACTGATCATCAAGCTTTACTATATTTGGTCAATAAACCTTGCAATACAGGCCGCTTAGTAAGATGGTTCCTCTTACTAATGGAATACGACTTTGAAGTTGTTGTCAGGAAAGGTAGAACCCATCTTAGGGCAGACCATCTTTCTCGCATCACTTCAGGAGAGCCACCGCAAGGAGTGTCTGATGAATTGCCCGATGCTTATCTGTTCAATTTAGAAGTTGTTCCTAAATGGGCAAATAAGCTGGTACCAGTCCTAACCTTTGGGCCTGCAAATAAGAATGTGAAAACAAGCAGAGGAAATTGTAAAATCACTAAAGTATCAAATATTGGCCGGAAGTATGTACAAGCAAGACACCGAGGGCGTATTAGCTTGTTGTGTCGAGGACGCAAATCTAAGACACTTAGGAGTGTATTGGCCTAGCATGGACAAAGAAATACAAGAGTGGATCCACAATTGTCCAGTGTGCTAGAAGAGACCCCCAGTGGAACATGCCACTCTTTATCACGTGTCATTAATCCCAGATTGGAGTGCTCCATTGGTCGAGTTCATGAGATCGGGAACATTACCCAATCAGGCTAGTCATGCAAGAAGACGGAGCATGGAGCAAGAGGCTCAAGACTATGCCTTAGTAGGAGACAACCTATATCGAAGAGGCAAGGATGGTTATCTAAGACTGTGCATTCATGAATCAGACTATTTGAAAGTCTTAGAAGTGGCACACAGCGGTACTGCAGGTGGACACTTTGGGCCTGACAGAGTAATTAAGACCATTCTATTTTCAGGACTTTGGTGGCCCACTCTTCATATGGATGCACATACTTATGTGAAGAGTTGTGACACATGCCAACGTGCCCAATATCCGATAAGAAAAGATGAAATGCCTTTAAGGCCAATGATGGGAGGACGTGCATTTTCAAAGTGGGGTATAGACTTTGTAGGTCCCATCAACCCCCCAGCTAGAAACTCCCATGCAGAATACATTATTGTAGCCACAGATTACCTTACAAAGTGGGTGGAAGTAAAAGCCACGACAAAGAATGATGCTCAAACGACGGCTAAGTTCTTATTCGAAAATGTGTTCACTAGATATGGGTTACCAATAGAGTTGGTTAGTGATAGAGGTACGCACTTCTTGAATGAGGTCATTGAAAATCTCCTGCAAGAATTCATGGTGACACATAAGAAGTCTGCCCCCTATCACCCACAAGCTAACGGACAAGCCGAGAGCACGAATAAGGTCCTATGTAACGTATTGACGAAACTTGTAAATAATAAACGCTCGGATTGGGACAAACAACTTCATCATGCTGTTTGGGCATACCGAGTTGCTTACAAAAATGTACTCAATGCTACCCCATTTCAGATGGTCTTCGGACAGAATGCGGTGCTACCATTAGATTTCCTAATTCCAGCTTTAAGGGTAGCACAAGAGCATGAGTGGAATGGACATGAGTTGTCCTCTAGGATCTTTGATCTAGAACGTTTAGGTGAGACGAGGTTACGAGTAGCAGCAGGCATCTATGCTGCAAAGAAACGGCAAAAGGCATACTTTGATGCCCATGTGAAGGATAAGGGCTTGAAAGCAGGAGATCTAGTTTTAGTCTACACATTGAAACAACACGCAAGGAAGCTAGAAAAGAGAGGCTACAGACCTATGATCATCAATAGGATCTCCACGAGTGGGGCAGTACAACTAGCCACTTTAGAGGGGGATGTTCTCCCAAACTATATTAGCGGATGCAGAGTCAAGCTGTATTAGGAACCCCTCACGGAGGAAATGCTAACTCGACTCAATACTGGTAAGCAACATAAAGAGGAGGAAAAACGAATCCGAGAAGAATCACAGGCAGAGGCCTTAGAGCGTATCAGATGAATGAAGTTGAGGAGACAAGGGAGGGATCGGCCTATGACTGACACTCAAGAGTCTCCAGGCTATCACATGGCCATGTGTGAGACTGCAGGTGAACGTACCCATAAGATAGTGGACCGACGACCTTTTGTGACCCTAGAAATAGGACAAAGAGACAGCAGCACAAGCGTGAGAGCTTTAATTGATTCAGGAGCAGCCACAAGTGCAGTTTGGCTTTCTTATTGCCAGCAGCTGCAATTGGAGGTTGTTGCAGAGCTAAAGAGTGCAGAAAGCAGAAAAAAAAGATGGGCCCCAAAATTTTTCCGATTTGGACACACAATTTTTTGTAACATAACCACTTTTGTATATATTTTCCATTGTAAATGCACTAGAGGAGTCCTCTAGATGCATCCCCTCAGAAGACTAGTGAGTTATCCATGTACATTAGTAGGAAGTTAGCATTTTAGTGAATAAAGTGCCGGTCTCTAGTGTGAAAGGACCAAACTTAGGGCACTAGTATATAAGTCAAAAGTGACTCATTGTGAAGGACTTCTTGTCATTGTGAAGAAGAGCACTTCTGAAATTTCGAGTTTGCCTCTTTCTTGCTGATTTTGATCTTCATTTTGCTCATGTATGTGTGTGTGATGCTTGAAACGCAAGTGTAGGACTGTTGTCTACCCCTTCCCCCTTGTTTTGAGTGGCTGTAGTGCGTGCGTAAGCTAGGAGAAGCAAAAACGCGGGTGTTAGTAGTTCCCGTAATTCACTGTTTCTGCCATAACTTGCAGCAGAGTGGTCAGAATTGAGTGAAACCACTACCGTTGGATTCGTCTCGTCGAGAGCTTCGAAACGAGTACCCTATTGCCTATGTTCGGAGTTCTGGGCTGGGAGAAAACCTCAAAAAACCAAAACTGCTGAAAAGAGGCTTGCGGCAACACTTCCAGTTTTTCAGTAGGTGTGGGTAGTATTGGTCTTTTCTCTTGCTTGGATAGTTAACTCACTTCATTTTCTATCACGTGTGCACATGTCTTCATACACTTGGTAAGTCACTCCTTCGGATTGATAATTAAATGTGTGAAAAGAACTCCACTATATGCACTTGTATGGCAATCGAGGTATAGTCTCATTGGTACAAGTCCTTGAGTCATTGCGGCTCAAGTACACACGTTTTTGGCGCCGTTGCCGGGGAGCACTCCACCAAGGTGCCTTCGTGATAGTTAGAGAGCAAGTGTGATCGAATCGTACTTGTAGAGGTGAATTTGTCCATTGACGAGTAGTATTCCATTTCAGCACTTGTCACTTCTCATCCTTGAGGTGTGTGTGATAAGTTTTAGGTTTAAGTGTAGGAGGAGGGAAGAGAAGGAAGAGTTAGGGTTAGGTTAGAAGGAGAGGAAGAGTGAGGAAAAGAGGAGTAGGAGTAGGCCAAAATTCTAAGAAAATCATCAAAAATCCCCAAAAAATTTTAAGTTCAGTCAAAAAAATATAAAAACCAAAAAATTTGGCTCATTTGACACTTCACAGTATTCTGGTATCGTGTGCGAGCAGCGACCAGTATCGCGGACTTGGTATCGTGGCATTCAGGCTGTAAAAGCTAGGCTTTGAGCTCACATTGCACTCAATACAGTATCAAGGTAAACATTCTCTCAAATTATCTGTCAAAAACACTGCAAAAATGATCAAACAAGTGATTAAGAATCTGCGCAGTATCGCGGGGGGGGAAAACTGATATCTTTTTCATCTTATTGTGTGGTACAGAGGTCTAGGAAGGAAGAAGAGAGTGAGGAGAGCAAGGGGGTAAAAACATTTTTTGAAAATCTTGTTTTTAGGCTTGAGTATCGCGATCGGTTGAGTTTTGGTATCGCGATACCAAAATTCCCTTGTATCGCGACACTCGCCTGAAGTGTCGTATCGCTTGATACCTGCTTTGGTATCGCGACACCATTCTGGTATCGCGACACTGAGTCGGTATCGCGATCGCGCTTGAACTCCGGTATCGTATCGTCCGGTACTAATACTTGGTATCGCGACACCATTGTGGTGTCATATCGCCTAAGTTTCTAGTATCGCGACCTCACTTTACCGAGTGGTATCGTATCGTTTGATACGGTGGTATCGCGACACTACCCTGGTATCGCGACACTACTTTAGTATCGCGATCGTGCCCTCACAAGTGTCGTATCGTCAGGTTCCTATCTTGGTATCGCGACACCATAGTGGTATCGTATCGCCAAGGTTGGTATCGCGATCGCACTTACTGCGTTGGTATCGTAACGCCTCCTGTCAAGGATCGTATCGCGACACCACATTGAGATCGTATCGCCTCTTATCTTCAGTATCGTAACGTCTACTTTGCCGGTATCGTATCGTGGTATTTCCCAGTGAAGTATCGCGACACTATATCTGGTATCGTATCGTCTGATAATCAGGACAGTATCGCGGCACCAGATTGATATCGTATCGTCTGGGTGTCTGGTATCGTATCGTTTGGAGCTCTGGTATCGTATCGCCGAGAGCAGTATCGCCCAGTGTGGTATTGCCCAGATTTGAACTCTTCATTTGGCAAGTGAACTGAATCACTGATAGAGCTGTCCAAAGTAAATCTAAGCAGCATAAAGAGAGGCCTCAGAGAGTGAATGAACCTGAGGTCAGGAAGAGTTCTAGGTAGTAGAAGGAGTGTCATATCCTCAGTAGGAAGTACAGCCCAGGCTAGTCATCACTCAGTCTACTTAGAAACTTCCAGTGACTCGGAAGAGGAGTTACTTATGGCCTCAGAAGACATGCAAGGACCTACACCAACAGGAAACTTCATGACTACTGTTGAAGGAGACTACCGTACCTCCTTACAATACGTGTCCACTAATGCCCAGGAGATTCCAATCTACCTGGATGGCTTAAACAGGTCCGTTGCCAGAATGGCAACAGCACAAAATGTCACCATCATACCACGACCAGCTGTCAAATACGAGGGAGGTGCTTACATTGACAAAATGGGTCACATTTACATAGTAACTGAATTTCCTGAGAGGATCAATGAAAGAGGAGAGTTTATGGATCCCAACAACTCTGAAGAGTTAGTGACCACCCCTAGGGGCAGATCACAAGTATCACGGGTCTTGAGAGGAGACTTGATACCTCAAGACGACTACCTGCTGGAAGTCTACATGATTCAAGGAGCAGACTTATTGCTTCAAACTGACGTACCTGTTCAAGGAATCGGAGAGAGTCCCATGACATTCTATGAGTTG
Organism: Ceratopteris richardii; assembly: GCA_020310875.1. Taxonomy (NCBI): domain Eukaryota; kingdom Viridiplantae; phylum Streptophyta; class Polypodiopsida; order Polypodiales; family Pteridaceae; genus Ceratopteris; species Ceratopteris richardii. The sequence goes on along the minus strand of CM035428.1, from coordinate 159,818,056 downwards.
AAAGACCCAGATGACGAAACTAGACTCACTTACCTAGATAAGAATCAAAGAAGATATTGGCCTGTAGGTGTCCTAGATAGGGCTCGGCTAAGATATATGGGTGCGCCTGTATTTCCTCAGAGGGAGCAGGCAACTACCTCGCAGAATCCTTTCGGAAATCAACCAGAGATGGAACATACCACATCAGGACAGACCAGTCAAAGAAGTGTGCCCAACCGTACTCATGTACAGTTTGCAACTCCAGGTGAGCACACACATAATCAGACCTACACAGGGATGGGGAACCATTTCCGACCACCGGTCAGACCACGACCACCTGTGGGAGGACAGCCAGGAATGCCTCCACCACGACCAGTTGCCCCTGTCTTCCCTGTAATGCCCAGACCACCTGAACCAATGAGGAGATTGAGACCAATCCAAGTGGCTAAGTTTATGAGAAACCATTATGATGGATCAGGGGAGCCATATGATCATATTGCCGAATTTAAACAAGCTCTAAGAGCAGAACAAGTAGAGGACTTCTTTGTGCAGTATGAGTCTTTTGGACTCACCCTCACAGGAACAGCTCTAACTTGGTTCCAACCTCTAGATCCCAATCGATTTGGAAACATGGAGCAATTCTTTCAAGAATTCATTGGAGAATTTACAAAGAGAGGAATTAAACACAATTCCGCATCTTTGATCCATAGCTTTAAGCAAAACCCTAAGGAAACCGTGAAGACTGCTGCCCGAAGATTCAACCAATACGTGGATAGATGCCCAATGGCTGAGAGACCGACTCAACAAAAGATGATTTCATTGTTTTTAGATGGACTCTCTAACGGGACCCTCAGAACCCTAGTGTATGTGAAGAGGCTGCAAACATTGAGTGAGTGTCTTCAAGAGTGCATCGACTTGGAAGATAACCTTGCAGAGGACCTCAAAGGTACTACCGACCTCGCTAAATCAGAAGACTCAAGAAGTACGGTTACGTCCAATTCTAGTAATGTGGAAGAACTAGCAGAATTATTAGCTAAGAAACTAGGAGTCCAAGGACAGAAAGCTTACCAATATCCAGCTCAAAGAGTGCCTATGTTGAGGAGGTGTAACTTGTGTGGAGGAGAACATCCCACACACTTGTGTGCCAGAGGAGGAGTTGGTGCACAACCTACGTATCCATACAACAGACAGCAACAACCAGGGACTTCTTCATACTGCCACATCGAGCAAAAATATACCAATCATACAACTGAGAACTGTCCCTTTAATAGGCAATCACGACCTGTCAATCCACCCCAATACCGACCTTATGGATACCCACCTAGAGAGCTTGGTAGGGAGATGCCTAGATACAACCCGTATCCGGTAGGAGCACCAAGGCAATACGAGCAAGCGCCGTATCCACCACCACAACCAGTATTGGGACCCCAACTGTCACAACCTCAACAAGTTGTACCTGTGAAGTATACTCAACCAGAAGAAAACTTGGAAAGAGCCTTAATACCAGCTTCAATAGCGACCAATGTAGAATCAACCAACCAAGGGTATGAACCTCCACCAGGAGAGTACTATCCATATGAAGCCAACATGATGGAATATGAACCAGCATATGACGTGGCCTATTATGGATATGAAGGATTTGATCAGAATTATGGAGCGGAAACTGCAACTTTAATGTACACAATGCCCAAAGCACAACTACCATTGAGACCTCCCATTAGACCACCTGTGCAGAGAGGACCATGTTATAGATGCGGAGGGGATCACTTCATTCGGGAGTGTCCTCGACCTTACAACCCTCCACCACCCAGGATTTGGGAAGGATACTGTAGTGATTGTGGGAAAGAACATCTTTTCAGAGATTGCCCTAAGAACCCTACAAAAACTCAAGGTCCTGCACCAATCAATGTAATAGAGGTCATAGAAGAATCCGGAAGTGATAAGGAGTACACTGTACCGCTGAAAGCTATTACTAGAGCTCAAGCAAAACAACAAACAGGAACACAACCTGAAGAGAAACTAGAGAACAATAAAACAGGAGACGCTAACATTCAGATAGTCGAGGATTCAGAAAACTCATGTGAGAATACCCAAAACACCAAAGTACAAAAATGGAAAGAAAGACGAGAAAAGCTCAAAGAGAAATGGGCAAGAAACAGGAGCCAAGACAGCAAAAAACAAGCGAAGGGTTCTAGAAAACATAACGAACAACAAACGCATAAGGAGATCCCTGAAACCCCACCAATCAACTTTGAGGCAAAGAAGCCAGGATCAATTCTAGCTGACCCAAAGCTAGAGGAATTGGACATGTGGTTAAAAGCATACCAAGCTAGAGTCAAGATGGGACCAAACCTAGAACAACATGAAAAACTCTATCCTCAAGGGGAATTAGAGAAAGAAAGATTGTCGATATGCAAAAAACTCATCGAAGTAGCTCAGGCGACTCTAGAAAAGACTATCCCAATTTTACTTGAAACAAGGATCGCACAGGAACTATATGAAGAGTGTATACAAACTAAGGATAAGGAGCCTAGGCGGGAAGATGAACGAAATGAACGAATGAAATTTCAAGGGGAACAGGTATCCATAATACCTGACCTAGAGGAAGATTGGTCCAAAGATTTGTGGAAAAGAATTAGAGAAGAGCAATGGAAAAAGGATGGAATCAGTCCACCTCCTTTTGAGGAAATAATTGGAGCAGAAAGTCACCATGATCATAACCTAGAGGAAGCATATGAGGAAGTGTCAAGGTTTGATAAAGAAAGAGAGGAAACCATGAGCATTTCAACGTTGCCTAATTACATGGGGGAATATGAAAGAGAGTCGATAATAATACGAGCACCCACAGTGCATGGGAAAGAAAAAGGAAACTCAGAAGAGAGTTCACACAATCTAACAGAACTTAAGAAAACAAAGGTGCAATGTAAATTGACGGTGGAAGAGTTGCTTCAACTTAGACCACATCTATGGAGACAGCTAGCAAATCAAATAGAACCAACCGGCAGAGAAAGGAGAAATGAAAGGAAAGGAAAAAGAAAACCACTCCACAATACAGGTTCCAGTTGATAAAGTAGGAGAATTTAGTGAAGGAGATGAAGGTAATACGTGCTTACCTGTCACCTACAATGGGTACATGACCAAAGCCATCTTAGACACAGGAGCTGGAGTAGGAATTGCAACGAAGGAAATTTGGGAAAAGTGGGGAAAACCAGCCTTACGACCCACGCGCATGAAGCTACAATTAGCAGATGGTCATGTAGAGAAACCCTTAGGAATATTGGAAAGAATCAAACTAACAACTTGTGGAGTAGAGTTTGAACACACATTGGCCATATGTAAGTTCGAAAAAGCAAACAATTACGAAATGATATTAGGACGACCATTCATGCGACAAATGCGAGTAGTACAAGATTGGGGCAAAGATTCATTATATCTCCAACATCAAGGGAACACCACCAAGATAAACCTGCACACATTCGCTTATCGGGATGTCCCTCCATTACAATGGAATCCAGTCCACAAAGAGGAAGATGACCTATCCATTCACAGTGCTGGATCAAGTGACCAATCTTGGATGCACGAGGATGCACAGTTGTGGATGTGCAAAGAAGCCAAGAAGGAGGAGTGTAAAAAACAAATGTGGCCAATAGGTCACCCTAATTATCGATCAATGGAAGACCCCGACTATATGCCTCAAATTTTTTCAGATGAACTCTTCGAACCACATGGCTGGATGGAAATCCTAGCCACATTAGACGTTTGTGTGAATGAGGAAGTCTTGACGATGAACGACTGTATAGACGAGGAAGGATATGACGTGAACCTCTACATGGTTGTCCTCCAAGAAGTAGAAGCAGGAGAAATTGTAGAAGAAGAGTGGAAAGAAGAGTACGAAAGCATAGAAATGGAACCAGAGTTCGACTCTGAAGAACAATATTTAGAAACTATGCAAGAAGAATCAAAAGAAAGACCAACAAAAGTCTTAGCAATCGAAACCATCCCTAGAGAGGACACGAATAAAGTGGAACCTGAACCAGACCACTTCGAAGTTCCAGAACATTTTAAAAGATACGAAGTGGAAGAAAGAAAAATAGCTACCCAAATGCCTAAACGAGAAGCACGGGATGGAGAAGCCTATGATAACAAGGAACAAACCAAGAAGGTTGTCGTAACGATGGAAGACGGAGAAGAAAGGTGCACGTATATTGGAAAAGATGTATCGGAAGAAGAAGAAGAGGATCTCATACACCTCATCCGAGAATATCGAGATGTATTTGCTTGGACGTACAAAGACCTTAAGGGTGTAGAACCTAGCATATGCGCTCATCGAATTCCCATGACAGCAGATGCAAAACCTTCTAAGCAACGCCCTTACACATATAATGAAGTTTATGCAGCGAAAATAAAGGAAGAAATTGACAAATTACTAGCGGCAGGGTTCATATACGAGATAGAACACACACAATGGGTATCGCCACTAGTAGTAGTGCCCAAAAAAAACGGAAAGCTAAGGGTGTGTATCAACTTGAAAAAAGTAAATGCAGCAACTATACGCGACAGTTTCCCTTTACCCATCACAGATCATCTTTTGGAAAGAGTTGCCGGCAAGGAGGTCTATAGCTTCTTGGATGGATTCTCTGGTTATAACCAAGTAGCTATCGCAACTGAGGACCAGCATAAAACCGCATTCGCGACTGAATGGGGAATCTATGCATTTAGAGTGATGCCTTTCGGGCTCACTAATGCGCCAGCCACATTCCAACGACTGATGTGTCATGTTTTCAAAGAATTTCTGAGAAAAAGCATGGAAGTATACGTAGATGATCTGTGTACATACTCAAATCAACGACCAGACCACATACCGGAATTAAGGAAGATATTCAATAAATGTAGGCAGTATAGAGTTTGCTTAAACCCAGAAAAATGTGTCTTCATGGTAAGACAAGGAAAAATCCTAGGACACATTGTTTCAAGGAATGGAATATCTACAGATGAGGATAAGATTAAAGTCATATTGGACTTACCAAGACCCAAGAATGCGAAAGAAGTACAAGCCTTTATGGGACATTGTGGATATTACCGTAGGTTTATTCACATGTATGCCATAATAGCTAAACCCTTATATGGTCTATTGACTCAGTTCACTTGGACGGACGAGTGTGAGAAGGCCTTCAACGAGCTTAAAACGAGGCTAAGTACAGCCCCAATTCTAAAATCACCCAACTGGAACAAGCCTTTTCATATTCATGTTGATGCTTCCAACTATGCAATTGGATGTATCCTGGCTCAACCGGCCGATGAAGGAAAGCTTGATCATCCAATCGCTTACGCGAGTAGACAATTAAACCAAGCAGAGAGAAATTACACGACTACTGAAAGAGAGGGCTTAGGAATGGTCTACGCAGTGAAGAAGTTTAGACATTACCTCTTAGCCAACAAGTTCAAATTCTTCATTGACCATCAAGCCTTGCTGTATCTAGTCAATAAGCCTTGCAACACAGGGAGATTGGTACGATGGTTCTTGTTACTAATGGAGTTTGACTTTGAGGTAGTGGTCAAAAAAGGAAACACACATGTGAGAGCAGACCACCTTTCTAGATTAAAACACGGAGAGCCACCTAACGGAGTACCGGATGAATTACCAGATACATATTTGTTCAATCTTGAAGTATGTCCTAAGTGGGCGGAACGATTAATTCCCATACTCACTCATGGCCCTCAGCACCCAATCAACAGGAATAGCAAAAAGGAAATTTTTCAATCAAGGAACTTACACATTGTCGCAGGAAACATGTATTATAAGGAACCTAACGGAGTTTTATTGAGATGTGTCGAGGAGGATGAACAGAAGCAACTAATTCAGCAAGCACATGTCAACAAGTGGAAAACCCATCAAGGGATGCACGGAACAATACGCGAATTAAAAAAAATAGGCGTATATTGGCCTGATATGTCCAAGGACGTTCACGAGTATGTAAGTACTTGTATGGAATGCCAGGAAACTAGCCCTGAGGATCACGTGTCCTTACCATTTTCTACCATAGCGCCTAATTGGAGTAAAACATTAGTGCAATTCCTCAAAACGAAGGAGCACGAAATAGGAGCTAGCCTAGCAAGAAAGCGATCCCTAGAAGAATTGAGCAAAGATTATGTGATAATGGGAAGACAATTGTTTAGAAGAGGAAGAGACAATCAACTCAGATTATGTGTTCATGAAGGAGAGTATTTTCCCATCTTAGAAATGGCACACGCAGGAGCTGCGGGAGGACATTTTTCAGCAGATAGAACGGTCAAGATGATTCTCTTTGCAGGCTTGTGGTGGCCAACTCTACATATGGATGCGGAGACATACGTGAGAAGTTGCGAAACATGCCAGAGAGCAAAATATCCCATTAGAAGAGATGACATGCCTTTGAGACCCATGGTTTGTGCGAGAGCATTTACCAAGTGGGGAATTGACTTCATAGGACCAATCAACCCACCTGCGAAAGGATCACATGCGGAATACATCATAGTAGCCACCGACTACTTGACAAAGTGGGTAGAAGCTAAAGCCACTCGCAAAAATGATGCTCAAACTACAGCAAAATTTCTCTTTGAGCACATTTTCACCCGATTTGGACTACCGATCGAGATAGTAAGTGATCGAGGAACTCATTTCCTAAACGAAGTCATTGAATCTCTAATGAATGAATTTCTAGTGATCCACAAAAAATCAGCCCCATACCATCCTCAAGCCAACGGACAGGCTGAAAGTTCCAACAAAGTACTATGTACGGTATTGACAAAGATTGTCAATAATGGAAGGTCAGATTGGGACAAACAATTGCATCACGCAATTTGGGCCTTCCGAGTGGCATATAAAACGGCCATTGGAACTACACCTTTCAACCTAGTGTATGGGCAGAATGCAATTTTGCCAATTGACTTCTTAGTGCCTACATTAAAAGTAGCCCAGCAATATGAGTGGAACGGTCATGAATTGTCTCAGCAATTAGATCAAATTGAAAAGCTGCATGAGACTAGATTGCAAGCGGTAGCAGGCATCTATGCCGCTAAACGAAGACAAAAGGCATATTATGACTCACATATTAAAGATAAGGGACTAAAAGAAGGCGACTTAGTCCTAGTATACACCCTAAAACAGCATGCAAAGAAACTACAGAAACGTGGATATGGACCCCTGATCATAAATCGAATCTCCACTAGTGGTGCAGTCAATCTCGCCACACTAGACGGAGACATTCTTCCTAATTACATCAGTGGATGCCGAGTGAAACGATTTATGGAGCCTCTGACCGATGAAATGCTAGCTAGACTGTTGGGAGCCCAAAGTAGGAAAAGGGAAGAAGAACGAATACGAGAAGAAGCACGACAGGAAGCCCTAGAACGCATTAGAAAACGCAAGGAGTGGATCAGGCAAAGAGATGAACGCTATCTCCAAGGAGAAGAGCCCATCCCTATGGCAAACTACCAGATCAAAAATGGTGACACAACGGTTATATGTAAAACACAACCTTACCTAAACCTAGGGATTGGTCAGACGGAGTATAAATTGATAGACGCATTGATAGACTCAGGAGCAGGCCTCAGCTGCATGCGAAAGAGAATAGCAAATGAACTGCAATTGCAATTGAATCCCACGAAAGCCAAACTAATAGGAATTGGAGGTCACACCCTAGACTGTATTGGAACAACTAATGTGTCCCTTCACATAGGAAATTCCTCCATGGAACAAAGAGTCCTAGTATGTGAGAATAACGATTTAATGGAAGACTTCATTCTAGGACAAGACTGGATCATTGAAACAGAAGCATGTATCCATCTGGCTCAAGGATATATTTCAGCCACGATAGGGCATAAGGAGGTTTTCAGCTTGCTTGAAGAGAAACCATGTAACCAAGCCATGTCAATACCAAGATCAGAGGAAGTTCAAGAAGCGATGAAAGCTAGTAGCGACTGTGCTCAACCCTCAGAAAGCAAATGTGTAGAAACTGAAACTTTAATCATTCCGACATCCCCTGTAGTGTCGAAGCTACCCGAAGTAGATGAGAATCAGCCAACCATCGAGGAGACACCCTCTCCTAAAAAGGCTCAAAGTATCCAAAGTTCACACTATTGGAAACTAACAAGCAGATACTCGAACAGACCACCATCCAAATATATATGGGTACGGAAGGATCAGGTACAGAGTCAAAAAAGGTCTACAAGCGCTTTGAAGAAAGAAACGGACATCACCAAATCAGCTACAAAGAACTACAAACGAAGAGAACCCGTACAAGTATGGATTGCCAAGCCCCTGCTTGAAGCTCAACGATCTCGACATCAGATATGGATTCCCAAAAAGGTCATACAAGCAGTTAAACAAAATGTGAAGACCAAGGTGGAAACGCCACAGGAGACGAGGCAAAGGCCACCACCACCAGAGAATCATCAGAAAAGATCACAAAGCAATGTCAAATTCCATCGGACTGTGGATAAGGCAAATGGAACACGAAGAGCTGCACGAGTTGAGAAAACCCAGAGACCTATCTCAGTGTTCTCAAAATGGGTCTGGAAACCAAAACTACCACAAGGAGCAGATGATCGAGGAGACAAAGCACCCGATTGCACTCATGTCGTGTCTGATGCACCCAAAGTACGCATGATAGGGCCATATTACAAGGCCAAGCATTCGGCACACTTTTTTTTTCTAACTTCAGAATAATCACACACATTTTCCCTTGAGAAATGGGAAATGCACTTGTACATACATAAAAATATTACTCCAAAAAATTCACTAACCGCTTCGGCTATGGACTAACTTTTATGTTTTCTTTTCAGCAAAAAATATAAAAACACATAAAAATTCAGGTATTACCCTTCTCACACCCACGGGAAAGGGACGTCACCATGCACTCGGAGCAATAGTAAATTATTGATCAACACATGGAGGAGGATTGCTAAAAAATATATGGATACTGATTAACACTCTATATTAAGTGCAGATGGCTTCTGAAGACTCTGAAGCTACAATCCAAGAGGAGGTCCAGGAATTTCCTCCCCAATGCCTTACGAAAGCAAAAGGACATTGGTTCAGAGATGAACAGCCTGTGGAAGAGTATCTCTTTTTGGCCAACATAAAGATTATGGACACAGATCACCACTTTCCGATCATGTCCCAGGACTTCAAGATTTTGCATGGCATGCCATCTACAATTGATATCATGAAGAAAGCAGGAATTCACAAATATTTTGAGTTACCCATCTACAAACCGGACTTCCAACGATGCACACAGGTCATGAACACTTTAAGACCAGCACTACATGATCCATTGGTGCCAGAAGCCAATGTGATGGATAAGAATGGCGAATGGGTAGTCATTCAGTTCTCCCACGACTTAATCAAAGAAGCCTTTGAATGGGAGAAAGATGGTGTCAATACGGCCAAAGAAGAAATTCGTGGAGCAAATACTAGAACCTTTGTCGACATTAACAGGGTGGACATTGAAGAGGAGGTCAGATTGATTCACCAACATTTTTGTTTTCCGAGCATGAACCGATACACGGCCCCTCAAAAAATTATTGTACAATTATTGTCTCATGCCATAAAACAAATTGGCAATCAAGTAAATCTTACCCCATATGTGCAAGAAAGATTGTTTGAGGCCAAAAAGAAATGGGAAAATAAGAAATTCCTCAATGGAACTACTGCCCTCACAATCATGATTTACCATGCATTGGGCATGCGCGAATATTTGCGGGAGATGCCATCTTCAGTGGAGCTGGCTCAATACGTCAAGAGTGCTACAGTACCTAAACACAAGAAAGGAAGTAAACAAGCAGAAGAAACAGAGACAAGTTCGCAACCGCGGATGAGAGGAACCATGAGAGGTACAAAGCGGCCTAGAGAAGTTCTGCAGAAAGAAGAAGAAGCACCACAATCAAAGAGAGTACATGTGCTGCCCACCACCACCACTCAAGGACCCAGGAAAATTACGGAAGAAGATTTAACTCAAGCACTGGAAGAGACTCACAAGTATACAGAAGGGCAAATCAATCTCCCAGTGCAAGGTCATCATTATCAACAGGCTGGAACAGTGCAAAAACCCAAAAGAAAACTTACTAAGGTACACAGGTATCGAGAGATTGAGCTAGACAACTCAAGTTCCGGATCCGACGCCCAAGAAAAGCAAACTACATCGTTACTAGATGTAGATATTAAAAGTGAATCAAAAGATGATGGCCAGTGGGCCGAATTAAACGAAGTCAATTATGACGAAGCCCAACTTGACAACAAAGAAAAAAGTCAATCATTGTTGGCAGAACAGAACGCAACCACAGATAAGGCAGAAGAAGAAGGGCAAAACACTATGCAAACGAAGGATGCCTCCATCACTCACACAAAGGAGGAGAAGTCTGAAGCTGAGACGCATGCAATGATATCTGAGGACAAGCCTCAAGAAGAAGAGAAAGAAGACGAAGAACCCTTCACACCACTTAGGGTTGTGGCAGAACCGTCCCCTCTGGATGTAACTTTTCAAGGGAGTGCCACGAAAGTTCGGAAAACGGTCGAAAAGGAAGCAGAATGTAAAGTACAACTACAGGTCCGACAACCACACCAAGAATTGATTCACGTAGCACAGGGCCAAGATGTACAAACAGGAGAAACACCGGATGTAACAAAGACATGGTTGAACGTGGACATAGCTCAGCTCAAGCCTGTGGTGCAGGATATGATTCGCACTGCACTAGACACTCAACAGTTAATGCTTGATGCTGATGAAGATTACGACCATGCCATGCTCGACAAACAAAAGCTTCAAAAAGAAGGTATGAATTTGGAAAAGAAATTATCTAAAGTAGAAGCTCAGGTGTTGAAGAAACAGGAGGAGATAAAAACAACCTTAGCTCAGAGACAGAAACAAAGAGCTAATGACAGCTCTCCTCAGTGATCAACCATCGACAGATCTTGACAAAACGAATGAGGACATAAAAGACATGGAAGCAAAGTTGACAAAGATGACAGAACAGCTCAAACAGGAGCAAGAGACAGTTGCAGAATGGGAACAGAAATATATGAATGATACTGCAGCTCTACGAAAGAAATGGAAAAAAGCCGAGAAAGATTATTTCCGACAGTGCAAGGAAGACACAGATCACATGCATATTGTGGCACAGGAATTAATCAAACACCAAGAAAAACTTACCAAGGCTGAAGAGGAGCTCAAGAATAAAGATGACATCATTAAACAGCTGCAGGAGCAGATTGAGCTAAAAGAGAAACAAGGGACACCAGTAGTTCCTCCAGAAACCACGGCTACTGTGGAGGAAGAGGTACGTCCTCTCTCTCCCCCCTTGTATCATTCACCAATAAGGGCGGAAAAGGAGGTTCCACTAGAACCTAACACACGCGACATTGCAGAATTGAGCAGACCAGAAAGGGCACTACTGGTGTCCCAGCTCACTGCTGATTTTGAAGATCAAATAATACAAATAATGAAAGAGGCTCGCATAGACAATAAACATCTAGATCAAATTTTGAAGCCCTTCAATGTACCATATGGTCTACTTAAAGAACAGACGCGCATGTACATAAAGACTACCACGAATAAAGATCCGGACCACAACCTTCAATTCCAGCATGACACTTTCAAGTATACTCAAGAGGAATTTGAGAAGGCGGATCCCATATGGCGAAGGAAAATTTTGGAGAAAAATCCGACTTTGCGGGTACAGTGGGAAGCATCACCATATGTGCTTCAGGTAAATCCATCATTTTGTCCTGTACCCCGCAGACGCTCTTGGTCGCAATTTTGGGAAGCACAGCGCCAAGGCTCGATCAATAGTCAGTGGCTAAATTACCCGTTACTACCTAGTCCGCCACATAATTATCTTCCCACTGAAGAATATATGGTAAAGACCATGGAATTTTGGATCGCCAAATATGCTACAGTGCCGGACTTAGCAGTCAAAATGACGAACAAAATATTTAGCATGCTCATCACAGTATTGAAGGTCTTCCAGCATGCGAAGTACACATTTTTGAATTTCATTGGCATTACGCAAGGGTCGGAAGCCCTCATTTTTGATCTATCAACCATTCCGAGCCGACTCACCATTATGGCATACTATTCCCGCCTTATGTTTTTGCCATCGACGTATATGCAGACCTTCGAAGAAGCATTCTTCACCGGCTTCTTTGAAATCGATTCGGAAATTTTTGTAAAGATGACTTCAAATTTAAATGCAAGACTGGTGGCCTATGAAACTAGCTTCTTCGCTGATCACAGACAGGCGCCAGAAGACGGAGTGAAGTCAAAGCAATGGAAGGAATTTATGATATGTCATGCAAATCTGCTGAACCAACGAGAGCAAACCGCCATACACGCGTCGCCTCAGAAAGCCTGTCGAGGACGACAGAGTTCAGGAGGAGGGACGTGTAGAGGGACAATCAAGCAAGAAGAAAAGAAGAAGAAGATCAAAGTCCAAACCTATTCATTAAGAAGAGAAAAAGAACATATATCTGCAGGAAGCCCCGCAGGGGCGCAACACCCATCTCTGCACAGAGCCCCGCAGGGGCACGCACCAGGCTACAAAGCTAAACCCCAGGGTCCCGAGTAGTGGACTTTTCAAACATCAGAGTAGGACCAAAAGTTAGAAAGGGGTAGAGGCTGAAAAGTTGAAGAGGGTGACTAAGAATAGCACATTCCTAGTCACTGGTGGCGTGCGTGGCAACCCGAGTCAACAGGCAAGACAACTACATCAAGCTCTCGAGTAGTAGAGCTTGAATCAAGAAGGCCATCGAATCTGCATGTCTGTTTAACTGCAGACAATACTGACCAAGGGAAGCGCGCGGAGAAAAGCAAGATCAAGAATCAGGCAACATAGCCCAAGGGACGCGTTCGCGAAGCAAAGTCTGTCAAGGGACGACAGAGACGAAGAGGGGGAGAGTGTTGCAGAGCTAAAGAGTGCAGAAAGCAGAAAAAAAAGATGGGCCCCAAAATTTTTCCGATTTGGACACACAATTTTTTGTAACATAACCACTTTTGTATATATTTTCCATTGTAAATGCACTAGAGGAGTCCTCTAGATGCATCCCCTCAGAAGACTAGTGAGTTATCCATGTACATTAGTAGGAAGTTAGCATTTTAGTGAATAAAGTGCCGGTCTCTAGTGTGAAAGGACCAAACTTAGGGCACTAGTATATAAGTCAAAAGTGACTCATTGTAAAGGACTTCTTGTCATTGTGAAGAAGAGCACTTCTGAAATTTCGAGTTTGCCTCTTTCTTGCTGATTTTGATCTTCATTTTGCTCATGTATGTGTGTGTGATGCTTGAAACGCAAGTGTAGGACTGTTGTCTACCCCTTCCCCCTTGTTTTGAGTGGCTGTAGTGCGTGCGTAAGCTAGGAGAAGCAAAAACGCGGGTGTTAGTAGTTCCCGTAATTCACTGTTTCTGCCATAACTTGCAGCAGAGTGGTCAGAATTGAGTGAAACCACTACCGTTGGATTCGTCTCGTCGAGAGCTTCGAAACGAGTACCCTATTGCCTATGTTCGGAGTTCTGGGCTGGGAGAAAACCTCAAAAAACCAAAACTGCTGAAAAGAGGCTTGCGGCAACACTTCCAGTTTTTCAGTAGGTGTGGGTAGTATTGGTCTTTTCTCTTGCTTGGATAGTTAACTCACTTCATTTTCTATCACGTGTGTACATGTCTTCATACACTTGGTAAGTCACTCCTTCGGATTGATAATTAAATGTGTGAAAAGAACTCCACTATATGCACTTGTATGGCAATCGAGGTATAGTCTCATTGGTACAAGTCCTTGAGTCATTGCGGCTCAAGTACACAGAGGTAAAACCCCTAGAAGCATATCTGATAGGATTAGGAGGTGTTGAAACCCCTTGTATGGGAGAGGTGGATCTTCCCCTCTACATACAAGAGGTCCTCATGCCAGCAAAAGTGCTAGTGTGTGAAGACGAGGATCTGACCGAACCTCTTGTCTTAGGCCAAGACTGGATCTATGATCACGCAGTCAACCTCCACCTAAGAAGTGGACTTCTTCAGGCTTGGGTAGGCCAAAGCCGTCTCACGATTGAATTAGAAAATCAAGCACTCAAACCAATAGAACAGGCACCAACTCCTGGTCCCTCCAGGAATCCACATGAAGATAACAATGTTGTCCTTGTACAAACTTCTATGGTGCAGAGGATTGTCAATCTCACTGAAGGTATAGGAGCCAATAAAGAGTTCCTAACTGATCCAAGGAAGATTCTAGACGAGCAGACCAAACATCACTTGACACGAAGGAGGCAGCTGATCAAGAGGCAAGAGCGCCAACCCGTGCAACACGGAGCATCTTGTGGCGCGAAGCAGATCTGGATACGCAAGGATGGGAAACCCACAACTCTAATAGCAGACTCTCAAGGAGACAAGAAACGAGCCTCACCGTCAAGGAACAAAGTGAAGAAGCCCCCTAGGATAACCCCTAGGCATACCATTTCTATTTGGGTTCCTAAGCGGTCAATGAAGGCCACCCCTAATGCTAGACAGATATGGGTGCCCAAGGCTTGCTTACGAGCCCAAATTACTTCACCTTCAGGCACTAGGATGAAGCAACTTTCACAAGCACTCTTGGCCAACAACTCAGAAAATGAAAAGATACCTACACCTCTCACTGTCCCCACTCCCATCAACCCTAGGAATGTCTGGAAATGGGTACCCAAAAGGTCCCAAATACATCACACTCTCATCCAGAAATCTTCACCTGTCTTTAGCTCTAAGAGCTACGACTCCTCTATCAAAGTGTGGAGAATTAAACTGTGTACTAAACCCCCTGACCCAATTCTGTAAATCCGTCCACACTAACACAGGAGCATTCCGAGCCCATTGCATAACCAAAGTATGCATCTAGGATGACACTGACCTTTAATCACCACTCACACCTATCACAAACACTTCACCACTAACCACTGACCTCCGGGATTGTCATGTTAGTATTGTGAAGGGAACACCATTACATCTTGTTTCCTATGCAACACTAATGTGCCTTTCTTCTTCCAGCAGATAAGCAACCTACTCTCATGGCAACAGCGGTAGGCACAAGCTCTCAGGCAGGCTCTGGTGCTCCAATCAATTGGGATGCCATGCCGGTGGAGGCCCCACCAACAGCTCGACCCGAGGAGTTCGCGAATGTGCAGAGAATTCCTATTCCAGATCCACCAAATGGCCTAACTGAAAGAGTAAAGGGGCATTCTCACTGGTTCAATGAGATGCCAGGAGATTTGGGAGACGCGGATCATATCTGGGAGTCCAAGATGGAATGTGGAGGAGTGTGGTGGACCTTCCAGTTCTTCTCATGAGAATTCGAAGCATTGCAAAATGCAGCTCCACTTCAAGATATCTGGCAAAAAGCAGGATTACAAACTTATTTCAGTGCAGCTCTGCCTAAACCCGATTTCCTCAGGTGCTACTACCTAATTGCCACGCTGAAGCCGACAGGAGATAAAGATCATTCAGGCACATTCTGGGTGCCCTCCTTGTCAAATCTGGAGGAAATGAGGAAGTTCGAATTGAATGTTACTCTAATCAGGGAAGCACTTCAAATGTATGGCACGCATGTACCTTCTGACCGCGACCCCTTGATACCGGAGTCGATGAAAAGCAATAGAATCAAGAAGCTAAAAGAAATGTGCGCCCTCACCCCCAACATCGCCATACCTTTGCGGATGTGCCTCCAACACTTCGCATTCCCCGCTCAGGACCGTTTCACTCAACCTCACAAGAAAATATGGTATGGGCTATATCTAGCAGAGACTGGAAGCTTGCCCATTAAGATGCCGGTATGGATCTTAGACCAAGTGTATGAAGCAGGCAAGCGGGGAGTGAGGAAGCCCACTTTACATGGCTGTTGTGCGCTGACAAGAATTATCTATAGATGTCTTGCATATGATGTGCCAGTTGCCCGAGCCCTAAAGTATGCACAACTGGAGTTGTTCAAAGGACGGAAGTCAGGGAGCCAGCCTGCAAAACGAATGCGTGGATCGCTCTCCCCTGTGTTTCCTAGCCTATCCCCCAATACGGGTACCTCCATTCCATGACCCTCACTTCCCATCTGGACCCTACACCTCTTTCAACCTAACCTCGCCACCCCAATATCCGTCCTTTGTGGAGCAGTTCATCCGCTCTCCAATGTTTCAGAGGCACATTTCCCCGATGTTCGCAACGACATCAATTTACACGAACACCACACTCACTTCACCTACCATACCCACCTACATGGTATCCCGTATACACACCACTCTGTCTGACCCAATGGACATTTCACCCACCACAACACCTCTCCCAACAATTCCACCCTCTCCCCCTCCACTACCCCCCACCTCACCACTCACCACATCATTGGCACACACAGCATTCACTACCTCCCTCCCCAATCCCACCTCCCCTACATTTCAAACTTTTTCCCTTGCATCTCATAATGTAAATAGCACGTTCAATACATTACTTCAGTGTGCCCATCAACTACAACAAGAATACCATCAATTGGAAGAACGCACTGCTGCCCTCCAGGCAGAATCTCAGCGTCTGCAAGCTAGAGTCAACACTCTTGAAGCTGATTACCAAACGCTCCTAACCGAGCATACCACCTTACAACAGGCTCACTCCGAATTGGAATCAAAGACATCGACAGTAGATGATCAAGCAGTCAAGGAACTAGAAGCAGTGCTCCAAGCGCAAATGATATCTAATGCTACACTCAGACGCAACCTTGGGCTATTAAGGAAGCATATGGCAGCAGCACTAGAAGAGAACAAGAGGCTTCAACAACAAAACCAAGACAACTTTGAAGCGGCTATGGAAGGAACTGCAGGAGCAACCATTAGCCCTACCAAGTATAGAGCAGTCCCATCAGAAGACATTCGCATCTTACTCGAGGAGCATGCAAAATTCTTAGAGTCATATGAAAAGTTAGAGACTGAATGTGCAGACCTAAAGAAACAGATAGCCAGTGCCCCCACAGCTCAACAGGAGCCGGTAATCTTGGAACACTCTCCAGAAGAATTAGAGACCCTCTGGAAACAGGTGACCGAACTCCAAGCACGTCTCTTACCATATGAAAGGCCACCCTCGCCAACTGAAGAACCAGAACCTGAAACAGTAGTGGAAATCCCCGTCGATGACAGCTATGAAGAGCCGTATGAGACGATGCCAACACCCGGTGGTCGAACTACAGAGGAAGGACAAGACACTTTAGAAATTCAAGTTCCAGATTGGGTCAAAAGGGTCGAGAAAGTGGGTAAGACACATGATGATCGTGTTGCCGTGCAAATGCAATCTCTCACAAATCTCGAAGAAACTGTCCTTCGGTCTTCTTACTTTCAAAACCTATCCCACCAACGGTTAATCACAACATCAGAGTCGCAATACATGCCTTATTTTGTCTTGTTACATGATTATAATGCAGAAGTCAAAAGACATAGAGGGAAGGAGCCCACATTCGCCACTCAATTTGAGCTAGGGGATTTACCGACAGATGCACGTGCTGGCTCGATCTTCCAGCCTAATTGGCGTGCACGTCTACTAACCGATTACCCAGAGATGATGAGCACCTGGGCAACCATGCCACTGTATATCAAGTATAATCCATGCTATTGCCCAGTGGTACGTCGCAGATCCTGGCAAGCATTTGCAATCAAGGTACGCAACAATAAAGAATGCTCGGCTTGGGTTAACTATCCATATTTTGCTCCGCCTCGAGGGACCCCAACCGTAGCCTACATGATATCAACAATTCGACACTGGTCTACTCGTCTAAATAATGTACCCGACTTAGCTGCAAAAATGTGTATGAAAATATTCGAGCTCATGACCATTGTCTTCAAAACCTTTCGAAAGGTACAAGCTCCACACATCTCTGCCCCTGGATTCTCTCAAGGTAACAAGGATTTAGTCTACGACATGAGCCAGACCCCCTCGGTCACTATAATCTTTGCCTGGCATGCACGAATAAAGTACTTACCCGCATGCTTCAAGCAGACATTTGAGGAAATGTTCTCTACGGGATTCTGGGAATATCATTCAGAAATTTTCATTCCCAGACCCACACATTTGCTACATCTATTCGCAGTAGAACAAGCGATCCATGCAGATCAGTTACGTCTGCCACATCCGGACATTCCAGGACCAATTGATTCGGATCGTATGATGACAGACTTGGCCAGAGGACTACGCATACAAGAACATCAGCTTGCCACTCAGGTTGTGGAATATTACATCCAACACTCCCAGCAACAAGGGTCTGTCAGGGACGACAGACGCGAGAGAGGGGGGGTGTTGAGAGCACTATGGGCACCCAAGGACTGAGGAGACAAGGAAGCCAGCGGAGAGAGTCAAAGCGAGGCAAAGGATTAAGTAGACAGAGCAGTCGAAGCAGATCTAGCAAATAGGCCTTCAAATTTTTCCAAAACATCTTTATAATAGTGATTTTTATCACTAACCATCATTGTAAATATCATTTAATATTTTTGTAGCTCCATTTTGTGCAAGCCAAGGAGTTCTTGAGCTTGAGGAGCTTTAGAAGTACCTACCTGTCAGTTTTCACATTTTTTAGACTTCGTTTGAACCTCCAAATAGGGTAGAGAACCTAATTTTTAACTAGGCCGGACACTAGGTCTGGACAAGGCCAAAACCTAGTCAAAAACTATATAAAGAGCTAGAGAGCTCATTTTTGAGGTTAGCTTGTAATTGATTTGAACTTGTAAGAGCTTTTTGAAAGTAATCTAAGAACTCCATTGCTTCTCACTCTTTGTCTTGCTGTATGTGCGCGTGTGTGTATGTGTGTGCATGTTAGTGTGCTTCTCACTCACGCACTTGTGCCTTCACTTGCTCGAGGTCATCATACCATCCTCACGTCTTCCCGGATTGACATTAAAGGAGGTGCTACTCATCACTGAGCTACACAGACAAACTCTGTCAAACCGGATTTGCATTTCCAGGGCTTACTAGAAAGATTAGAGCAATTGGTAAACAAACCACAAGTTTCTTTACCTTCACAGGCTCAGCCAGTTATTGAGAGAAGAAGCTCACCACCAATGGGAGCTTATGTTCCTAATTCCACGGATGCTGGAATACCTCCTTCAATTCAGGAGCACTCTCAAGAGTTCTTACGGGAAATACAAGAGGAGAAATGGGCCAAGGAGAAAGGTAATTTCCCTCCTATTCGTGAGATTGATGACCTTCATGATCAATTTCCCCAAGACATTCCATCTATTTATGGAGATGAAGGAGAACAAGAAGAAGACGAAAGATTAGATTTTGAATCTAATACCTTAGAAGAACTACCTCAATTTCCAGGCCCATGGGAATCTAAATCTCTTCAGATCAGAGCTCCCACTATACTGGTAAGAAATGAAGACTCGGTGGTCCCAAGGAACACTGATGTTGTGAAGAACACTAAGGTTCAATGTCACCTCACTGTAGAAGAGCTGCTCAAAGCAAAACCTGAGCTATGGAGTCATGTGAAGGATCAGGTCCTAGAACTTGAGTCCAATATGCCAAAAGCAGGCTCTAAGCAAAGGGTACCAGAGATACCTCTAGACAAAATAAGGGACATGTGTGAGGGTGAAGAAGGTAATACTTATCTTCCAATCACCTACCAAGGTTACACAACCAAAGCAATCATAGATTTAGGTGCTGGTGTTGCCATTGCGACCACCTCCTTGTGGAAGCAATGGGGCAAACCCACATTAAGACCAACTAGAATGAAGCTTCAAATGGCCGACGGTCATTTTGAAAGACCTATAGGATTGCTCGAAGGGATAACTCTAACCACTTGTGGTGTGGAGTTTGAACATACATTTGCTATATGTGACTTTGAGAAAAATAACGTCTATGAGATGATCCTAGGAAGACCCTTCCTACGACAATTGCAAATAGTACAGGATTGGGGAACCAACTCCTTGTCACCACCAAGGTCAATTTGAAGGATTACTCCTTCAGAGATGTACCACCCCTACAGTGGAATCCTATCCACAAAGCAAAAGAAGATTCAATCTCTGTGCATTCTGAGAGTTCACCTGATCCATCATGGTTGCATGAAGATACTCATTTGTGGATGTGCAAGGTTGCAGAAGAAGAGGAAAAACGCTTGAAGGCGCGAGAAGAAGGAACTTCACCAGGAGATAGACCAATTAAAGACCCAGCTTATACACCGATGATCTTTCCAGATGAGCAATTTGAGCCTCATGGCTAGCCAGAAATCTTAGCCACCATCGACATTGCTCTCAATGAAGAACAATGGACACCTCATTGTGATGAGGAGGGTTATGATTTCTCAGTGTTCATGTGTCAGCCCTTGCTAGAAGAATGTGACCCTAGTGATGTCATAGAAGAAGAAGAGAATGACGATGATATAGAGTCCATTGTGATGTATAGTTGGTTTAACTCAGAGCAGCACTATCTAGAAGATATAGGAGTGTTCACCCAGAAAGAAGAAGAACCTCTCACAAGTATTAAAACGTAAATTCAAAGGATGGAAATGAGAGCAGTCAAAAGAAAAAGAAAAGAAAAGCAGTGAAACAAGAAGAGGAGGAATCATTGTTTGAAGTACCAGAAAACTTCAAGAAATATGAAGTTGACGACCACAAAATTTTGGTACGAATGCCTAAGAGAGAGGCCATCATAGGAGAATCATATGATAATAAAGAAAAGACCAAGAAGATTGTAGTGACCATCGAAGAGAACGAAGAGAGATGCACATATATAGGAGATGACCTAAGTGCAAGAGAAGAAATGGAGCTTATAGCTCTATTAAGGGAATATAGGGATGTGTTTGCGTGGCACTATAGAGACTTGAAAGGGGTAGATCCAAGAATTTGCTCTCATACTATCCCCATGACTGCTGATGCCAAGCCCACCAAACAGAAGCCCTACACATATAATGACACTTATGCAGCCAAGATAAAAGAAGAAATTGATAGGCTGATTGAAGCTGGATTTATCTATGAGATTGAGCATACTGAATGGGTGTCCCCCATCGTAGTGGTGCCCAAGAAGAACGGGAAGTTGCGAGTGTGTATTAACCTTAAAAAAGTTAATGCCACTACTATCAGAGATAGTTATCCACTTCCAATCACGGAACACCTTTTGGAGCGTGTTGCAGGCAAGGAAGTTTATAGCTTCCTCGATGGGTTTTCAGGTTACAATCAAGTAGCCATTGCCCCAGAAGATCAACACAAAACAGCTTTTGCCACAGAGTGGGGAATCTTTGCATTTCGTGCGGTGCCATTCGGGCTCACAAATGCACCTGCAACATTCCAACGGCTTATGTGTCATGTCTTCAAAGAGTTCTTGCAAAAGAGCTTAGAAGTGTATGTGGATGATTTATGTGCTCATTCCCAAGAAAGAAGATACCACATTTCTGAGCTCAGACAGATCTTCAACAAGTGTAGAGAATATCGAGTGTGTCTGAACCCAGAAAAGTGTGTGTTCATGGTGCCTCAAGGTAAAATCTTAGGTCATATTGTTTCTAAGAATGGAATCTCAACAGATGAAGATAAGGTACGAGCCATAGCGGAGCTACCAAGGCCAAGGAATGTTAAAGAGGTACAAGCCTTTATGGTCCATTGTGGATATTACCGTAGGTTTATCCACATGTACGCAATCATAGCTAGACCCCTTTATGCCTTATTGTCTAATTTTGAGTGGAATGATGAATGCGAGAATTCTTTCAATGAACTGAAGAAACGTTTGTGCACAACACCAATACTGACCACTCCTGATTGGAATAAACCATTCCATGTCCATGTGGATGCATCCAATCACGCCATAGGATGTGTCCTAGCACAACCCACAAGTGAAGGAAACTTAGACTTGCCCATAGCATACGCTAGTAGACAAGTCACCGCAGCTAAACGAAACTATACCACAACTGAGCGAGAGGGCTTAAACATGGTATATGCTGTGAAGAAGTTTAGACACTATTTATTGGCCAACAAGTTCAAGTTTTTCACTGATCATCAAGCTTTGTTATATTTGGTCAATAAACCTTGCAATATTGGACGCTTAGTAAGATGGTTCCTCTTACTAATGGAATATGACTTTGAAGTTGTTGTCAGGAAAGGTAGAACCCACCTTCGAGCAGATCACCTTTCTCACATCACTTCAGGAGAGTCACCGCAAGGAGTGTCTGACGAATTACCCGATGCTTATCTGTTCAATTCAGAAGTTGTTCCTAAATGGGCAAATAAGTTGGTACCAGTCCTAACCTTCGGCCCTGCAAATAAGAATGTGAAAACATCGCAAGAAGAAATTGTAAAATCACAAAAATATCACATATTGGCAGGAAGCATGTACAAACAAGATACTGAGGATGTATTGGCTTGTTGTGTTGAGGATGACAAACATAGTAGTTGGTTGCAGCAAGCTCATGAAGGATTGCTAGGAAATCACTATTCTAAACAACGAACATTGCAGAATCTGAAGCGTTTAGGAGTGTATTGGCCTAGCATGGACAAATAAATACATGAGTGGATTAAGAATTGTCCAATATGCAAAGAGAGACCACCAGTGGAGCATGCCACCCTTTATCAAGTGTCAGTAATTCTTGATTGGAGTGCTCCATTGGTAGAGTTTATGGGATCGGGAAGATTACCCAAAGAGGCTAGTCTAGCAAGAAGACGAAGCATGGCACAAGAGGCTCAAGGCTATGCCTTAGTAGGAGATAACTTATACTGAAGAGGCAAAGATGGTTACTTAAGACTGTGTGTTCATGAATCAGATTATTTGAAAGTCTTAGAAACTGCACACAGCGGTGCCGCAGGTGGACACTTCGGTCCTGATCGAGTAATCAAGACCATTCTATTCTCTGGACTTTGGTGGCCCACTCTTCATATGGATGCTCATACCTATGTGAAGAAATGTGACACATGCCAACGGGCACAATATCCAGTTAGAAAAGATGAGATGCCTTTGAGACCAATGATGGGAGGGCCTGCATTTTCGAAGTCGGGCATAGACTTCATAGGTCCTATTAACCCCCCAGCTAGAAACTCCCATGCAGAGTACATCATTGTAGCCACAGATTACCTTACAAAATGGGTAGAGGTCAAAGCCACAACAAAGAATGATGCTCAGACGACGGCTAAGTTCTTATTCGAGAATGTGTTCACTATATATGGACTACCAATAGAGTTAGTAAGCAATAGAGGCACCCACTTCTTAAATGAAGTCATTGAAAATCTTCTCCAAGAATTCTTGGTGATACATAAGAAGTCTGCCCCCTATCATCCCCAAGCTAACGGACAGGCCGAGAGCACAAATAAGATCCTATGTAATGTCTTGACTAAATTGGTAAATAATAAATGTTCTGATTGGGACAAACAGCTTCATCATGTTGTCTGGGCTTATCGAGTTGCCTACAAGACAGTACTCAATGCTACCCCATTTCAGATGGTCTTTGGACAGAATGCTGTGCTACCTTTAGATTTCCTAATCCCAGCATTAAAAGTAGCACAAGAGCATGAGTGGAAGGGACATGAATTGTCCTCTAGGATCTTTGATCTAGAACGCTTAGGTGAGACAAGGCTACGCGCGGCGGCAGGTATCTATGCTGCAAAGAAAAGGCAAAAGGCATACTTTGATGCACACATCAAGGATAAGGGACTGAAAGAGGGAGATCTAGTGTTGGTTTACATACTAAAGCAACATGCCCGTAAGTTGGAAAAACGAGGATATGGACCCATGATCATTAATAGAATTTCCACTAGCGGTGCAGTTCAATTGGCTACTTTAGAAGGTGATATCTTGCCAAACTATATTAGTGGATGTAGAGTCAAGCTATATCAAGAATCTCTTACTGAGGATATGCTTACGAGACTCAACACTGCTAAGAAGCGAAAAGAAGAGGAGTTAAGGGTGAGAGAAGAAGCACAGGCAGAGGCCAGAGAGCGCATAAGGCGAAATAAGTTAAGGCGACTAGGCGTAGATGTCAACTCAAAAGCCCCAAAATATCACATGGATATGTGCTAAAAGTCAGGCATAGTGACTTCTCAAGTCATCGACCGAAGACCCTTTGTGACCATAGAGATAGGACAAGGAAAGGATGCAAGGACTGTGAAAGCATTGATTGACTCAGGTGAAGCAAGTAGTGCAGTTAGACTATCCTACTGCCAAAACTTGCAGTTGAACATCAATCCCATAGAAGCTTATCTCATAGGATTGGGAGGTGTGGAAACCCCTTGTTTGGGTGAGGTGGAACTTCCCATCTACCTGCAAGATGTTCCAATGAAAGTCAAAGCGCTAGTGTGTCAAGATGAGAACCTTACATAATCACTGGTCTTAGGACAAGATTGGATTTATGACAATGCAGTCAACTTGAACCTAAGAAGTCAACTTCTCCAAGTTTGGGTACATGAACAATGCATTACATTAGAATTAGAGAACGGCATGCTCCCAGATCATGGCACCACACACTCTCTTAGCTCTTCTAAGACTAATCATATGGAAGAAGATGTTGTATGTGTCAAAAACTCTATGATGCAGAAGGAGTCAATCGTGGAAGAATAGGTTCGAAGGCAGGTGGATCTTTCTTCTTCTCCAAAGAATCAAGTAGCCACACTAGTAAGTCCACCACAGAGGCATACACAACCGATCACGACAATTGCTACATCAAATAGAAAGACACCATTCGATAAGAAATCAGTTCCGAGCATGACGCAGATCTGGGTACGCAAAGGAGAGAAACCACCAGCCTTGCCCCCACAAATCCCATCCAGGCAAGCCAACCAGGTCAGAAGACGAAGGAAGCAGCTTGGACAAGCTCAATCACAAGATATCCAACAAGTTTGGGTGCCTCAGAAATTAATTGCAGCTCAACAAGGGCGATTACAGATGTGGGTACCTAAGAAGCTCTTACATCTACAACAACCTATGTTCTCCCACATGCGAAAGGTCTCAACAAAGAAGCCAAAAAGAGAAGAGGGTAAGAACCACGTACAGAGACCGAAAGAAGATCAAATCAGCTCTTCAACAATAGTAGGAAGACGTGCAAAAAGGATATGGGTTTGGAAGCCAAAAGTACTAGTAGCCTCCATCGAACCAAAGCGCCAACCACACTGGATACCACAGTTCAGAACGCATCCAAAGAGGAAGACGCCTAAAGTAATCTCTACAGTGCCAAATGCTGTTCTAAAATGGATCCCTATAAAGAGGACGGATCAGTGGTCATCTCGAGATCCAATGGATACCTCCAACAAAGATGACACCAACATTTGCAAGTGACATCAGGCCTCGACGAGCGACAACCATGTGCTCCTTGCACAACCTTGTCTTTTGCACCATTCAGGTCATGCATTTCTAAAGTATGCATTATATAGGGCCACATTACATGGCCGTGCATAGACACATTTGAGAGTCCCATGCACAAGAGCGCATTGACATATGTCAACTATTTTTCTGATACTAACATCTGTATTCTTGTTGGTTCCATTGTCCCTCAAAAAAAAAAAAAAGAAAAGAAAGGAGAGGAAGCACTTGTTCCCAGGTTTGGCTCATGAAACATGAATGAGTCATGCTTAGTTGAAGGTGGAACATGAGTTTGGATAGAAGTGTGTCTCGGCTAGCAGATGATATAATTGCTGCCTTATCTGGTAGATGTCAAGAACTTTGCATAAACATGGCATCCACAACTATGGTTTCCTCTTACTATGGTAGGAGTGAAGAGCTTGAAGGTCCGCAACTTGAGTGATGCTTAACTACTGCATGTACGAGAGCATCCAGGGAGATATCTGCAAGGGGTAGTTCTGGTACCCTGCCAATCTTTGAATATAAAGAAATTCAATTCTCTGTATTTGACAAATGATGCTTGGAAAAGAGGAGAGAGGATCAGCCACTCAAAAGATCTCGTAAGTGGACCATCAACATGGACATTCATCAACAATGTTCCATCCCAAAGGCCGAGTGAACAACACGAAGAGATGAACATCGATCACCCTTCTCCATGGTAAGTATCTTTACTTTGGAAACATCATAACCATGATAGCTTAGGAAACCTCTTCGTCGGCATACCCTTGAGCACTTAGCTCAAGACCCCCAATTTTTGCACCATACTTCTTCCAATGCATTTCCCAAGTAAGCATTCATAGGGCTACATTACAAGGCCGTGCACAAGGCACATATTTCCCTCAACCCATGCACGAACACACTTACCCATCACTCAATATGGGTTATGAGTACTTGGCATGAATACTATGAACATCAACTGTGGAAGATCTAGAAAACATCAAAGGAGACTCACAACGACACAGTCATGCTGGAATCCAAGGAAGAAGCACATACCAAGAGACTATGACTTGCAAAGACTCGCAGTGATAGATGGAGAACCAGACACATCCGGAAGTCAGATGACTTTTGTTCATACTGAAGGGACACTCCATCTCAAGGCACTACTTGGAACAACCACTTCAACAAGGGTGTGTCAGGGACGACAGACTCGAGAGGGGGGGGGGGAGTGTTGAAGCTCAAAGTCAAGGACAAAGCATGGAAGCACATCAAAAGGTGGACACACAAGGAAAGGGAGCAAGTAGGGAGCTCCAAGAAGTGTATGTCAAATTTTCAGAAGAATCCCCTACAACAATAGTGATTTTCATCACTAAAAACCATTGTAAATACCATTTTCTATTTTTAGTAACTCCATTTTGTTCAAGCCAAGGAGTCCTTGAGCTTGAGGAGTATTAAAAGTATCATCCTACCAATTTTCATAATTTTTAGACTTCGTTTGACCCCTCAAATAAGCCCGGGAACCTAATTTTTAACTTGGCCGGACACTAGGTCTGGACAGGGCCAAAACTAGTCAAAAAACTATAAAAAGAGCTAGAAGGCTCATTTTTGAGGTTAGCTTGTTAGAGAATAGAGCTTTTGTAAGAGAACTCTTTTGCAATCAAAGCTTTCCATTGTTCCTCTCTTTGATCTTACCTTGTGCGCGTGTGTGTGTATGTGTGTGCATGTTTGTGTGCTTTCACTCACGCACTTGTGCCTTCACTTGCTCGTGGTCTTCATACCGGTCCTCACGTCTCCGCGGATTGACAAGTAAAGGAGGTGGTGCTTACGCTTGAGCTACAGTATGTGTATGTCTATGTGTATATGAGTGTTTATGTATGTGTCTATGTATGTGAGTGTGTATATGTGTGTCTCTACGTGTGTATGTGCATGTGTATGTGCATGTGTATGTGGATGTGTATGTGCGTGTCTATGTGCATGTCTATGTGCATGTGTATGTGTGTGTGTATTTGTGTGTGTTTGTGTATGTGTATGTATATGTGTATGTGTATGTTTATGTGCATGTGCATGTGCATGTGCATGTGTATGTGTATGTGTATGTGTATGTGTATGTGTATATGTACCTATATGTGTATGTGTATGTGTATGTGTATGTGTATGTGTATGTGTATGTGTATGTGTATGTGTATGTGTATGTGTATGTGTATGTGCATGTCCATGTGTATGTGTATGGGTATGTATATGTGCATGTCATATATGTGTATGTACGTGTGTATGTGTATGTTGTGAAGAGATGGATAAGTATGTGTTTGAAAATGAAGAGGTGTTGCAAAATCCTTGATCTACACCAGCCAAATGAACTCCAGGAGTAGATGGTGGGCCCTTTTAGCTTGCCAATGGATGTATTAGACACCCTATGTACCTTGGAAGATCACTCTCAAAAAGATAGATCAAAACAGATAAGTTGGAGTTAGCTCAGAGGTGAAAACTTGCTATTCTTGGTTCATACACTTGTCCAGTGTTTTACATAATTCTCTGAGCACAGCAGCAATTAGCTCAATTCCTCTTGGGGAAGTCTAGACAACTTAAAGAGCTAACTTTCAAGAGTAATCTCATAAAAAATAATGAACCACACACTGAGAATGAGTTTTAACAAGTGATGACATCATCCCGATTTTCACGGGCTGCTATAGAAATAGACTAGTGATCAGAAAAATCACCATAACTCAAAATGTAGAAACTCAATGATTATGAAAATTTTCATGGTTATAGTAGACAGTAAGCTGAATCCAACAAGCTTTAAATCACTGAATTTGGATAAGTAACCACTGAGAAACACCTCTGACAAGATGAGTGAAAAAGTCGGGTACCTGACAGAGAGGTGAAGATGAACAGACCCTGTTGACTTCAAATGAACATAACTGAAAATTGCAACATCCAAATGACATGAAAATTTATGAGCATATAATAGATATGTAGAGCTAACTTTACTAAGTTAAATCACTGAAAATGATGCACCAAGCTCAGAGAAAACATCTCTGCAAGCTGACTGAGAAAACTGAGAGTAATGGTAGTGAGTAGTACACTTCACAAGAACATGGAAAGATGAAACCAAATAATCATGAAAATGAAAGTATATTTCTTGTACAATACAATGACTTACTGATACATATGTGTGCCTTGTAATCACACCTTGATATGGCATAAAGCTCAGCTCTTGGAGGTCTTCACATAGGTCTCTCTAACCACGACTAAAACTGCCATCTATTTATAGTTGAGTTTGGGAGGCTAACTTCCCTCAATCACTCTCCAATCAATCAATGATTGATTTGATTCTCTACCTACCACAAATCACGAATTCGTGGCTCCTCTTTCCATTCTTGATCAAGTGGACTCAACCACTTAAGATTCTCTTACTTTTACATTAAGTAAACTCTTCAAAAGTTACAAGAGGTAGTTCACAAGTGAACTTTACATAGTCTTCTTTTTAAAGCTTCTTCTAAGACTTTGTGAGACTCAAGGCAATACTTAGGCTTGTCATAGACTTGCTCCAACAGCTCCCCCTCAAGCCAAGTATGCTTGAGGTCTTCAATCTTCCAAGATTACCTGCAAACCAATCATAGCCTTGAATTTGCAAAGCTTTGTACCATCCAATGCTTTGGTTAGAATATCTACACATTGTTGATGAGTGGACACATATGATATTTGAAACTCTTTGCTTAGAACCTTCTCTTGTACATAGTGATAATGAACTTCAATATGTTTAGTCCTTGCATGAAAAATAGGATTAGCAGCCAAGTGAATAGAACTCATATTGTCACCAAAAATAGTTGGAGTTCCAAACTCCAATCCAAGATCTTTGAATAATGTCTTCATCCACATAGCTTCTTGTGTAGCTATGGCAAAGACCTCTATATTCAGCTTCAGTAGAAGAGAGAGCAACTGTGGGTTGCTTCTTGGATGACCATGAAATAAGCTTTGAACCTGCAAAGGTAAGATAACCTGAAGTGCTCCTTCTATCTTTTTTGGAGCCAGCCTAATCTGCATCAGAAAATAGCTTCAAACCTAAATCAGATACATAAGGATAATAAAGTCCTTCATTTATGGTTCCTTTGAGATACTTGAGAATCCTTTTGGCAGCATCCATATGTGGTTTCCTTGGTGTGTGCATAAATTGACTTAGCACACTCACACTGTAACATATATCTACTCTTGTCAATGTGGCATAGTTGAGACTACCCACTAGACTTTGATATGATGTGATGTCCTCTATGAGTTCACCTTCATGTGAGCTCAATTTGTGATTGACCTCCATTGGAGTACCTGCAATCTTACAATCTTGCATCTTGAATTTTGCCAACATGTCCTTAATGTACTTTCTTTGAGTGAGAAACAAACCATGATCTTTGTAGACAACTTCCAAACCTAGGAAGTAGGTAAGTGAACCCAAATCACTTATCTTGAACTCTTCTCTCATCTGATCTTTGATCTTCTTCATACCATCTGCATCATTTCCTGTCAATATAATATCATCTACATATACACATAGATAGATGACCTCGGAATTACTCTTTTTAATAAAGAGTGAAGGATTTGCCTTGCTTGGTTGAAAGCCTTTGTCCTGCAAGAATGAAACAAGCCTGAAATTCCAAGCTCTTGGAGCTTGCTTGAGACCATACAATGCTTTGTTAAGTTTACACACATAATCAGGATAAACTTGATTCTCAAAACCAGGTGGTTGTGACATATATACCTCTTCTGTTATCCAACCATTCAAGAATGCATTCTTTACATCTAGTTGAAGTATCTTCCAATTCTTGGAAGAGGCAATACTAAGCAAAACTCTAATAGTAGGCATCTTTGCCACAGGAGAGAAGGTCTCCTCATAATCAATTCCCTGAGTTTGTGCAAAGCCTTTTGCCACAAGCCTTGCCTTATACCTGTTAATTGAACCATCAGAATTCTTCTTGAGTTTATAGAC
The DNA here is from genome assembly GCA_020310875.1 of Ceratopteris richardii. Taxonomy (NCBI): domain Eukaryota; kingdom Viridiplantae; phylum Streptophyta; class Polypodiopsida; order Polypodiales; family Pteridaceae; genus Ceratopteris; species Ceratopteris richardii. The sequence continues at coordinate 159,787,840 of CM035428.1, read as the reverse complement.
CCATCTTGAGCCTATTACCTTCATGGATGAAGTCTTGGGAACCAAATCCCAAGTGTTGTTTTCCTCAAGTGCTTCAATCTCTTCCTTCATTGCATGGTTCCATTCTGTTTTTGCTTTGGCCTCTTCAAATGATGATGGCTCCTCTTGGTTTATGTCCTGTGCTATGTAGATAGAATGTTTAGTTACTAATGAGGTGTCAAACCCATACCTTTCTGGTTTTTTCTTTTCCCTCATAGATCTTCTTAGGCCATGATATGATGATTCTGCTTCATGTCCAAGTTCCTGCAATTTTGCTTTACCTTTAGACTTCCATGCTTTGATCTTTTCCATGTGAGATTCTTCATCATCCTCTGAGGTGTCTTGTTCTTCAATCTTTGATTGTTCTCTACCAAGCTTTGGAAAATCTTCTTCAAGATCATATGGTAAATTGATCTTCCTGCATGAATCTTCATACCATGAATTGTTCTCATCAAAAACTACATGTCTGCTTACCAAGAATCCTTTGTTGGTAGGGTTGTATAACCTGTAGCCCTTTTGATTGTTGTCATATCCAATAAATACACACCTTTCTGCCTTTGGATCCATCTTGCCTCTAACCTGTGAAGGAACATGAGCAAAAGCAATACATCCAAAAATTTTACAATGATCTAAGCTTGGTCTTCTTCCATTCCAAGCCTCATATGGAGTCATCCCATCAAGGGATTTTGAAGGCAACCTGTTAATCAAGTAAGTGGCTGTAGATACAGCCTCAGCCCATAAGTAATTAGGTAAATGCTTTTCATTTAACATAGACCTTGCAGCTTCAACAATTGTCCTATTCCTCCTTTCTGCCACTCCATTTTGCTCAGGAGTGTACCTTGTAGTTACCTCTCTTTTGATTCCTCTTTCTTGAAGAAAAGAATCAAACTCATGGGAGAAATATTCTCCCCCTCCATCTGACCTTAGCCTTTTTAGTGATTTACCTGTTTGATTCTCCACAAGAGCCAAATATCTTTTGAAACATGAAAAAACTTCATCTTTGTGTTTCATAAAGAATAGGATAGTCCATCTGCTGCAATCATCAATAAAGGAAACATAATACCTTGATCCAGATATTGAAGCTTCCTTGCTAGGTCCCCATACATCTGTATGAACCAACTCCAAGAGATCTCCATGCATATAACCTTTCTTCATGAATGGTAACCTGTGAGACTTTCCAAATTGACATGCACTGCACTTATAAATCATATGTTGTTTTGACAAATTAGGAAGTCCAAGTACACTTTGGTCCCTGTAGATTTGCTTTAATGACCTTTCACCAATATGTGCTAACCTTTTGTGCCATACTTCCAATTCTATGAGTGTCTGACTACCATAATTAAAGAGAGCAACGTTTCTAGTGTCCTGTAATTCAAATGTGAACAATCTACCTGTCTTTTCACCTTTTGCAATTCTTCTGAATCCTTGACTTGGATCTTCAACAAATGCTCCTGCTTTTGTGAACCTGACTTGCAACCCTTTCTCTACTATCTGCCCAACACTTATCAAATTCTTTGTAATGGTAGGGACATAGAGTACCTTACTGAGTAGGTTGATGTTTCCATCAGGTGCTTTGACATTACCTATTTTATCCACAGGATGTTTTGTATCATCTCCTGTTTGTACCTCATGCTTATTCTTTGGATCTTCTAAATCTGATAGGAGTGCCACATTTCCTGCCACATGATTTGAACAACCTGAATCTATGTAGAAAACATGCTCATCAGATTTACCTTGTGGCATAGCCATGTTCATGATCAATAATGAATCCTCTTTGTTTGAGTCTTCTGTGTAGTTATTGTAGTCTCTCCTTCCTTTGTAGCCTCCTTGATAGTTTGAATGATTGTAGTTGTTGTAGTTGCCATGGTAGTTGTTGAACCTTCCTCCTGAGTAGCCATAACTTCCTCTATTGTATCCTCTGCCTCTTTGATTCCTGGAATTCCTAAAGCAATTTTCAGTTGTATGATTAGTTAATCCACAAATAGAACATGAGTTGGAGTCTTGGGATCTCCCCCTGCCTTGTCTACCTCCTCTTCCTCTACCTCTGCCATGTCTTCCTCTACCTGCATAGTTAGCTTGATATGTACCTGCTTCATCATCCACTTTCTTTGCCTTTCCTTTGTTATCTTTAGACTTGCTTTTATCCCTGTATAAAGCTGAAGATTGATTACCTTTAGAGCTTTCTCCATTTTTGATAAGCTTTGCCTCTTGAGTAAGTAGTTGTCCAATGAGTGTGTTGAAATCAGGTACATGCATGTCCATGTACAAATCCATAGCTGTGGTGAATGCTTCCCACTTATCATCTGCCTTCAAGCCATTGATGACCTGCCTTACAATTTGCTCTTCATCTATTACCTCTCCAATGCTTCCCAACTGATCCGCTATGTCCTTGAGCTTTGTGACAAAATCAGTCACATTTTGTTTGGGAGCCTTCTTGAGAGTTGTGAAATCCAGCCATAGGTGATGCTTCCTAGCTTTGGTACTTGAAAGCTTCAAGTGCATCCCACACTTCCTGAGATGTCTTACAACTTCTAATGTGAGGCAACAAAAAATCTGAGATAGAGTTGAGGAGATAAGACCTTGCAAGTGCATCCTTGGAGCACCATGTGCTCAATCTTTCTTGCTCTTCTTGTGTTGGTTGACTTTTGTTCCTGAAACTTGGCATAACTTCATCTCCAACCACATAACCATATAAACTTCTACCTTGGAGATAAGCTTCCATCCTTAATGACCAAGCTGAGTAGTTACCTCTGTCCAATTTGTCAATTGATGAAGGAAATCCATCTGCCATGTTGTCCAACCTTGCTCTGATACCACTGTGAAGAGATGGATAAGTATGTGTTTGAAGATGAAGAGGTGTTGCAAAATCCTTGATCTACACCAGCCAAATGAACTCCAGGAGTAGATGGTGGGCCCTTTTAGCTTGCCAATGGATGTATTAGACACCCTATGTACCTTGGAAGATCACTATCAAAAGATAGATCAAAACAGATAAGTTGGAGTTAGCTCAGAGGTGAAAACTTGCTATTCTTGGTTCATACACCTGTCCAGTGTTTTACATAATTCTCTGAGCACAGCAGCAATTAGCTCAATTCCTCTTGGGGAAGTCTAGACAACTTAAAGAGCTAACTTTCAAGAGTAATCTCATCAAAAATAATGAACCACACACTGAGAATGAGTTTTAACAAGTGATGAAATCATCCCGATTTTCACGGGCTGCTACAGAAAAAGACCAGTGAGCCGAAACATCACCATATCTCAAAATATAGAACTCCAATGATTACGAAAATTTGTATGGTTATACTAGAGAGTAAGCTAAATCCAACATATTTTAAATCACTGAATTTGGATAAGTAACCACTGAGAAACACCTCTGACAAGGTGAGTGAAAAAGTAGGGTACCTAACAGAGAGGTGAAGATGAACAGACCCTGTTGACTTCAAATGCACATAACTGAAGATTGCAACATCCAAATGACATGAAAATTAATGAGCATATAGTAGACTTATAGAGCTAACTTTACCAAGTTAAATCAATGAAAATGATGCACCAAGCTCAGAGAAAACATCTCTGCAAGCTGACTGAGAAAACTGAGAGTAATGGTAGTGAGTAGTACACTTCACAAGAACATGGAAAGATGAAACCAAATAATCATGAAAATGAAAGTATATTTCTTGTACAATACAATGAATTACTGATACATATGTGTGCCTTGTAATCACACCTTGATATGGCATAAAGCTCAGCTCTTGGAGGTCTTCACATAGGTCTCTCTAACCACGACTAAAATTGCCATCTATTTATAGTTGAGTTTGGGAGGCTAACTTCCCTCAATCACTCTCCAATCAATCAATGATTGATTTGATTCTCTACCTACCACAAATCACGAATTCGTGGCTCCTCTTTCCATTCTTGATCAAGTGGAATCAACCACTTAAGATTCTCTTACTTTTACATTAAGTAAACTCTTCAAAAGTTACAAGAGGTAGTTCACAAGTGAACTTTACATAGTCTTCTTTTTAAAGCTTCTTGTAAGACTTTGTGAGACTCAAGCCAATACTTAGGCTTGTCATAGACTTGCTCCAACATATGTGTATGTGTATGTGTATGTGTATGTGTATGTGTATGTGTATGTGCATGTGTATGTGTATGTGTATGTGTATGTGTATTTGTATGTGTATGTCCATGTGTATGTGCATGTGCATGTGTATGTGTATGTGTATGTGTATGTGTATGTGTATGTGTATGTGTATGTGTATGTGTATGTGTATGTGTATGTGTATGTGTATGTGTATGTGTATGTGTATGTGCATGTGTATGTGTATGTGTATGTGTATGTGTATGTGTATATGTATGTTTATGTGTATGTGTATGTGTATGTGTATGTGTTTGTATGTGTATGTGTATGTGCATGTGTTTGTGTATGTGTATGTGTATGTGTATGCGTATGGGTATGTGTATGTGTAACTGTATGTGTATGTGTATGTGTATGTGTATGTGTATGTGTATGTTATGTGTATGTGTATGTGTATGTGTATGCGTATGTGTATGTGTATGTGTATGTGTATGTGTATGTGTATGTGTATGTGTATGTGTATGTGTATGTGTATGTGTATGTGTATGCGTATGTGGATGTGTATGTGTATGCGTATGTGTATGTGTATGTGTATGCGTATGGGTATGTGTATGTGTATGTGTATGTGTACGTGTATGCGTATGTGTATGTGTATGTGTATGTGTATGTGTATGTGTATGTGTATGTGTATGTGTATGTGTATGTGTATGTGTATGTGTATGTGTATGTGTATGTGTATGTGTATGTGTATGTGTATGTGTATGTGTATGTGTATGTGTATGTGTATGTGTATGTGTATGTGTATGTGTATGTGTATGTGTATGTGTATGTGTATGTGTATGTGCATGTGTATGTGTATGTGTATGTGTATGTGTATGTGTAAGCATATGTGTATGGGTATGTGTATGTGTATGTGTATGTGTATGCGTATGTGTATGTGTATGTGTATGCGTATGTGTATGTGTATGTGTGTATGTGTATGTGTATGTGTATGCGTATGGGTATACATATGCGTATGTGTATGTGTATGTGTATGTGTATGTGTATGTGTATGTGTATGTGTATGTGTATGTGTATGTGTATGTGTATGTGTATGTGTATGTGTATGTGTATGTGTATGTGTATGTGTATGTATATGTGTATGTGTATGTGTATGTGTATGTGTATGTGTATGTGTATGTGTATGTGTAAGTGTATGTGTATGTGTATGTGTATGTGTATGTGTATGTGTATGTGTATGTGTATGTGTATGTGTATGTGTATGTTGTATGTGTATGTGTAAGTGTATGTGTATGTGTATGTGTATGCGTATGTGTATGCGTATGTGTATGTGTATGTGTATGTGTATGTGTATGTGTATGTGTATGTGTATGTGTATGTGTATGTGTATGTGTATGTGTATGTGTCTGTCTGTGTATTTGTATGTGTATGTGCTTATGTATGTGTATGTGAATGTGTATGCATATGCATATGTCTATGTGTATGTGTATATGTATGTGTATGTGTATGTGTATGTGTATGTGTATGTGTATGTGTATGTGTATGTGTATGTGTATGTGTATGTGTATGTGTCTGTGTATGTGTATGTTATGTGTATGTGTATGTGTATGTGTATGCGTATGTGTATGTGTATGTGTATGTGTATGTGTATGTGTATGTGTATGTGTATGTGTATGTGTATGTGTATGTGTATGTGTATGTGTATGTGTATGTGTATGTGTATGTGTATGTGTATGTGTATGTGTATGTGTATGCATATGGGTATGTGTATGTGTATGTGTATGTGTATGTGTATGTGTATGTGTATGTGTATGTGTATGTGTATGTGTATGTGTATGTGTATGTGTATGTGTATGTGTATGTGTATGTGTATGTGTATGTGTATGTGTATGTGTACGTGTATGTGTATGCGTATGTGTATGTGTCTGTGTATGCGTATGTGTATGCGTATGTGTATGTGTATGTGTATGTGTATGTGTATGTGTATGTGTATGTGTATGTGTATGTGTATGTGTATGTGTATGTGTATGTGTATGCGTATGTGTATGTGTATGTGTATGTGTATGTGTATGTGTATGTGTATGTGTAGGTGTATGTGTAGGTGTATGTGTAGGTGTATGTGTAAGTGTATGTGTGAGTGTATGTGTATGTGTATGTGTATGTGTATGTGTATGTGTATGTGTATGTGTATGTGTATGTGTATGTGAATGTGTATGTGTATGTGTATGTGTATGTGTAAGTGTATGTATATGTGTATGTGTATGTGTATGTGTATTTGTATGTGTATGTGTATGTGTATGTGTATGTGTATGTGTATTTGTATGTGTATGTGTATGTGTATGTGTATGTGTATGTGTATGTGTATGTGTATGTGTATGTGTATGTGTACGTGTATGTGTATGTATATGTGTATGTGTATGTGTATGTGTATGTGTATGTGTATGTGTGTGTGCAACATCTAGGTTCCAAGGCTTGTTTAAGGGCTCAAATGGAGTCTAAAACTTATAAAAATCCGTAGGATGATACTTCTAATACTCCTCAAGCTTGAGGAGTGCTCCAGTTGAACAGAATATTAGAGTTGCGAAAATATGAAATAATATTTACAATGGTTTCTAGTGATGAAAATCACTATTTTATAGGGATTTCTTCTAAGAATTTGACATACACTTCTTGGTGCTCCCCACTTGCTCCTTCTTGCGTGTCCACTTCTTTGACATGTTCTTGTGCCACATTCCTGACCTTGAGTGCTAACAATGTGTATGTGTATGTGTATGTGTATGTGTATGTGTATGTGTATGTGTATGTGTATGTGTATGTGTGTGTGTATGTTTATGTGTATGTGTATGTGTATGTGTATGTGTATGTGTATGTGTATGTGTATGCATATGTGTATGTATATGTGTACGTGTATGTGTACGTGTATGTGTACGTGTATGCGTATGCGTATGTGTATGTGTATGTGTATGTGTATGTGTATGTGTATGTGTATGTGTATGTCTATGTGCAAGTGCATGTGTATGTGTATGTGTATGCATATGTGTATGTGTGTGTATGTGTATGCATTTGTGTATGGGTATGTGTATGGGTATGTGTATGCATATGTGTATGCGTATGGGTATGTGTATGTGTATGTGTATGTGTATGTGTATGTGTATGCGTATGTGTATGTGTATGTGTATGTGTATGTGTATGCGTATGTGTATGTGTATGTGTATGTGTATGCGTATGTGTATGCGTATGTGTATGTGTATGTGTATGCGTATGTGTATGTGTATGTGTATGTGTATGCGTATGTGTATGTGTATATGTATGTGTATGTGTATGTGTATGTGTATGTGTAAGTGTATCTGTATGTGTATGTTTATGTGTATGTGTATATTGTATGTGTATGTGTATGTGTAAGTGTATGTGTATGTGTATGTGTATGTGTATGTGTATGTGTATGGGTATGTGTATGTGTATGTGTATGTATATGTGTATGTGTATGTGTATGTGTATGTGTATGTGTATGTGTATGTGTATGTGTATGTGTATGTGTATGTGTATGTGTATGTGTATGTGTATGTGTATGTGTATGTGTATGTGTATGTGTATGTGTGTGTGTATGTGTATGTGTATGTGTATGTGTATGTGTAAGTGTATGTGTATGTGTATGTGTTTGTGTATGTGTATGTGTGTGTGCATGTGTATGTGTATGTGCATGTGTATGTGTATGTGTATGTGTATGTGTATGTTTATGTGTATGTGTATGTGTATGTGTATGTGTATGTGTATGTGTATGTGTATGTGTATGTGTTGAAGCTCAAAGTCAAGGACAAAGCATGGAAGCACATCAAAAGGTGGACACACAAGGAAAGGGAGCAAGTAGGAGCTCCAAGAAGTGTATGTCAAATTTTCAGAAGAATCCCCTACAACAATAGTGATTTTCATCACTAAAAACCATTGTAAATACTATTTTCTATTTTTAGTAACTCCATTTTGTTCAAGCCAAGGAGTCCTTGAGCTTGAGGAGTATTAAAAGTATCATCCTACCAATTTTCATAATTTTTAGACTTCGTTTGAGCCCTCAAATAAGCCCGGGAACCTAATTTTTAACTAGGCCGGACACTAGGTCTGGACAGGGCCAAAACTAGTCAAAAAACTATAAAAAGAGCTAGAAGGCTCATTTTTGAGGTTAGCTTGTTAGAGAATAGAGCTTTTGTAAGAGAACTCTTTTGCAATCAAAGCTTTCCATTGTTCCTCTCTTTGATCTTACCTTGTGCGCGTGTGTGTGTATGTGTGTGCATGTTTGTGTGCTTTCACTCACGCACTTGTGCCTTCACTTGCTCGTGGTCTTCATACCGGTCCTCACGTCTCCGTGGATTGACAAGTAAAGGAGGTGGTGCTTACGCTTGAGCTACACCAAATTTTGGCACCGTTGTCGGGGAGAGAGCTTCGAGGACGAGCGTTGTGATGGTAAGATCATAGATTTGCGACGTTGGAAGGTAAAAAAAACTATCATTTTTGTTCATTTTCTGATTTTTCTTCTTCATCTTCATCATCATCACCATCTCCATCTTCTTCGGTCTTCTTCTTCATAGAGATTTCTTGTTTTTTAGTGCACTTTCATCATTTTCATACCATCTTTCATGCATTATTGTGTGAGTAGGAGTTAGGAGGTGCAAGGGAGAGCAAGCGCTGTGTTTTTTCATGATTTTCTGCACATACGGAGCTCGCCATTGCTCGGCGCTCAGAAATTCGAAGTTCCTACCAAAAAATGCGATTCTGTGATGAAAATCGCGATTCTAAGAAAATTCAAATTTTTTTGAAAATCGCGATTTTCTGTTTTCCCGCCTAAAAGTTGGCTGAAAGAATCACCATTCTGTGGTCATTCTCAGAATCGCGATTCTGTGATTGTGCTCAAAATCGCGATTCTCACAAATCACGATTTTTAGCCAAAAAACACGACTCTGAGGAAACACGATTCTGTGATTGTGCTCAAAATCGTGATTCTCACAAATCACGATTTTCAGCCAAAAAACACGACTCTAAGAAAACATGATTCTGTGGTTGTGCTCAAAATCGCGATTCTCATGAATCGCGATTTTCAGCAAAAACACGATTTTCAGCAAAAACACGATTTTCTGCTCAAAATCGCGATTTCCAAAAAACACGATTCTATGCTCAAAATTGCGTTTCTCTAAAATTTTTGAAAACCACGATTCTCTGAGACAAAATCGCGATTTTCATGTAAAAAAAAATACGATTCTGAGAACCACGATTTTGTGAAAAACACAATTCTCTGAGACAAAATCGCGATTTTCATGTCAAAAAACACGATTCTGAGAACCACAATTTTGTGAAAACCACGATTCTCTGAGACAAAATCGCGATTTTCATGTTAAAAAAAACACGATTCTGAGGAACACGATTTTGTGAAAACACGATTCTTTGAGACAAAATCGTGATTTTCATGTGAAAGAAAAACACGATTCTTAGAAACACGATTTTATAAAAACACGATTCTCTACTCAAAATCGCGATTCTCACCAATCACGATTTTCAGCAAAAACACGATTTTCAGCAAAAACACGATTTTGTGCTCAACATCGCGATTTTCAAAACACGATTTTGTGCTCAACATCGCGATTTTCAAAAACACGATTTTGTGCTCAACATCGCGATTTTCAAAACACAATTTTGTGCTCAACATCGCGATTTTCAAAAACACGATTTTGTGCTCAACATCGTGATTTTCAAAAACACGATTTTGTGCTTAACATCGCAATTCTTTGACTTCACAGCATCGCGATTCTCTGATTTCAAAATCGCGATTCTCTTGAAGTTCACAAAATCGCAAATTTTTCCAAACGGTCCTTTTTGCCTGTTTTGACCCCCAGGAGCTTGAATTGGCATAACTTTTTCATCCAAAGTCCATTTTTTGAGCTCTATAGCTCGTTGGAAAGCTCGTTTCAAATCCTACACAGTGGGACTAGGAAACCAAGGGGGCCCAAGGGATTTTGAGCAATACAAAGGGGAATTTCGGGACTAGAAGACAAAGCTTATGAACCTGAGGTCTGGTAGACACCTAGGCAAGGATAAACAAAGCATTAGATCTTCTGAGGCTAGTGTCAACCATACAGCTAAGTCTTGGGCACAACAACTAAGTGGTCATCCTTATAGACTACGTTCAGACACAAGTGATTCAGAAATGTCTTTTAGCATGGGGAAACCTATAGGTGGCTCAGGGAGTGCCCATTTACAAACACCAGAAGGTCCCTATAAGACACAATTGGAATATATTCGGACCAACCAATTAGGTGCTCGCATCTATGAGGATGGCCTGAGGCGATCAGTGGTCCAACTCAAAAATCCATGTCAACCCTTCAGACTTGAACACCCGGTGGTCAAGTTTGAAGAGGGTTCATACATTGATAAGGAAGGAACCATGTATGTGGTCACCAACCTACCAGATAGGACTGATGAGTTTGGAAATGTCATTCCTGAGAATGAAATAGGAGACCTAGAACAAGGAAATGTAGGACAAGGACCCCAGACTCCTAGAGGTAAGTCAGTTTTGACCCGAGTGATCACTCCGGACTGGATCCCTCAAGACAACAAAAGCATAGAACTATTCTTGAATAGAGAAACAGAGGAAGCCTTTTGGAGATTCAAGCCAGATCAACCTAGCCAATTGGGCATAGTCATCATCTACGAGTTCAAGGATCCAGAGACACCAGGCAAAGTGGTCTACCTGGATAACACATCAGAGAAAATTTTCTTGGTAACAGAACATGATAAACATGCATATACTTGGAAGAGTGAATTGATTTTCCCTCCACCAAGATCCAATGTTTCCCATGGCCTCCAAGGAGTAGGATCATCCCACGCTCATGAAGCCCAGAGAGAAAGAACTAGAGAGAGACCTGAGGTAAGTTTTGCACACACCGTGGGCAGGAATAGGTCAGGAGTTGAAAATGAAAGACCTGAAGATGGCTTACTGAGCACAAAGTTAAGATCATATGTATACTTGAAAGAGCCTAGATGGCTTACTGAGCACAAAGTTAAGATCACTGTTGATAAAAATCACTGTTGGAGGTTTTTGGAAAGTATTTGAAAACATAATTCTTTGAAAAACGATTCGATTGGCTCCCTGCTCTGTCGTTACATGCTTCCGTGTTGTCTGTGCCTCTGGCTTCTTCCAACACCCCCCTCCCTCTCGCTTCTGTCGTCCTTGAGAGAACCTTGCTGTGAGGTCTGCCGGATATAGTTCTGTAGGAGGTCTTGAGCGAGGGTGTGCTCGGAGATACGAATGCCTCGGGCCAGATCTGCCTCGAGTTTCTCCCAGTCGATTGGTTGCGGTTCTTCCAGTGGCGGGAGCTGATAGTGTGTGGAATAGACCATTCGTTCACAGGCAAATAATTGTAATAAATGTGTAGGCCTGCTTATGAATACCTCTGAATGGTATTCCCAGAAGCCGGTTGTGAACATCTCTTCGAACGTCTGCTTGTAGCACGCCGGTAGGTACTTTATTCTGCAGTGCCAGGCATAACACACCCGTAGCGATGGCGTTGTACTCATATCATATACCAGGTCGAAATTGCCATGCTCAAAGCCCGGGGTGTTGACATGGGGTGCCTTGACGCGTCGGAAGACTTTAAAAATCATTTGCATCATGTCAAAGATTTTGACAGTCATATGCGCCGCTATATCGTCCATATGCTTTAATCTAGAGAGCCAGTGGCGAATTGTAGCCATCATGTAGCCAACAGTTGGTAACTCAATGGGTGGCTTAAAATAGGGGTAATTCAACCAGTCTTGGCACTGCTTATTGTTTTGTACCTTAATAGCAATGGCAGTCCAGGAGCGGCGTCGTGGCACTGGTCCCCAACACGGGTTATACTTCAAATGCAAAGGTGCCTTTACCCATGTACTCATCATCTCTGGATACTGCTGTAGTAAATCTTTTCGCCACTCTGGTTGATAGATCCTTCCTTTCTGTGCATCTAGTGGCAAATCATCCGCCTCGAATTGAGTTGCATGCGATGGTTTCTTACCTGTCTCTTTCTCAATGGCTAACTGGTATTCGGCCATTAACATGAAATACGGTTTATACTGTAGCTCGTGCCCAGATATGTATCGTCGCGGGGCCAAATGAGCAAAGAATGGAGACTGTAATATCTTTTCTTCTATCATCGCCATGGCATGTAATTGTGCCTCTACTCTCGCTGAGTGCGTTGTTCCAAGTTCCTCAATAGTCTTCATCCACGCGGGGGTCGGAAGTTCGTACGTCATCTAACCTTCGGCCGTGACGCGTCCGCCTGGGATGGGTTGTGGCTCGTACGCTTCTTCAAATGTTTCCTCCACCGGGATGGTGACCGTTTCTTCCTCAGCTGGAAGCTCAGGTGGGGAATCTGGCCTTGGTGGCGCTTCATATACTGCAATCCTTGATTCAAGGGTTGATACTTGGGCCCGTAATGAGTTGAGTTCCTCTAGGAGGTCAGGAGAGGGGTCCACAGGTGCTGGTATGTCGTGGTGTGCAGGTTCTCGTAACTGGAGTAATTTGTGATCTTCTTTGAGTTTCTGTAACTCCTCGTTCATGCGGTCGTATTCATCTAGCAATCTCACATGATCGTCTAGCAGCAACCTCATCGAGTCTGAAGGAATGTCTTTGAACCTGCTAGGACTGAGTGGTTGGTGTGGGTGGTCGAGCGCTGCTTCTAAGTTTTCTCGGTTCTGATCCTGTAAGCGCTGGTTTTCTTCCTTGGCGGCTGCTAGGTGTTTTCTTAGTAAGCCCATGTTTCGTGTTAGCGTTGCATTGCGGACTGTCTGGGCTCTTAATAAGTTATCCAGGTCAGCAGTGGCTTCCTTGGTCTTTTCTTCGCTTTCTAGTTCCAATTTGTGATAAGCCTCGCGTAATTCCTGGTAGCAGGTGTTCAGAGAGGCATTCTCAATAGACAATAAATTAAGCTGCGACTGTAAGTCATTGGTTGTCCTCTGCAGCTGCTGATAATTATCACCAAGAGATGTGAACTCATCTCTTACTTGCATCATACACATGAACATCTGTCGGAATGCATTATCTACAGTGGGTGATAGTATTAATGGGGTGCTAAATGAAGATGCAGTTGGTGTAGATGCAACGGGAATGGGGAATGGGGGTGGGAAGGTGGATGATGTAGTGATTGTTGAAAATTGTGATGTGCCTAAAAATGTTTGTGCCGTGAGTGAAGTGAGTGATGGTGCTGTGGGTGGTGAGATGTCCATGTCAGTGGACGTATCTAGTGCGGTGACCGTGAATATGGGTGTGATCGTGGGTGCTCGTGCTGGTGTAAATACAGGATTTACAAAGGTTGAGGGGTAATTTACAGGGGGGCTGGCTGGAGCAGCTTGGTGGAAAGGGGAAAGAGGGGTTACAGTGGGTCGGGGAGGTGAGACGAGGGAGAAGGTTAATGGCGGTGGGAATGGAAAAAGGGGTCTTGGAGTTGTGGGGAAAGATGGAAAAGATTGATGAAGGAATGGGTTGGATAGAAAGGTGGGTGTGGGAGGGGGTAGACTAGGGCTAATGGGTGCAGGAATTGTGGGGTGCGTGGTCGTAAAGACGATTTCTGCAACGCCACCGGCGAATGAAGATGTTGGTCTGGGGGAAGGAGGGTGAAGAGGGGAGGCTGGAGGGACAGGCGGTGAGAGAGGAGCGGTTGGGGTGGTCGGTACGTCAGTGACTTCTGAGGTCTGTACAGTTGTAGTGCGGGGTGGGGAATCTACAAAGATGGTTTCTACTGCCAACGAACTTTCGGGGATGAGGCGTGCCTCCCTGGCTTGTTCTGAAGACTGTGCTCCTGTGGGTACACGAATGTATTCGCCGGGCTTTGAAAGTAGTCGTACTCTGCGGGGGTCAAACTGTGGTAGTGGCTTTCGTTGCAAGTACCTGAGTGCTTCGTTGGAGCCTAGTGATTTGACTAACTCTTTGAATCCTTTGATGTATGCGTCTTTGAATCCGCCTGTGACAAGTTCTTGTTCTATTATTGTTTGACTCTCTTCCTCTGTCAGCTTTTTGTGTGCCCAAACTTTTTCCATAGTTCTATACAGCTTCTTGATAGCTAGTGTGTAAGCTGCTGCCTCGTAAGTTTCATCTTCATGGGTACTTGTATCGCCATGTGTGTCTGTTTGTTGGCCTTGGCCATCTGTCTGTTCATGCTCTTGGGATTCCTGTGTTCCCTGGCTAGCTTCGTCGTCTCCTTCGTCGTCATCGGTTGCTGTTCTTTCGTCATCAGAGCTGGACACGACCTGTCCTTGTGGCTGATCCCTGGGTGTGGTAGGGTAGCTAGGCCTTTCAAATTCTTGAGAAAACAATTGTCCTTCTGAAAACTGGAACTCATTGGAGAATGCATCAGGCATCTCAAAATCAAAAGTTTAGTCCAGTGGCTCTGCTTGTCCTGGTTCTAAATGCGGTATTGGAAAAGAGAAAGCTTCCGCACCAATAGTGGTGGGAAGTTCAGCTGCTGTGGTGATAGGTTCTGTGGTTGTGGCTTCTTGGGGTGCAACAGTACTGGTGGTGCCCTCCGGCGTAACTGGTCTTGATAACCGTATACGAATTGGTGGTACTGTGGGAGTGGCTGCTGTTGGTGACTGCTCTGGAGATGGTTGTGGCGAGGGTGATTCTGGGACTTGTAGGCATGGGATAGTACCTCTCATCCGCTTTCCGGCTCTACCTTTGCTAGACTTTCTAGCCTTCCTAGTGGTCCCTTTGAATGCTTTCAGTTCCTCACTGGTCATGGCACGCTCAATTGGTAAGTCATACGCCAAGCACATATATATGATCCTGGTGAGGGCGCAGCATCCATTGATTACCTTCTTTCGCTCCCACCTATGTTGTGCCAAATAGAGCTGATCAATGATCCAGCTGGCTAGATCAACCGTTTGAGGTCCAGTACATGCTAAGTATAATCCAAACCAGATTCTCTTGTGGGGCATGGTAAAACGATCCTGAGCTGGGAAAGCAAAGTGCTGCATGCATATCCGTAATGGCTTAGAGAGCTCACGGGTTATGGCTGAAATATCCTCCCACTTAGTTACGTCACCACGTTTCATCTGCTCTGGGACTAGCCGTTCCCGCTCAATTGGAGTGTGTGTTCCATGTATTTTCAGAGCTACGCGAATTAAATCTTTAGACAAATAAAACCTTCTGAATGGAGGATCATTTACCAAGGATGGTAACATGAATGTGCCGGGTAGATCCTTGTTCTCTGAAGCCGTTAAGGTGGTTACCAAGTAAAAACATCTGTAAAAATCAGGTTTAGGCAGAGGGTCGCTAAAATACTCTGTAAATCCCGCTCGTGCCCAAACGTGCGTTAGATCTTGTGTATTCTGTAGTCCTTCAAATTCTCTTGAAAAGAATTGGTACTTGGCCCATGTGCGAAGATCAAATGCCAAATTGGCCTCAAATATGAAATCAGCGTCTGCTAATGGTCCTGCTAGGCCTTGAAACCAATGAGAATTACGATGAATCTTCTCAGTATATCCTCTAGGAGGATCATCGATTGGCATGGGTCCTGGAAAACCTTGAAACTCTGGTGGTTGCATAGTAGGATAAGATTCCGTGAGTAATTCTCCAATAGTGGCCATCGGTGCACTGGGGCCAGCTTCTGATGGTCCTGCTTCGGTTTGCATGATGACTGATGAGCTAATGGAAAAGATCTGCTACAAAAGATTAACACATTAGCATGGAAATTAATTATGATCCCAATAAGGTGAGACCGCAATCCCTTTCCATAACCGATGTGTAACCCGTGTAGCCAAGTGTCGTGAAGTGATTGATGCAATGATCTTTTTGCAGAGCTAATGCAGGTCTCTAGACACCTACATGGTCAGGTTATGCATACATTTCTTGATGAGCTTTTATTATTCATGATGTGGGGTTTGGGTGTATGAATTTATACAAGGTTTGGTTGAGGGTGAATTAGTACAAGGGTGGAGTTTAAACGGGGTGGGAGAATTGTTAGCTACGATGGTACAAGAAGACGTCTGGATACGTTTCGGTATCCATTTCCCAAGAGTCTTTGAGTGGGTGGTGTGTTTCTGCTGAGGGACAAAAAGTGGTATCGGGTTTGGTGGTATTGAAGAATGAAAAGATTTCGGAGGGGTATATATTACATGGCTAGAGGGTTGGGCTATAATACATTGCTTGGGTACCCAAATCTGCATGGGTGTGGGTCGATTGATAAGATACTTCTTGGCAATCCAAATGTGCCGAGTATTTGTACTTGGGGAAGAAGATCGAGGGGACTTTGGATGCTGACTCTGCTTCTTTTGAAACTTCGTCCTGTTCTTGTCTGCAGTGTTGCCAATAGCCTGTGGTTGCTGTCCTTTTGGCACCCATATTTGTTTTGTGCCACTTGTTCTGTGATGTTGATACTGCTGCTTTCTTTGCCTTGTCTGGTGTTGTCATCGGTCTGGGTTCCTCTGTTGTGGTTGACTCTTTCGAGGTTGGGTTTGAGAGGTCCAATGGACGCTCTGCTTTGGAAAAGAAGGGAGATCCAACACTTGCATGACCTGGCCATTAGGAAGTGATTCGTTATTTATCTTTAATCTAGGCCAGTCCGCAACAAGTTTGGAAGGATGAGCACCGCAGGGTGTTGTGCTCATTTGGCCACTGATGCAACCCACCTGACCGCTGATTGTGTCTATCTGCCCTAGCGGTTGGGTAGCTGCCCCTTCTAGTTTGCAGGAAGCCCCAGGGAAGATCTCCTGTCGTCCTTCTGATTGACAATTGTCCCTAGCCAAGCCCGAGTGGGTTGGTGTAGACGTAACGTGACTGGTCTGACCCAAGATCTTCCGGTCTTCCGTCGCATGCGTTTCATGGGGTCGAGGGTTACAAACCTCAAGCGGAATGCAATTAGGGAAGTCAAGCGGTATCACTCGCTTCTGCTCTGAGGTTCCAATTTGTAGGGAGCCTTGTCTAAGATTTAGGTCCACTGAGTGATCGTATAGCCAATCTTGGCCAAGGATTAGGGGTTCTATCAGGTCGTCATCATGGCACACTAGTAGCTTCGCTGTCATGGTCACATCCTCAATGAGGATAGGAAGGTCCACCTCACCCATGCAAGGGGTTTCCATGCCTCCTAGCCCTATGAGGTATGCCTCAATTGGCCGCATTTCTATTCCTGAATCCTTATAGTGGGACCATCTAATCGCACTAGTCGCCGCACCTGAGTCAATTAAAGCCCTGAGCTCTTGGCAAGGGTTGCCGTGCTCTAGCCTAACTGTAATGAATGGTCTCCTGTCCACTATACTAGGATGAGTGTTTGACTTTACTTGACACATGGCCATGGGATATCTGGGTGTAGTTTCTAGATGGTTATAATGTTCTCTCCCTAGTCCTTGTCTTCTTAACTTCATGCGTTTAATGCGTTCTATTGCGTCTGGCTGAGCTTCCGCTCGTATTCTATTTTCTTCCTCCTTACGCTTCTTTGCCAACGTGAGTCGTCTAAGCATATCCTCAGTAAGAGGTTCCTGATATAGCTTGACTCTACAGCCACTAATATAATTAGGCATTACGTCTCCTTCTAAGGTGGCTAATTGTACTGCTCCGCTTGTTGAGAGTCTGTTAATGATCATAGGTCCATAACCTCGCTTTTCTAACTTACGTGCGTGTTGCTTTAGCGTATATACTAGAACTAAATCTCCTTCTTTTAAGCCTTTATCTTTCACATGTGCATCAAAATATGCTTTCTGTCGCTTCTTCGCTGCATATATTCCTGCTGCTGCCTTTAGCCTAGTTTCTCTTAATCGTTCCAAGTCCATTATCCTCGCTGATAATTCATGGCCGGTCCACTGATGTTCTTGTGCAACCTTAAGGGTCAGTATCAAGAAGTCCAAAGGAAGCACAGCATTCTGACCAAAAACCATCTGAAAGGGAGTTGCATTGAGTACGGTCTTGTAGGCCACTCGATATGCCCAAACAGCGTGGTGTAACTGTTTGTCCCAATCTGAACGTTTGTTGTTCACGAGTTTTGTCAGTACGTTACAAAGGATCTTATTAGTGCTTTCAGCCTGACCATTGGCTTGAGGATGATATGGTGCGGATTTCTTGTGAATCACCATAAAATCCTGTAACAAATATTCAATGACTTGGTTTAGAAAGTGAGTGCCTCGATCGCTCACTAACTCTATAGGCAGTCCATATCTTGTAAAGACATTTTCAAATAAGAATTTTGCAGTTGTGTGTGCATCATTCTTTTTCGTGGCTTTTGCCTCTACCCATTTCGTAAGATAGTCTGTGGCAACAATAATGTATTCCGCATGTGTGCCTTTTGCAGGGGGGTTAATGGGTCCTACAAAGTCTATACCCCACTTTGAAAATGCACGTCCGCCCATCATGGGTTTCAATGGCATTTCATCTCTGCGAGTAGGAAACTGAGTTCTTTGGCACACATCACATCTCTTTACATAGGTATGAGCATCCATGTGAAGAGTGGGCCACCATAATCCTGCAAAGAGGATGGCTTTGATTATCCTATCGGGTCCAAAATGACCTCCTGCAACACCTTGGTGTGCAGTCTCTAGTATGCTCAGATAATCGCTCTCATGAACACATTGTCTTAGATATCCATCTCGTCCTCTTTTGTATAGGTTATCGCCAATAAGTGAATAATCTTGAGCTTCCTACTCTAGACTACGTTGTCGAGCTAAGGTCATTCCTTGAGGGAATGTGTTCGTCCTCAAGTATGTCACTAATTGTTCACTCCAGTCTGGTGTGAGAGACACATGATATAGTGTAGCATGCTCTACTGGTGGTCTTTCACAACAAACATTGCATTCCTTACACAACCTGTAGACATCTGCTTCCATCGAAGGCTAATATACTCCTAGTCTATGCAGAGTCTGTAATGTTCGATGTTTTGAATGATGTTGCTTTAGTGCGCGTACATGTGCTAATTGCAACCAATTCGCATGTTCTGATTCATCTACACAACAAGCAAGAATCTTTTGATTATCCTGTTTATATATGCTTCCTGCCATTATTTGGTATCTCTGAGACTTGTTAATCTCTCCCTCTTTGATCTTTATCCTAGGATTCTTGGGTCCATATGTGAGAATAGGGACTAAAGGCTTAGCCCATTCTGGTGCTATCTCAAGATTAAACAAGTATGCATCTGGTAGATCATCCGCTACTCCTTGAGGAGCTTCTCTTGAGGTTAATCTTGAAAGGTGGTAAGCTCTAAGATGTGTCTTTCCTTTCCTGACTACGACTTCAAAATCATATTCCATGAGTAATAGAAACCAACGTATTAGTCGTCCTGTGTTACATGGTTTGTTGACTAAGTACAATAGGGCTTGATGATCTGTAAAGAACTTGAACTTGTTGGCCAACAAGTAGTGCCTAAACTTCTTTACTGCGTAGATCATCCCTAATCCTTCTCGTTCCGTCGTGGTGTAATTTCCTTCTGCTGCGTTCAATTGTCTGCTCGCGTAAGCTATGGGGAGATCTATGTTACCTTCATTCGTGGGTTGTGCTAACACGCATCCTATGGCATAATTGGATGCATCCACATGTACATGGAATGGCTTACTCCAATCTGGGGTAGTCAATATAGGTGCTGAGCACAAACGTCGTTTGAGTTCATTGAATGACTTTTCACATTCATCTGTCCATTCAAAATTGGTTAAAAGAGAGTACAAAGGCTTGGCTATGATTGCATACATGTGTATGAATCTCCTATAATAACCGCAATGGCCCATAAATTCTTGTACCTCTTTCACATTAGTTGGTCTAGGTAATTCTGCAATTACTTTCACCTTTTCTTCATCCGTAGAGATTCCATTTTTTGACACAATGTGTCCCAGAATTTTGCCTTGTCTGACCATGAAAACGCATTTTTCTGGGTTCAAACAAACCTGATATTCTTGACATTTGTCAAATATTTGTCTTAACTCTGGGATATGCGTCTGCCTAATATTAGAATGAGCACATATGTCATCGACATAAACTTCCAAACTCTTGCGTAAGAATTCCTTGAAGACATGACACATGAGTCGCTGGAAAGTGGCGGGTGCATTTGTTAAGCCAAATGGCATCACACGAAAATGCAAATATGCCCCATTCAGTGGCAAATGCCGTCTTGTGTTGGTCCTCTAGAGCAATGGCTACTTGATTATAGCCTGAAAATCCATCAAGAAAGCTGTAAACTTCCTTGCCCGCAACTCTTTCCAATAGATGTTCCGTGATAGGAAGAGGATAACTATCTCTAATCGTTGCGGCATTAACTTTTTTAAGGTTAATACACACACGCAATTTTCCATTCTTCTTGGGCACAACCACAATGGGGGATACCCATTCGGTATGCTCAATTTCGTAAATGAATCCTGCTTCTATCAAGCGATCTATCTCCTCTTTAATCTTCGCAGCGTAGTTATCATTGTACGTGTACGGTTTCTGTTTCGTAGGTTTTGCATCTGGAGTCATAGGGATTCTATGAGAACATATATCTGGATCTACTCCTTTCAAATCTTTGTAACTCCACGCAAAAACATCTCTATATTCGCGCAATAGGGCAACTAGCTCTTCTTCTTCTTCCTTCGTCAAATCATGCCCTATGTATGTACATTTTTCTTCTTCTCCTTCGATAGCAACTATTATTTTCTTGGTTTTCTCTCGGTTATCATACTTGTACGTCATTCGCCTTTCTATTAGGCATACGTACCATGATTCTTCTATCTTAGATTTCATATTTCTTGAAGTTCTCGGGTACTTCAAACAAAGACTCTTCTTTTTCTGACATGGTTTCTTTCTTCTTTCTTTTCTTGCCTTCACTCTTGTTAGTCACTTCCGTGGCTAACCTCACCTCATTCGTAATTTCCTCGTGTCTCTGAGTGCGAGTCTCTACCTCGTGAAAGTATTCTTCCTCTGATGCAAAGGGAGAATCCATGATAATTGATTCTAAATCGAAATCGCTTGCATCCTCAAATGCATCAGTGTTAGGTTCACACTCTTCTAAAATTGCATCGCACATGATTGGCTCTATCGTGAAAACTGATATGTCATAGCCATCCTTGTCACAGTGGGGTGTCCATTGTTCCTCATTGATGGCTACATCCATGGTTGCTAGGATTTCTGCCCAACCATGGGGTTCAAACTCTTCGTCTGGGAATACTACAGGTGCGTAGGCTGGATCTTGTAGGGTTCGTGGATGTTGTTCTGCACCTAAGGTCCTTGCTTCTAATCTTTCTTCCTCCTATTTTGCTACTTTACACATCCATAAATGAGTATCCTCATGCAACCAAGAAGGATCTGATTCTAATGAGTGCACGGATTCCGTCTCTACTGGTGTCTTATGGATGGTATTCCATTGTATTGGGGGTACATCTCGATGTGAATATTCTTTAAGATTGACTTTGGTAGTCACTCCTAAATGTTGCAAGTACAAAGAATTGGTTCCCCAATCTTGTACAATTTGCAACTGACGCATGAATGGTCGTCCCAATATCATCTCATATGCATGATTTTTTGCAAAGTCACAAATGGCAAAGGTATGCTCAAATTCTACGCCACAAGTGGTGAGTGATATGCCTTCTAGTAAGCCTAATGGTTTTTCTATGTGTCCGTCAGCCATTTGTAGCTTCATCCTGGTGGGTCTTAATGCTGGCTTACCCCAACGTTTCCATAAAGCGGTGGTAGCGATGGCTACTCCGGCTCCTGAATCTAAGATGGCTTTCGTGGTGTAGCCCTGATGGGTTATCGGAAGATAAGTGTTACCTTCCTCTCCTTCGCTTACATCTCCGATCTTTTCTACGGGTATCTCTGGTACCTTATTTTGTGATCCTATTTGTGAGGGAGTAGTAGCAAGCTTGGGGAATTGATTTGCTACATGTTTCCACAATTCTGGTTTTATCTTCAGCAACTCCTCTAGAGTGAGATTACATTGTACTTTAGTATTCTTGATCACTTCCGTGTTTCTAGGGATTACTGATTCTTCATTCCTCACTATTATCGTGGGTGCTCTCATACTAATAGACTTTGCTTCCCAAGGTCCTGTGAACTGAGGTAATTCTTGTAAAGAATTAGATTCAAATCCTGTGTGTTCACTCAGTTGTTCTTCCTCTACATCATCGTATATAGAGGGAATGTCTTGGGGAAATTGTTCTTGCAAGTCATCTATTTCTTGAATAGGAGGATGGGTTCCTTGTTCCTTTCTCCATTTCTCTTCTTGGATCTCTCTCAAAAATTCATGTGAGTACCTATGTATGGAAGACAGGTTGTCTTGACTTTCTGAGTTGGGTACTTGAGACAGGGATGGTGCATTCCTTTCCTGTGTCTCTGGGACAATAGGGTTCCTAGGCTGATCCTTTTTCTCTTTGCTTTCAATCAAATATTCTAGCCTCTCCATTAGTCCTTGAAAATGTAATTCCGGTTTTGCCATGTTATTCCAATTAAGATATCTAGAGGCTTCGAACAAAGCTTGTGCTAGTTCTACCATCTTCATGCACAATTTAGTTCTCTCAATTTCTAGATCAGCTCGAGGGTAGTTTTTGCTCATTTCAGCTACCTGAGGTCCCTCTTTTAATCTAGCCTGATATGCACGAAACATCATGTCTAGATTTTCTGGTATGGGTTCCGCTAAAACTGATCCTGATTTTTGAGCTGGATTCTCTTGATTTAAGTCCTGTGAAGTCAATTCTAGGATTTTGGCTCTAGATTCCTTCAAACTTCCTTCCAACTCAGTTATCTTTTTACTCCATTTTCTCTTAATTCTTTCTCTAGACTCTTTCCAAGATTTTGTCTTTTTACTGCTGGATTCTGCAACTTCACTGGTTCCGGCTACTTTCTCTTGATTAAGCTGTTGGTTCTGTAAGAGTGCCTGGGCTCTTGTGATAGCTTGGATAGGCACGTATGTAGGGTTGGATCCATCTGCGTTATTTACAATACCTATCACATTGATCGGTGTCACATTCGAAGCGTTAACTGGATTTTTAGGACAATCTTTGATTATGTGCTCTTTGCCACAATCGGCGCAAAAGCCTTGTATGTTATAGTACTGTGATTGTCCTGCTATCGGAGGATGTGGACAATCCTTTATGAAATGATCTCCTTGGCACCTAAAGCATGGTCCTCTAGGGCCCTGTGGTCTTTGTTGTCTCAATTGGGGCCGTGGATTTGGGTTTGTGTACATCACATGAGCGTAGTCGGGCTCCCAACTAGGTTCCACTAGTGGACTATCATAATGATATGTTTCTACGTGTGCTGGTGACTCTGTGTAATATGCGGGTGGACTATCTACATGAGTGGATTCAAAACTGTTCGAATTCGGGTCACCCTCTGTGATTGTTGGCAGTAGCCTTGGTACATCAGGATCTACAAGACGTGAAAGTCAAAGAAGGGACAGCACAAGCAAACAGGGCAGTCAAAGAAGATCTGGCAAGTAGGCCAATATTTTTTCGAGACATTAATGCAAATCAGAGAGATGGACACGCAGGGAAGAAGAGCAAGTAGGGAGCTTGAAGATATGTATGGCAGATCACTAGAAGAAATCCCTACAACAACAGTGATTTTTATCACTAATAATCATTGTAAATCGCATTTCACATTTTTGTAGCTCCATTTTGTACAAGCCAAGGAGTCCTTGAGCTTGAGGAGCCTTAGAAGTAGTTGCGTACCAATTTTCATAATTTTTAGATCTCGTTTGAGCCCCCAAATAAGCCCTGGAACCTAATTTTTAACTAGGCCGGACACTAGGTCTGGACAGGGCCAAAAGCTAGTCAAAAACTATAAAAGGAGCTAGAGAGCTCATTTTTGAGGCTAGATTGTAATTGAAACGAACTTGTAAGAGCATTTTTGAAAGTAATCTAAAAAGCTCCATTGATTCTCACTCTTTGTCTTGCCTTGTGTGCGCGTGTGTGTGTATGTGTGTGCATGCTAGTGTGCTTCTCACTCACGCACTTGTGCCGCCACTTGCTCGAGGTCTTCATACCATCCTCACGTCTTCCCGGATTGACATTAAAGGAGGTGCTACTCATCATTGAGCTACACCAAATTTTGGCGCCGTTGCCGGGGATCGAGCTTTGAGGACGAGCGTGTGATGGTAAGACGTAGAGTTGACGCGTTGGAATTGTAGGTATTTTCTTCACGCTCATCGATTTTCTTTTACTTTCTTCACTATCTTCATCACCATCATCATCATCACCATCTCCCACGTCCATTTCCATCATCGCGAAAATTTCAGTTTTTTGACTATATTCCCATCTCCACCTCATTTCCCTCATTTCACTTGTGAGAGAGAGCGAGAGAGCGAATTTGCATGTGCTGTTTTTTGCATGTTTTGTGAGCTTTCTGCAGGTACAGGCCGCATCATCATCCCCAGCACCCTGCGCAGGTACGGAAATCTATGTAACTGTCTGTGTGTCGCCGAGCTCTGTCAATCGCGACCGACAGAAAAATTGCTCTAATTGCTAAACAAAGTGCATATCCATGACCTACAGGCTAAGGGCTTCCCAAAAATGTGTTTAGTTTTTTGAAATTCCACAGATTTCTGTCAATCGCGATCGCTCTGTCAATCGCGATCGACAAACCACGACGGACAGATCTGTCAATCGCGATCGACACGTCAATCGCGACCGACAGCCCACGACGGCTCTGTCAATCGCGACCGACAGAGTCAACGACCGATTGACCACGACCGACTGACCATACGCGTGACACGTGTCAATCGCGATCGAGTCATCAATCGCGATCGACTCATCAATCGCGACCGACACGGTCAACGACGGTTTGACCACGACGGACAGACCCCGACGGCTCTGTCAATCGCGACCGACACAGTCAACGACTGTTTGACCACGATCGACAGACCCTCGCGACCGACCTGTCAATCGCGATCGACTCATCAATCGCGACCGACAGAGTCAACGACGCTTTGACCACGATTGATTGACTTTTCGCAACCCCTGTCAATCGCGACTGACCAGTCAATCGCGACTGACAGCCACGACGGACCTGTCAATCGCGATCGACACGTCGATCGCGACTGACCTGTCAATCGCGACCGACAGACTTTGCGAACGCGTTAGAAGGGCAAATTAGGTCAAATTTTTAAGGCAAAGAGATTGGTCTAAATTGTGATTAAGTGTGGGACAAACTCTAGGGTGTAGTATTGCATTGTTAGGCCGTGCCACAAGCTACTCGAGTATTCCTGTTTGACTGTTAGCTTGTATTGAATCCTGATTTAATTCCCTAAACCCTGAACGGTCACAACTTTTTCATACGAAATCCAATTTTTGAGCTCTTGGGCTTGTTGGAAAGCTCGTGGCATATACTACGCGCCCTCAACTGTTTTTTATAAGGATAATGCATTGATGTTCAGGGAGGGTATTTTGAAGTTGACCATACCCAGGGGGCTCCCAGTCAGGGGTCTGTAGAATTATTTTCCTAAAAAGTCACAATGCAAATATGTGTATATGTTACATGAATGAAAATTGTGGGTTGTGTCCTTGAATCTAGGCATTGAGCTAACTGTGGGACTTTTATAGGTCCATCGAGAGCAACCGAGAGCGTACAAAGCAAGGTTTCTTTGCAAGCTTGAGAACCGGGTTCTTGAGCACCATAAAGCAAGGGATCAACAAGTAAGGTTGGATTATTCTCAACTCCCTCTGTCATTTCCTAGCTCAAGCTAAGAACGAGTAGAGATAGGAGTGAGCCAGGGCAACGATAGGCAGCTATCAAGTTGAAGACTACCTAAAAACTCAAGTTCAAGTTCAAAACATAATCTCTGTACTGTAGATAACCTAAAGGAAAAGAATCTAACGTGGAACGATCAACCTAAAATACGAAAAACATTCAAGTGTTCCTGACGACGTGATATCAGACAAGACCATAAACACAATAATTAACTAAAAAGAATCAAGTGACTGGTACCAATTGATTGGCAACGAGGTTGTACTCGGGAAAAAATTGGGATAATCGGTTAGGCATATGAACCTTCGATCAGGACGACACCTAGCCAGGGAGAGACAAAGCCTTAGGTCTTCAGAGGCTAGTGTCAATCATACTGCCAGGTCTTGGGCCCAGCAGTTGAGCCACCACTCATACTACCCTAGCTCTGAGACCAGTGAGTCAGAAATGTCTCAAGGCATGGACAGACCTACGGGAAGTTCAGGAGTGCCTTATTTGTACAGGGTAGAAGGCCCTTACAAAACACAGCTGGAATATCTTAGGACCAACCGACTAGGTGCGAGCATCTATGAGGACGGCTTAGGAAGATCTGTGGTCCAGATTAAAAACCCTGATCAATCCATTGGACTAGAACACCCAGCTGTCAAGTTTGAAAATGGTGCATACTTGGACAAAGAAGGAACTATATATGTTGTCACTAGCCACCCTGATAGGACAGATGACTTCGGGAATGTGATCTCGGAAGCGGACTTAGGTGACCTAGAACAAGGGAACATGGGTGCGGAACCTAGGACCCCTCGAGGTAAATCAGTTCTCACTAGGATTATCACGCCTGAATGGGTCCCCCAAGACAACAAGAGCATAGAGTTGCTCCTCAATCGAGAAACTGATGAAGCCTTCTGGAGGTATAAGTCTAATCAGCCAACAGACATAGGAAATATCATGATCTATGAGCTTAAGGATCCGGATAGCCCAGGCAGAGTGACCTATTTAGATCACGCTTCAGAACGGATCTTCGTGGTGACAGAAAATGATAGGCATGCCTATACTTGGAAGGGTGAATTCATTTTCCCCCAACCAAGATCAAATGTATCCTATGGTCACCCTGGAGCTGGAACTTCCCAGGCGCATGGTACGCAAAGAGACAGAAGTAGAGATAGACCGGAAGTAAGCTTTGCCAACCCTGTAGGCAGAGAAAGAACGAGAACGGAGACGAATAGGGTAGAACCTCCTGAGAGGCATAGAGCCCACAGGAACCAAAGAAATGTAGATGGATTCCCTCTGCCGAGGCCTAGAGAGCACGCCAGAACTTTGAGACCCACCCAGCTAGTTAAGTCCATGAAGAATTACTTTGACGGCACAGGAGATCCCTATGATCATGTGGCGGAATTCAAGCAGGTCTTGAGAGCTGAACAGGTTGAGGATCTGTTCACGCAGTACAATGCCTTCGGTCTAACCCTTAGGAACACAGCACTTACATGGTTTCAACCGTTAGATGAGCGTCAGTTCAGGAGCATAGACCAACTCCTAGAGGCTTTCATCGTAGAGTTCTCTAAGAGTGGCATAAGACACAATACTTCCTCATTGATTCACAGCTTCAAGCAAACCCCTCAAGAGACTGTGAGACTTGCAGGAAGAAGATTTAGACAATATCTTGAAAGGTGCCCTATTTCGGAGCTACCCACATCTGCTAAACAAGTAGCCCTATTCCTTGATGGATTGCTGAGTACAAAATTGAGATCCTATGTGTATCTGAAGGACCCTAGGACTATAGAAGAGTGTGTACGCATGTGCATTGACATTGAAGATAACCTAGGGGAAGAGCTAGAGCTTTCCAAAATCTATAAAGATTCAGATAGCGCATCTAGCCACTCTTCCATGCAATCTACATCAATCGAGGAACTTGCTGAGAAGGTAGCTCAGAAATTAGGTGTGACTAGCAAACAAATTCCAAGGTTTGCTCCTGTAAAAAGGTGCTATACATGCGGTGGTGACCATATGGCGAACGTCTGTCCCATTATGGCTCAACCCCAAGTAAACCCTAGTAGCCAGTACTGCACCATAGAACGGAGATACACCAACCACACCGCGCAAGATTGCCCATACAACAAGCAGACTGTTAGACAACCCTACCCGCAACCCTACCAACAAGGCAGATACCAAAACCAAAATCCACCACCACAATATGCTAGACCCCAACAAACCTATCAGCAACCATATCAGGCCCAACAGAGACCCCAACCGGTGCTAGCTCAACAGCCCCCAAACCCCGCTAACGTGATTCCAGTAAAGTATGCTGTTGCGGAAGAAAACCTGAACAGGGCCATAGTACCAGTAACCCCATTGATCTCTGAAAATGACCCAAGTGACCATAGCTTTGATTCTACACATGTCGATAGTCCCCAGGCTTACTACATGCAGTCTCCAGAACATGGTGAGTCTTACTATAGTGAGGAACCAAGTGAACCTAGTTGGGAGTCAGATTACACGAACGTCATGTATGCAAACCCCAACCCTAGGCCTCAACCTAGGCAAGTAAGACCTCCATTCCCAAGAGGACCGTGCTACAGATGCCAGGGAGATCATCTCATTCGTGATTGTCCCTTGCCCCTACCTACACAACCCCAGTCAGTGACTATCCAAGGTTTTTGCCAAGATTGTGGAAAAGAGCATCTTTTACGAGATTGCCCAAAGAACCCAAATAATATGCCAAAAATCACTCCGATCAATGTGATTGGTTTGGTTGTAGATTCCTCAGGAAGCGTCACTTCCACTGCACCAGTGCAGGTAGTCACGAGAGCTCAGGCATTGCAGCAAAACCAAGAGACGAACCAGGATAAGAACTCAGTGGCTAGTGAAACCGAGAGCATAACAAAGAAAAGGACTAGAGCATGGAAAGATAGTCGGGAAAGAATGAAAAGACAATGGGCTAAAAAGATGAGTGAACTTGAGGAAAGCATAAGAGAAACCAAAGCTAGGATAACTGAAATCACCTCTCAAATCCCCTCTCACAATACCCCGTCTCCACCACTCCCATCTCCATCCGACTCACCACCTTCCCTACCGCCTCATCAAATCCCACCACTCCCTAGAGTCGGATCAGTGTTAGCAGATCCCACTCCTGAAGACCTAAACATGATGCTTAAAGCATATCAGGCCAGAATCCAAGAAGGGCCAAACATCACGGATCATGACAAGTGCTATCCTAGAGCTGACCTAGAGATAGAAAGAACCAAACTGTGCGCGAAAATGGTCGCATTGGCTCAGACTATGTTTGAAGCCAGTCGCCTTTTCAATTACTCGGGCTCAGCCAAGACGCAATTACACTTGGATGGATTCCTAGAAAAGTTAGAGAGGATAATTGCCAGATCTGACAAGGAAGAAAAAAATCAGGAGAGAGAAAAAGCAAGCAAAAACCTGAGCTATTCCCCATCGGAAGTTTATGCAGCCAATTCTACTCAACCGGACAACTTCCCCTCCTTCGAAAGAATAGAGAGGCCAATAGCACAGCCAGAAAAGGAACCTATCCCTCAAAGAAAGGAAAAGGCAAGAGAACGGGTGAGCCAGCCTCTTCAGGAAGCCCATGTGCTTCCTCAAGGAGCCTATCTTCCTCCCCAAAGGTCACAAGAGCCTCCCTCGAAAGCATATGTACCTCCACAGGTAACCCACATTCCTTCCCAGAGAGCGTATGAGCCTGTGCGGAAAAGTAATAGCATAGGTAATCCCCCCCAAGAAGTTTGTGCTTCAGCCATCTATGACAACGAGGAAAGAGCCAACGATAGGATAAGCCCTCCTTCCCAGGTAGCATATGTACCTAACTCTACGGAGCCAGACACTTCTTCTTCTATGAATCGGTTTGCACCAGACTTCCTACGAGAGATTCAAGAAGATAAATGGGATAACGAAAGTGAGGTCGCCCCTCCTTTTGAACTTGTGGACGATGCACACGACCAATTCCCACAAGACATCCCATCCATTTACGGGGAACATGAGAGTACTCAGTCTCACGAGAGATTGGACTTTGAGTCTAATTCCATACAAGAGCTACCCCACTTCACAGGCCCATGGGAAGCAAAGTCCACATGTATGAGAACACCCACAGTCATGGTAAGGAACGACGACTCAGTCATACCTAGGAACACAGAGGTAGTGAAGAACACTAACGTGCAATGTAATCTCAAGTTAGAAGAGCTACTCAAGGTTAGACCTGAATTATGGAAACATGTAGCCAAACAAGTACCAGAGATAGCAAAACCTCGTTCCCAGGTAGGATCCCATAGGACAGTGCCAGAAATTCCCTTGGATAAGATAGGGGATATGTGTGAAGGCGAAGAAGGGAACACCTATCTTCCCATCACCTACCAAGAGTACACCACCAAGGCAATTTTAGACTCAGGTGCAGGAGTTGCAATTGCCACTACTTCCCTTTGGAAGCGTTGGGGCAAGCCGGCACTCAGGCCGACGAGAATGAAATTGCAAATGGCCGATGGTCACATAGAGAGACCCCTAGGATTGCTGGAAGGAATAACTCTCACCACTTGTGGTGTTGAGTTTGAGCATAGCTTTGCCATATGTGACTTCAACAAAAATCATGCTTATGAGATGATTTTAGGAAGACCATTTATGCGACAGTTGCAAGTGGTACAGGATTGGGGAACCAACTCCTTGTATTTGCAACACTTGGGTGTTACGACCAAAGTCAATCTCAAAGATTACTCTCACAGAGATGTCCCTCCTATCCAATGGAATCCCATCCATAGAGCCAAAGATGACACAGAATCGGTGCATTCCATAGGATCTGGATCCTCATGGATGCATGAAGATACTCACTTATGGATGTGCAAGGTAGCAGTAGAAGAAGAGAAGAGAGAGAAAGCCAGAGAGGTAGGTGCGAACGAAACTCATAGACCCGTTCAAGACCCAGCCTATGCACCTGTAGTTTTTCCAGACGAAGAATTTGAACCTCACGGTTGGGCCGAAATCTTAGCAACAATGGACGTAGCCATCAACGAAGAACAATGGACACCTCACTGTGATGAGGATGGCTATGATATTTCAGTCTTCTCCATAGAGCCAATCATGGGAGAGGCTGTTCTAGAAGAATGCGAACCTAGCCCTGATGCATTTGAGGATGCAAGTGACTCCGATCTAGAGTCAATCATTATGGACCCACCATTTGCATCAGATGAAGAATATTTCCATGAAGTGGAATTTCAACCCCAGAGGCATGGAGAGGGTACAAATGATGTAAGATTAGCAACACATATGACCCCGAAGGAAGAAGGAAAGAAACGAAAGAAGAAAGAAGTCTCACCAGAAGAGGAAGAATCTTTGTTTGAGGTCCCCGAAAATTTTAAGAAGTATGAGATAGATGACAGGAGAGTCATGATAAGAATGCCTAAACGAGAGGCACAATCAGGAGAGGCCTATGATAACAAAGAAACTACCAAGAAAATCGTAGTGGCCCTAGAAGAAGGAGAGGAGAGATGCACGTATATAGGCCATGACCTGACAGAAGAAGAAGAGCACGAATTGATGGCCTTGCTAAGAGAATACAGAGATGTATTCGCTTGGAGTTACAAGGATTTGAAAGGGGTTGACCCAGACATATGCTCACACACTATTCCCATGACCTCAGATGCTAAACCCTCGAAGCAAAAGCCTTATACATATAATGATAATTACGCTGCTAAGATCAAGGAGGAGATAGATAGACTGGTCGAAGCTGGATTTATCTATGAAATTGAGCACACTGAATGGGTATCCCCCATCGTAGTGGTGCCCAAGAAGAATGGCAAGCTGCGTGTGTGCATTAACTTGAAAAAGGTTAATGCCGCCACGATTCGAGATAACTATCCGCTTCCCATCACAGAACATCTCTTAGAAAGAGTGGCAGGCAAGGAAGTGTACAGCTTCCTTGATGGATTTTCGGGCTACAATCAAGTAGCCATAGCTCCAGAGGATCAGCATAAGACAGCCTTTGCCACAGAATGGGGCATTTTTGCTTTTAGAGTAATGCCATTTGGGCTTACCAATGCACCAGCTACCTTCCAGAGACTGATGTGCCATGTGTTTAAGGAGTTCCTAAGGAAGAGTTTAGAAGTCTATGTTGATGATCTTTGTGCTCATTCCAATGCTAGACAAACTCATATTCCTGAACTCAAACAAATCTTTGACAAATGTAGAGAGTACCAAGTCTGCCTGAACCCAGAAAAGTGCGTTTTTATGGTAAGGCAAGGTAAGATTCTAGGACACATAGTGTCAAAGAATGGCATATCTACCGATGAAGAAAAAGTGAGAGCCATAGCAGAGCTACCTAGGCCAAAGAATGTCAAGGAAGTACAAGCTTTCATGGGGCATTGTGGTTATTATCGACGATTTATACACATGTATGCTGTCATTGCAAAGCCCATGTACGGACTATTGACAAACTTTGAGTGGACGGATGAATGTGAGAATTCCTTCCAGGAGCTTAAACGAAGATTATGTTCAGCACCAATCTTGACCACACCAGATTGGAATAAGCCATTCCATGTTCACGTGGATGCATCCAATTATGCTATTGGATGTGTGCTTGCACAACCTACTGGTGAAGGTAATATGGATCTTCCAATTGCCTATGCCAGTAGACAATTGAATGCGGCTGAACGGAATTACACCACTACAGAGCGCGAAGGATTAGGCATGGTGTATGCAGTCAAGAAATTTAGACACTATTTGCTTGCAAATAAGTTTAAATTTTTTACTGATCATCAGGCATTGTTATATCTTGTAAACAAGCCATGCAATACAGGAAGATTAGTGAGATGGTTTCTCTTGCTAATGGAATACGACTTCGAGGTTGTGGTAAGGAAAGGTAGGACTCACTTACGAGCTGATCATCTCTCTAGGCTCACATCGGGAGAAGCCCCACAAGGAGTATCAGATGACCTTCCTGATGCTTACTTGTTTAATCTGGAAGTTGTATCGCAGTGGGCCAAGCCAATAGTACCAGTCTTGACATACGGGCCTAATCATCCAGTGGTGAACACACGGAATAGAGAGATCGTAAAAGCCCAAAAATACCACATCATGGCAGGAAGCATGTACAAGCACACAGATCAAGGGATATTGGCTTGTTGCGTAGAAGAGGATGAGTACGCTAAATGGTTGCAATTAGCACATGTAGGTGCGTTAGAGCAACACCATTCAAAGCAAAGAACTTTGCAGACTCTAAGGAGATTCGGAGTGCATTGGCCAACTATGGAAGCGGATGTCCAAAAGTTGTGCAAGGAATGCCCAATCTGTTGCACTAAACCACCTGTGGAACATGCCACTCTCTATCAAATATCCATTGTGCCAGATTGGAGTGAACCTCTAGTATCATTCTTGCGGACAAACACATTCCCCCCAGACATGACTCTAGCTAGGAAAAGGAGTTTAGAACAAGAAGCCCTGGATTATTCACTCATAGGTGATAATCTATATAAGCGCGGTAAAGATGGTTACCTGAGACTGTGTGTCCATGAAAGTGAATATCTTAAGATCTTAGAAACTGCTCACCAAGGTGTAGCAGGAGGACACTTTGGACCAGATCGGGTAATCAAGGCAATACTATTTGCGGGCTTTTGGTGGCCTACACTTCACATGGATGCACATACCTATGTGAAACGGTGTGATATCTGTCAAAGGACTCAGTATCCTATACGCAAAGATGAGATGCCACTGAAACCTATGATGGGTGGACGTGCATTCTCTAAGTGGGGAATAGACTTCGTAGGTCCTATTAACCCCCCAGCGAAAGGTTCTCATGCAGAATACATCATTGTGGCAACAGATTATCTCACCAAGTGGGTAGAGGTAAAAGCTACAACCAAGAACGACGCTCAAACAACGGCCAAATTCTTGTTCGAGAATGTATTCACGAGATATGGACTACCCATAGAGCTTGTAAGTGATAGAGGCACTCATTTCTTGAACGAAGTGATTGAAAATCTACTCCAAGAATTCTTGGTAATACACAAGAAGTCTGCCCCTTATCACCCTCAGGCTAATGGACAAGCTGAGAGTACTAATAAGATTTTATGCACTGTACTGACAAAACTAGTGAACACTAAACGCTCTGATTGGGACAAACAGCTACACCATGCTGTTTGGGCATACCGAGTTGCCTATAAAACGGTACTCCAAGCCACCCCCTTTCAGATGGTATTCGGCCAAAACGCTGTGCTACCTTTGGACTTCCTGATCCCCACATTGAGAGAAGCACAAGAACACGAATGGACAGGTCATGAGCTCTCCTCTAGGATCTTTGACCTTGAACGCTTAGGAGAGACAAGACTGAGAGCCGCTGCAGGGATATATGCAGCCAAGAAGAGACAGAAGGCATATTTCGATGCCCATGTGAAGGGTAAAGGCCTGAAAGCAGGAGATCTAGTCTTGGTCTATACACTCAAACAACACGCGAGGAAGCTAGAAAAGAGAGGCTATGGACCTATGATCATCAATAGGATCTCCACAAGCGGAGCGGTACAATTGGCCACATTAGAGGGTGATGTTCTCCCAAATTATATTAGCGGTTGCAGAGTCAAGTTGTACCAGGAACCCCTCACAGAAGAAATGCTTAGCCGACTCAACACTGCTAAGAAACGCAAAGAGGAAGAAAAGCGAGTGCGAGAAGAAGCTCAGGCAGAAGCTTTAGAACGCATTAGAAGGATGAAATTACGTAGGCAAGGCAGAGAGCAGCCTAGGACAAATGACTATGCAGATCAAGGATATCATGTGGCAATGTGTGAAGTCGCAGGAACCAGCTCACCTAGGATAACTGATCGACGTCCTTTCGTAACCCTAGATATCGGACAAGGAAAAAGTGCAAGGACTGTAAGAGCCTTGATTGACTCAGGTGCAGCCACTAGTGCTGTTAGAATGTCTTACTGTCAAGAGTTACAGTTAACTGTCAAACCTGTGGAAGCATACCTCATAGGATTGGGAGGAGTGGAAACCCCTTGCATGGGCGAGGTGGAACTTCCTCTCTACATTCATGATGAAGCAATGACAGTTAAAGTACTAGTGTGTCAGGATGAGGATCTCACTGAGCCTCTTGTCCTGGGTCAAGATTGGATTTATGACCAAGCAGTCAATCTAAACCTAAGAAGTGGACTTCTCCAGGTTTGGGTCAATCATAGTCGAGTTACAGTAGAATTAGACAATCAAGCACTCAAGGAACTAGGAAAGGCACAGACTCCTGGTCCTTCCAGGGGTACACATGAAGATGACCATGCTGTTCTTGTCCAAAACTATGTGTTGCAGAGGAATGATATTCGCAAAAAAGGAGTCAGGAATGCAAAGGAACTCCCTTCTTTTCCAAAGGCAAGAAAGAGGCAGCAACCCAAGGTGGATCAAAGGCAGAAGAAGCAGGGTACTACCTATGTCAGAGATCAAAAGTACCTGCGCAGCAGAACAGCCCAGCAATTAGATCAGGTATGGGTGCGGAAAGGCGAACGACCAGTTGCACCACCGTCAACTACAGGGGTAAAGCCTCTTATTAGTGACCAACAACGCAATGCTAATAAGAAGTCTTTCAGAAATTCTTCTGCTAAAGTAAAATCTATTTGGGTGCCCAAGAAGTCGAGGAAGGCAAGCCCACAATCAGGACAAATTTGGGTGCCTAAGGCTTGCTTGATGGCACAAGTAGCTACGCTGAAGCCACAATTTAAACAGCATAACACAGCGACGCATACTGCCAGATTTCACTCGTTCTCAACACTCATGTACACACCAAAACCCGTGAGCGTACATGTAATCAATTGTAAATGGGTCCCAAAAAGGCCTCATCTTCAAACCACGACACCGAGAAGGCTCTGTAGAGACTCTCCGAAACCGAAAGCACCGCCCACCCACTGCATTTGGCAGCCTAGGGTCTGTAATAAACCCCCCGACCCCAATTTGTAAATTCATAACCCACTTACTAACTGCAATAGTTTCCTAGGACAACACAATCACTAACTACACACACTATCTTCATGCACTTACTAACCACTAACTCACCTTCTACCTTATGTTAATGTTGTAACGGGGACAACAACGGATTTATTTTGTCCATTACAATGTTAACACATGGTTCTATATTCTCACAGAACCAATCAGCAAACAGGCCATGGCAGAAGCAGGTACCAGCGCTCAAGCCGGATCTGGTCCCCAGATCGTGGACATAGAAGCACTTCTCCTTGAGCCACGCCTCACCGCAAGACCGCAAGAGCTTCGAGAAGTGCATGTGCTCCCCATCCAGGATCCTCCTCAAGGACACACCTCTCAAGTAGGTAAGCATGCGCATTGGTTCAGTGATGTTGCTGGACCACTGGGCGATGGAACCTACTTCTGGGAAGCAGAATTGGAATTCAATGGCAAATGGGGTCGATACCACTTTTTCACACGCGAATTTGAAAGCTACCAAAATGCTGAAGTCATGAGATCAGTTTGGGTCAAAGCAGGTGTGGAAAGTTATTTCAGGACTCACATACCAAAGCCGGACTTTTTACGATGTTCATATCTGATCAGTACAATCACGCCGAGCAGGGCCAAAGGAGGCGACAGCACCTTTGTGTTGCCATCACTGCTGCCGGGTAATGAGCTTAAAAGGTTCAAGCTGGACCTCAATCTGGTAAGAGAAGCTTTGGGAATGTATGGCATGCACATCCCCACAGAAAAGGAAACCATGGTCCCAGGTCGAATGAAGCACAAGGATCTGAATAAGTTGAAGGATATGGTAGCCATGACACCTACCATTGCGCTTCACCTGCGAACCATCATGCAGCATTTTGCGTTTCCCGCCCAAGAACGATTCACAATGCCCCCGAAAAAAATATGGTTCAGTTTATATCTAGCAGAAACCGAAAGCCTACCCATCAATGTGCCACACTGGATAATAGACCAGATCCACCTAGCACATCAAAGGTGGAACAAGAAACAGAAGAATGTACTCCACGGGTGTTGTGCTTTGACCAGAATAATCTACAGATGCTTGGCTTATGACGTGCCTGTTCAGCGGGCACTTGTATGGTCCCGAGTCCAAGAATTCCAAAGAAGACTATCAACAGCAGGTCCCCCATCCAAGAAGATGAGGGGGGGAGTCCAACTACCCTGTGCTCAACCAAGGGGAGCTACCGCTACACCAGAAATCACTCCTCCCCAGACACGACGAGTTAGGCCATTCACAATCCGGTTACCAAGACCAAGCACGGAGGGGCCTAATCTGGTGTTTCCCCCCATTCCATCCGATTTAGAATTCCCGCAGGGATTTACTCTTGAGGACCTCACGGATGAGGAAATTGCCCGATTAATCTATGACTCTAACCTCGAAGCGGAAGCAGCGCGAGATCAGGAACCACGACCCAAAACAACATCGGCCCCCACCCAACCCCGAGTGGTAGAAGTCGAGGTAGACGAACAAGAGGCAGGAGGAGACGAAGAAGAAGCCGACGAAGAACAACAGCAAGAATATGACGAACTCTCCGAGTTAGCAAGTGCCCCAGCATATTCAGCACAGATCAAGAGACTATATCGAACCATGCGACTGGTTCAGGAACAACATAAGATGTCTCTCGAACAGGGCAAAAGACTCATGAACGACTTGCTGGCGGAGGAAGGCGTGGATGATTTATTCATTGAGTCCATGAACCTTCATGCCGACGCTGTAGGACTGGACGAGGCCATCCATGAGGCAATGGCCTACATCCACAGGTTTGAAAAAAGAGTTCCTACTCGTCCCAGGAGGTCCGGAAAGCAAATTCACATCAATACATCAGCACCTGGCGAGTCAACGCAAGCAGAAGAATATCACGAAGCACCGTTATCACCACCATCCCCACCTCACACTACACAATTCACTCCACCGCAGGACACTAACACTACCACATCCACTACCACTACCGTTGTCATGGGCATCCCACTCTCCCCGGGAATCCAATTCGGGGGAATCACCATGCCCACCTTCACCACCCTGTTCACCGATGTCACCTCCACTCCACCAACGATTCCCATCTACACAGTCACTCAAACAGTTGACACGATGGAAACATCACCTGCCACAGCACCGCTCCCTCCCCCCATGCCACCTTCATCACCCATACCCCCTCCACCCACATCTCCACTTACATCCACAGCATTCACCTCTCCCATTCCCGCCCCCATTCCCCCTGCATCTTCACCTTTCCCAACATTATTTAATGTAAATAACATATTTTTTGCATTAAACCAATGTGTATACCAGCTCCAACATGAGTACAAAGCTCTGGACAACCGGTTTCAGCAACTGGAAACGCACCACCAGAACTTACAAACACAATTTCACATTCTACAAACGGAAAATGCAGAACTGAATCAACGCTACGCGACGCTTGAGCAGGCTCACCAGACATTACTGGCAGCACCCCAACCATCGACAGAATCAGGTGCCAAACAACTGGAAGCTCTGCTCGAGGTATATCAAGCCGATAATCTCAAAGTCCGGCGTAACCTGGCACTTCTTAGAAAACACATGGCGGCCGCCCTAGAAGAGAACAAGAGGCTGCAGCAGCAAAATGAAGCAAATCTAGAAGCTGCAATGGAAGGCTCTCCACACGAATTTGATCCAGAGCAATTTAAAGCGGTGCCCTCAGCGACAATGAAGACCATCTTGGACAGCTATGCAGATCTATTAGAAGCTCATGATGACTTGGAAAGGGAACGTGATGCGCTGCGCAATCAACTCCAAGAGCAACAGACAGCACCCAAAGTCACGGAAACGACCACGACTTCAGAGGAAGTCAAGGCATTGAAAGAGCAGGTGGCCGAATTACAAGCAAGATTACTCACACATGAAAGGCAACCCTCTCCAGTTGTCGAACCAGAACCCGAGGATTTGGTACCCATCGAGGTAGATGAGACGTATGAGGAACCTTACGTTCCTATGCCAATGCCAGGTGGTGAACAAACGGCAGAAGGAATGGATACGCTAGAAATTGAAGTACCTGAGTGGCTCCAAACACTAGAGAAAACGGCATCAACTCATGAAGATCGAGTAGCAGTTCAGATCCAATCCATGGCAAAGATAGAGGACATTATTATTAAATCAGAATACTTCCGCAGCATGTCCCACCATAGATGGATCGGAACCAATGACGATCAATACGTGCCCTATTGTATACTCCTGGCGGACTACAATGCAGAAATCCAACATAAATGTGGCAAACCTCCAACGTTTGCCACACAATTTGGGCCAGATGACATCCCAGAGAGTGCGAAAAAAGGATCCATTCATCAACCCACTTGGAGGATCCGACTCCTCGAAACCTATCCGGAGATGGTTCGCACCTGGACGAATATGCCTCTTTTTATTAAATATAACCCTTGTTATGTTCCTGTACTCCGCAGACGTACGTGGCCAGAGTTTACCATTGCAGTCAAGAATATCAAGGGATGCGCCAAATGGTTAAACTACGTCTATCTAGCACCCCCTCAAGGGCCTCCCACCGTCAATTACATGATCTCCACTATACGGCACTGGAGCCTCCGATTAAAGAATACCCCTGATGTAATGGCCCAGATGTGCATGAAAATTTTTGAGTTAATGCTTATTACATTCAGGACATTCAAGAATATCAAGGACCCACACTTCTCAGGCGTCGGATTCCTTACAGGAAACCAAGATTTAGTGTATGACATGAGCACCACTCCTTCCATAGAGGTGATATACGCTTGGCACGCCAGAATAAAATACCTCCCGGCCTGCTTTAAACAAACATTCGAAGAGATGTTCATAACAGGGTTCTGGGAATACCACTCAGAAATATTTGTACCCAGACCCTCACATCTCCTCCATTTATTTGCTGTGGAGCGAACCATTCACTCAGAGCAGTTACGGGTGCCACATCCCGATGTCCCAGGGCCAGTCAATTGGGATGCATTGCTGACAGATCTAGCAAGGGGACTCAGGTTAGAAGAACACCACCTCGCCGCCGATGTGGTACAATACTACGTCCAGAAAGCAGCTAGACAAGGGTCTGTCAGGGGCGACAGACGCGAGAGTGGGGGGGGTGTTGGCAGTAGCCTTGGTACATCAGGATCTACAAGACGTGAAAGTCAAAGAAGGGACAGCACAAGCAAACAGGGCAGTCAAAGAAGATCTGGCAAGTAGGCCAATATTTTTTCGAGACATTAATGCAAATCAGAGAGATGGACACGCAGGGAAGAAGAGCAAGTAGGGAGCTTGAAGATATGTATGGCAGATCACTAGAAGAAATCCCTACAACAACAGTGATTTTTATCACTAATAATCATTGTAAATCGCATTTCACATTTTTGTAGCTCCATTTTGTACAAGCCAAGGAGTCCTTGAGCTTGAGGAGCCTTAGAAGTAGTTGCGTACCAATTTTCATAATTTTTAGATCTCGTTTGAGCCCCCAAATAAGCCCTGGAACCTAATTTTTAACTAGGCCGGACACTAGGTCTGGACAGGGCCAAAAGCTAGTCAAAAACTATAAAAGGAGCTAGAGAGCTCATTTTTGAGGCTAGATTGTAATTGAAACGAACTTGTAAGAGCATTTTTGAAAGTAATCTA
Source organism: Ceratopteris richardii (assembly GCA_020310875.1). Taxonomy (NCBI): domain Eukaryota; kingdom Viridiplantae; phylum Streptophyta; class Polypodiopsida; order Polypodiales; family Pteridaceae; genus Ceratopteris; species Ceratopteris richardii. The sequence goes on along the minus strand of CM035428.1, from coordinate 159,747,529 downwards.
AAAAGCTCCATTGATTCTCACTCTTTGTCTTGCCTTGTGTGCGCGTGTGTGTGTATGTGTGTGCATGCTAGTGTGCTTCTCACTCACGCACTTGTGCCGCCACTTGCTCGAGGTCTTCATACCATCCTCACGTCTTCCCGGATTGACATTAAAGGAGGTGCTACTCATCATTGAGCTACAGTGATCAAAGGTGAAGAAGGCACTAAGGCCCTACTTAGATTCTCTTCTGCAGCAGCGTATTTGACTGAGATGACATTCGCTGGTGGGGGTGGCTGCTGAGCTAAGACAGGTTGAGGTCTCTGTTGAGCCTGGTATGGGTAGTTCTGAGGAGGCCTATAGTAATAAGGCTGAGCATTGTATTGGCCTTGATACCTACCTGGCTGCAGATATGCTTGCGGGTAGTTCTGTCTCACGGATTGTTTGTTGTATGGGCAGTCCTGAGCCGTATGATTCGTGTATCTTCTTTCAATTGTACAGTATTGGCCACTAGGGTTGGCTTGAGGTTGTGTTGTATTGGGACACACATTTGCCATATGGTCACCACCACAGGTGTAACAACGCTTGTTCATTAGCACCCTAGGTTTACTAGAAACTCCTAGCTTCTGTGCCACTTTTTCTGCTAGGTCTTCTATTGAGCTAGACAATTTTGTGGATGCTAGAGATGAACAGTCTGAATCCTTATAGACCTTTGAGAGTTCCAACTCGTCTCCTAAGTTGTCCTCAATGTCTATACAAATTCTTACACATTGCTCTAGCATTCTGGGTTCTTTTAGGTACACATAGGAGCGTAGTTTAGAGCTCAACAAGCCGTCTAAAAACAATGACACTTGCTTGGCTTGTGAGGGTAGCTCTTGCATTGGACATCGTTCAACATATTGCCTAAACCTACGTCTTGCCAGTCTTATTGTTTCCTGAGGGGTCTGTTTAAAGCTATGAATCAACGAAGACGTGTCATGTCTAATCCCACTTTTAGAGAATTCAGTGATGAATGACTCTAAAAAGTGATGGATGTCTCTAAATTGCCTTTGTTGCAGAGGTTGGAACCAAGTTAAAGCAGTATTCTTTAACGTTAGTCCAAATGCGTTGTATTGCGTGAACATGTCTTCAACTTGTTCGGCTCTTAGTACTTGCTTGAATTCTGCGACATGGTCATAGGGATCTCCTGTCCCATCAAAGTAATTTTTCATTGATTTTACTAACTGTGTGGGTCTCAATATTCTTGCGTGTTCGCGTGGTCTAGGTAGAGGAAAATCATCTCTACCACCTAGTATTCCATGATCTCTTTGTCTATCCGCTCTATTAGTGTCTGTGGTTGTTCTATCTCTCCCTACGGGGTGATTAAAGCTTACTTCCGGTCTCTCTTTATTTCCCTCTCTTTGATTTCCATGGGCTGAGGATGTTCCTGCCCCTTGTTGACTTGTATTCATGTTCGTTCTAGATGGAGGGAATACCAATTCACCTCTCCATGTGTATGTGTTTTTAGCACGGTCAGGCACCACAAAGACTCTTTCTGAAGTCTCATCCAGGTATACAACCTTTCCAGGTGTATCTGGGTCCTTGAACTCGTATATAGTGATGATACCTACCTCACTAAGTAGTTCTGTCTTGTATCTCCAAAAGGCTTCATCAGTTTCTTTATTTACAAACAACTCTATGCTTCTGTTGTCTTGAGGGATCCATTCCGGGATTAGTACTCGTGTCAGTACAGATTTCCCTCTAGGTGTTCTAGGCTCTTCTAATGGTTCTTTTCCTTGAGATTTTGTTTCCGTCTCTGGTTGAATCACGCCAAACTCATTCCTATTGTTTGGCTGCGTACTTAATATGTACATTGTTCCTTCCTTGTCTATGTATGCGTCTCTCTCGAATTTCACCACTGGATGTTCCAATCCAATGGGTTGATCGGGGTTTTGCATTTGCACCACTTGCCTTCGCAAACCATCCTCATAGATGCGAGCACCTAATCGGTTGGTTCGGAGAAACTCTAGTTGAGTCCTATAGGGTCCTTCTGGTTTTTCTAAATAGGCTACATTCGACCCTCCTTCTGGTCTTTCTGTGCTAAATGCCATTTCTGATTCGCTGGTATCTGAGCTCTCGTAGGGATAACTAGTGTTCAACTGTTGAGCCCACGATCGTGCAGTAGTTCTTACACTTGCCTCTGATGATCTAAGGCTTCGTCGGTCTGCCTTACCTATATATTTGCCCGATCTAAGGTTCATTAATTTTCTTCCTTGCACACTCAGTACACGCTCAGATTGTCACAGATTCTTTGTTATTACTTTCTTGATTCTTTTTAAATTTCTTTAGATTCTTGTCTTAATGTATGCGTCAGGAATTTGACTTTCCGTGGTATTTTGAGTTCTCGTTCCGTTAGACTTATGTTCTTTCCTTTAGGTTTTCGTGTCACACACCTTTATCTGTAGTCTTAGACTTGAAAGAATTAAATATCTTGAACTTGAGGCGTTCCTATCGTCTTTAATCCACAATGCTAACGTTTTTCGTGAGCTAAGAATTGACTGAGGGGGTTGAGTAATCTTCCAACCTCGAGTCAGCTTTTCTGGTTGCTCTGATGCCCAAGAAGCTGCGCTTCCCAAGCTTTATGCCCTTCACTGCCTTGCCTTGGTTGCATTCGATTGCCCTTGCTAGACCTGGAAAAATCCAATATTAGACCAATTCACAGTTGGATGATCAAGCACTTGAGTATATGCACCTTTTAAGTCCCTTCCCTTTTGCCCAACTTTTCAATGTTTGCCCCCTGGCTTTCTAATCCCAAACTAGGTCAACCTCAAAATAGCTTATCTAAAAATAGATGTATCCTTTAAGAAAAAAACAGTTGAGGTCATGTAGTACTCATAAAGAGCTTTCTAGAGCTATTAAGCTCAAAAAACGAGCTTCGGATGAAAAAGTTATGACCGTTCAGGCCCTGGGGGGTAAAAACTGACAAACCGATGTTTCTCCAAATATGAGCTAAGGGGTCTCCTATGAGTCTAATCACCCAAAAATTTCCCAAAAATAGCCCCAAAATTGGCCAAAAAATGAAACCCTAAAATTTGCGATGGGGGTGCACAATCGCGATGGTCTGGGACCGTCGCGATGGCGTGAGGGTGAACCGTCGCGATGGCGTGAAAGTGGACAATCGTGATGGCGTGAAAGTGGACAATCGCGATGGCTCGATCAGGCGGACAATCGCGATGGCGTCAGTCAACGCTCAACGTGAACAATCGCGATGGTCCAAAGTGAACCGTCGCGATGGTCACAGATGCGATGGCTTGAGCCAATCGCGATGGTCTGGGCGCGATGGCGTGAGCCAATCACGATGGTCCGAATTTTTGAAGTGTCGGTGTCGTCGCGATGGTCCAAAAAATGAACCGTCGCGATGGTCTAGCTAGCCACGTGGCACCATCGGCGCGATGGCGTGAGCCAATCGCGATGGTGTGGGGTCAACCGAACAGTCGCGATGGTCCGCGAACCGTCGCGATGGTCCAAATGAACCGTCGCGATGGCGTGAGACGGTCGCGATGGTCCGGCCGAGCCGTCGCGATGGCGTGAGCCTATCGCGATGGTGTGACACAATCGCGATGGTCTGAGACCGTCGCGATGGTCCACCAAACTATGAATTTTTGAGATGCACCTGTGGATTCGTGCAAGCGCAAGGGTCGCCTACCTCGTGGTGTGGTCGCCTACCAAAAATACCGAAGGTTGCAGACCATCGCGATGGTCTAACACACTCAGAAATTTCTGACAGAAGGTGATTTTCTTACCTTTTTGCAGCCTTCCTGATGCACTGGAGTACTGTTCCTGCAAGAAAACTCAAGAAAGCAAAAACACACACAAGCACAAAAGCTCTCTCTCACTCTCTCGCATGCACAAATGAGGGGAAATGAGGAGAATGGGTGGATATGGTGAATTTTTCTGATTTTTTTTTGGAGATGAAGATGATGATGCGGTGATGAAGATGGAGTGTGGGGGAGGTGAAAAACACTAAAAACTAAGTAAAAACAACAACAAAAACTGAAATTTTTACCTTCCAACGCCACTTCTTGCTATACTCTTACCATCACACATTCGTCCTAGACTCGATCCCCGGCAACGGCGCCAAATTTGGTGTTGCTCTAGCACAATGGTGACAACCACGTTAAGAAGCTTCACCTCCTTAATGTCAAACCGCGGAAGAGATAGGAGTGATATGAAGATCGTGAATGTGAGATGAAGTGAGAGTGAAGGTGAGAAGCATAGAAATGCACACACACATACACACACACTACGAAGAGACAAGCAAGACACAATGGAAGGTGGAAATTGCTCTATTACTCAAGAACACTATTACAAGCTCAAAATAGCTCTAAGCTCTTCTCTACTCAAACAAGCTAACCTCAAAAATGAGCTCTCTAGCTCTTTTTATAGTTTCTAGACTAGTTTTGACCGGTTGAACATCTAGTGACCGGCATAGTTAAAAATTAGGTCCTAGATGCTATTTGGAAGGGTAGACGATGTCTAAAAATAACGAAAATTGATACGCTTGTTCTACCTAAGCTCCTCAAGCTCGAGGACTCCTCGGCTTGCACAAAATGGAGCTATGGATTACAAAATGGGGTTTTCTATGTTACATATGTTACAATAGTGATAAAAATCACTGTTGGAGGTTTTTGGAAAGTATTTGAAAACATAATTCTTTGAAAAACGATTCGACTAGCTCCCTTCTCTGTCGTTACATGCTTCCGTGTCGTCTGTGCCTCTGGTTGCTTCCAACAATGTGTATGTGCATGTGTATATGCATGTGTATG